>CM053027.1:81153219-81384058 GCA_028564925.1 Lithobates sylvaticus
ATCAGCTCTGCAGCCCATTGGCTGCATGTGCTGATTGAGCGGAGATTTCCAACTAGAGCGTTTATGAAAGGCGTTTTTATGAACAGGAACCTCCATACATGAATCAAAAATTCCTACTGAACTGGCCAAATTTGAATCCATGTGTGGCCAGCTTAAGTCTGCCAGTCCAGCTTATCCAGGCCCTTCCCACATCCATGGTAGTGTGTTACTGTAGCGTTGATTTACTGAAAGCAAATAGACTTTGCAAGTGCAGTTGCTCCGGAGCTTTGTAAAAGAGGTAAAGCTTCAATACCCAATCACATGCAAGAAAAAAAAAGCCTTTTTGCTTGCACATGATTGGATGATGAAAGTCAGCATAGCTTTTTATCATTTACTAAGCTTTGGAGCAACTACACTTGTAAAATGCACAGTCTATTTGCCTTTAGTAAATCAACCCCTGTGTGTGATGCGCATTAACCTCCCTGGCGGTATGATTATTTCTGGTTTTAGGTGCTGAAAGCGGTACAATTATTTTGCATGGAAATTTGGCGTTTTATATTGTAGGCCTGTAATTATTAGGAATAACTCACTTAAATCTGTCCAAACCAGAGTCTAGTAGACATCCCGGGCATGATAAAGTTTGAAACACAAAATCATAAATTATAATATAATAAATAACTATAAAAATTATTCAATAATGTAATCAAATCAAAAACACAGAAATTTGCTCAGTTGCAGAATTTGTCGCTGTCATTAGATTTTGTGTTTGAGGATGAATTTCCCCACAAATCGCTATCCCTCAATTCTGCAAGTGATTTAAATTTATTATCACTGTTTTCTAGCTGGTCTAAAACCACTTTTGACATAAAGGGACACTTTTTGGACAATCTCCAAATTCCAGGAAGAATTTTTTTTATTTATAATATAAAACTACATGCAGGGCACTGGACAGACTACTAGGGACAAAGGGCATGTGTCATTTTTTTAAACAGTACTGTATGTGTATTGTGTGTGGCTCTCTTACAGTGACCCTGTGGCCAGACTATGGTCATTTAAGTATTAAGTGATTGTAAAGTCTCGTTTAAAAAAAGAAAAAAAAACATGTTTTATTTACCTGCTCTGTTGCAGCAGATTTGCACAGGGCAGCTTGGATCCTCCTCTCCTCGGATCTCTCTTTGCTGCTCCTGGCCTCTCCCTCTTGTCGAGTGCCCCACAGCTCCGCGTGTCCATTCAGAGCTGCGGTTCGGCCTCCCCCCTCTATCTCCTGATTGGCTAACTGACTTGATTGACAGCAGTAGTGCTGTGTCTTAGCCAATCAGGAGGAAGAATCTTGGACGGTTGAGGGACTTATGGACATCGCTGGAAAGAGAAGGGGCTCAGGTAAGTATTAGGGGGGCTGAGGGGTCTGCTCATACAATGCATTAAGATAAAAAAAAAACCTTCTGTCTCTACAACCCCTTTAACACTTCTTCTAATGTTCAGTTACTGCTCATTAAGAAAATAAATACTTGAATATCTATACCCTGGCAAATTGGTTCACTTTATGGGATACCAAAATATCAGGTAAAAGGGTTTCCACTTAAAGGATAAGTTGACCTTTTGTAACATATTCAATATTCAGGGTGTAACATGTAACATGTTACATATGCACCTGCCCCCCCTTCCCTGATCCCCCATTCTGACAGGTAGCAGGGGATCTTCACCCCTGACTAGCTGTCACAATCTACCGCCCAGCCGCATCATCCATTCACAGTCAGTGTTGAGCACTATATGTGGTAGTTCATTGAGCTTCCTGTCTCAAGTGTAACTGCTTGCTCGTATCGGAGGTATGGGCAAACAGATACAGAGACAGTCTGCAGGACCATGGCATTACACCCACGATCTGCTTTACAGGTCCCTAAAAAATAAAATGATAAAAGCATATTTTTTCACCTGCAAAAAAATTAGCATTTATTCTTTTTTTGTAAAGGTGTACTTATCCATTAACCTTGGTTTGAAATGCAAAAACAAATTTATATATATGAATTTAGATATGAATATACATATATACAATATATATACGCAGTATCTCACAAAAGTTACACAAATTATTTATTTATTTATTTTATTTATTTTTTTCGGGGGGAAAAGATTGTGAATATTCCTAATGATTCACTGAAATACTAATCTTTAAATTTGTAATGTAGAAATGCATTAAAATACTATTATCATAGTCTAAAGTTGATTAAGTCTCAATCCGAGATAAACCTGTATTAGTGTCTCGGCAGCCCATTCATTGACATCATGCCCCCTGCTATCACCATGTAACATCACAGGGATTATGGCATTCATGACAAGGCAGACATGTAAAGGAATAAGGTTATTTACATTGCAATTTATTTAATCAATCACTGCTGTATGTCATCAGATGCTTAGTTTAATCTCTTTGGGGATTTCTATATCTGTAGAGCAATGTTATCTAGCTGAAATATTTTCCTCTGCTTCTTTTTCCTTTAAAGGCAAATATAGCATGTGTACACTATAAATCATGAGTGGCTTTTGATGGATCTGATTACATGCAACACATTCTTACATACTACATTCTTTAAGTTAAAGCTGAACTCCTGAAATCCAGGTACTCTTAAATGTGCTGGATTGGTGGGGGTTGAGTCTAAAGGAGGTGCACGCCACCTCCTGGACTTATCTCTTTAACCACTTGCTTACTGGGCACTTAAACCCCCTTCCTGCCCAGGGCAATTTTCAGCTTTCAGCGCTTTCACACTTTGAATGACAATTGCACGGCCATGAAACTCTGTACCAAATTACATTTTTTTTATATTTTTTTCACACAAATAGAGCTTTCTTTTGGTGGTATTTAATCACTGCTGGGTTTTTTTTGCAAAAAAAAACGAAAAAAGACTGTAAATTTTGAAAAAAAACAAACAGTTTCATTGTTTGTTATAAAATGTTGAAAACCGGTAATTTTTCTTCTTCATTGATGTGTGCTGATGAGGGAGCACTGATGGGCATCGATAGGCTGCACTGATGGGCATTGATAGGCTGTACTGATGGGCACTGATAGGCTGCACTGATGGGCACTGATAGGCTGCAAGCATAGGCACTGATAAGGCAGCACTGATGGGCACTGATAGGTGGCACTGTTGGTCACTGAGAGGTGGCACTGATGGGTGGCACTGATGGGCAGCACTGAAGGGCACTGATAGGCGGCACTTATAGGTGGCATTGATGGGCACTGATAGGTGGCACTGATGGGCATTGGTAGGCAACACTGATAGGCAGCACTGATGATGAGGCACTGAGGAGCACTGGTTGGCAGCACTGATGGGCACTGATAGGTGGCACCGGTGGGCATTGATAGGTGGCACTGGTGGGAACTGGTAGGTGGCACTGATATGCACGTGTAGGTGGTACAGGTGGGCACTGACAGGTGGCACTGGAGGGCACTGCATAGCATAATCTATCATAATCCGGCGATCTGCCGATTACCGATCTTCTGTTTACATCACGTGATCAGCTGTCATTGGCTGATAGCTGATCAGCCGAGTCTCATTGACTCAGTGATCACAGAGCGTGCAATGTGCCCCGAGCGCCCTGCAGGGAGCACGCAGGCATCTCATGCACGGGAAGGAAAAAACAGGGAGGGGAGGCGCCGACCCGAGTGTAGTATTAAATTGATGACTTTAATAGGACAAGATTAAAAAAACGTACAAGATGATAGAAGATGCGTGCTCGTCAAAGTAAAGTGCAGTCCTGGCATTCTACATGGCTCTGTGGGTCCCACCCACAGTGTTTCTCCAGGAGCAAAGGAACCAAGCAGCTCCACACAGACCAGCATGGACCATGGAACAGGAAGTGATGTCTCCGGCATCTGATTGGACCTAGGCAGGGCTGGAATCTTGTCAATCAGGGCTGCAGTGATTAAAGGCTACGCGCTCGGGGCTGACTGCTCCTTCTAATAGAACAGCGAAGAACAGCAGAGGACAGAGATGCCATATGTGAGAACACAGTGCCTGTCCTGTCTGAGCCCTGAGAGTGTAGCAATAGCTGTACTCCCAGAACCTAATAAAACTGTCAGATGTAAATTAAACAGACAAGTCTACAAGGTGGCATGCACCTCGTTGGACTTAACCCATATAATGCCAGCATATTTCACTGTATAAAGTGGCTACATTTCTGGAGTTCAGCTTTAAGAAGAATCCACCGTTTTCAATCCATTGTATTATTTTAATTTTTTTTTTAAAACAACTAGACCTGCATCTGCCCACAAAACTGCATACACAGTGAGTTAAAAATTTGTACCAATTGCAAAAAAATGCACTTGTGATTGGTATAGGAAGTTGAAGTTTGAAGCACAGCTCAACAGTTCCTGTAAAAAGATATTATCCCTGCCTCATCCAATTTCCTGATCATCCCTATTAGTCAATGAGAGTGTTTTCAAAACATTTAATGTTCAACTAGGAATTTTGAGAAGGAATACAGCCAAGCTTGGCTTTTACATGACTTCCCCTGCCTATTGAAGTAGAATAGTAAAGTATCGAACCAGGCAGAACTTAAGCAATGCAGGTTTATTAACAGCTGATAACATACAGGTTTATGTTCAAAGTATTACAAGATACAGGTCTAATTTATACAGTTTCTTACAATGCAAGCATATTAGATATAGGTATTCTTATTCCCTAACCAAATTGAAACAATTGTTAATTGACCTCTATGACTCTTGCAATAGGGCTGCATACACAGAGTTCAGCCTTATGAGCTCCTATCTGACTTGTCTGACTAACAATTGTAGAGCTTGCATTTATATACCCTTTTACAAGCCTATCTCAGCCATCTGTCCTAAATATGATTGGTCGCCAAGATCTACGTCAATGTAACCAACCATAAATCTGACACCTGTTCTACAACCAGATAAACTTAATTACTCCCAGAATTCCTATATGTTCATTAAAGTGATTTATAACTGCGTTTGTCCAATTAAAAACACCTGTGTAGAGACAGTCTGGCACTCAGCTGTGTTATCAAACTCTCCTTATCTTTATAAGATTTAACTTAAATTCAAGGGTGACAGATTTATGATTTTGGGAGAATGAACTTTTAATAACCCCACCAGATGTGTTATATGCCTCACTATATGTATGTATTTTAATAGTTTTAATGAGGGCACAAACAGACCTTTCTTTGACCTTGTCAAACTTAATTTAATGTTCTTTACATAACTTTCCCGTATTCCACCTAATTATTTTAACCACCTATTTTCCTTATCTTTGACGGTGCTTATCTTATCAGTTATATTTCACTTCTGTCAAAGTTCTCTCTTCTTTTAATTAGTAACTCTGTGATTTATATGCATTTCAAGACTCTAAACAATTCTATAGAACTTGAATAAGTTCTAATGACCTTTCACCCAGTAAACCATTTATAAAAAATATCAGAAAGAAGCAGAGAGGTCATCTAAAGTTCAACATTTAAAAAAAGAAGACGTTCTCTATATTTTAGAATAACATAGTGTACATTAATGAAAATATAATAACTATTGCTTTACTATCGAATAATAATATTGCTAAGACCACTACTATATAATAATAATAACAATAATAATATTTATATTATCAATAAATTATATGCAAATCAATATGAATAATATGAAATATATTGGCTAATATGAGATTCTACAACACTATGTACTGTATATAATTGTGATATGCAGACTTATGTTTATACATTGCTTCATCATATGACCAGTTTCAGTTGTATAAATTTTCTACCTAAAACATACTCTGAATACTTGTTTATTCCACAGACATACTAGATAACGGTCCCCCCTCTGCATGTTGTGGTTCCACCCACCAGCATCTACTGTATTGGATGCAGAAGAATCTTTGGCAGCAGTAGCTTCAAGGAAGTAAAGATAGGCAGGAGAGGTAAGTATTTTTTTTGGTTGATGACCTATTTACACCAGAATTAGTTGCCCTGCAACACATAGGGGTTGATTTACTAAAGGCAAATAAACTGTGCAGATGCACTTTACAAAATGCAGTTGCTCCGGAGCTTAGTAAATGAGGGGAAGCTCTGTTGACTTCCATCATCCAAACATGTGCAAGCAAAAATGCATTTTTTTTCTTGCCTGCATGTAATTAGGTATTCTTTGCAAAAATGAAGCTTCGCCTCATTTACTAACCTCTGGAGAAACTGCACTTTGAAAATTGCACAGTCTATTTGCCTTTAGTAAATCAACTCTATAGGCTTCTACTGAGACATATTGTGGGTTATTTACGAAAGGCAAATCCACTTTGCACTACAAGTGCAAACTACAAGTGCAAAGTGCACTTAAAATTGCACTGAAAGTGCACTTGGAAGTGCAGTCGCTGTAGATCTGAGGGGGACATGCAAGGAAAATAAAAAACAGCATTTTAGCTTGCACATGATTGGATGATAAAATCAGCAGAGCTTCCCCTCATTTCAGATCTACCCCTCAGATTTACAGAGACTGCACTTCCAAGTGCACTTTTCAGTGCAATTTTAAATGCACTTTGCACTTGTAGTTTGCACTTGTAGTGTAAAGTGGATTTGCCTTTCATAAATAACCCCTATTGCGGCACATTTTGATAGGCAGCCCATTCTATTAGGCAGTTGTGTTCCGCAGAGCTGTAGCATGTAATAATTTATCTGCATTCTGGAGATGGCTGGGGTGCCTTTAAAAATTGAATGGCACCTCAATGCACTGATGCATGCATGATGCACTACCACACCTTGGGTTAACAACGTGTACTACACGTTAAGGGTGAGCAAGCCTTTACGGTGCGGAATGCACAGCAGTCATCCTTCTCTTTCCAACACTGCTTTGTAAGTTGTTTGCCCTGAAAAAATATGCAACCAGTGAAGTCAGGACTCCTGACTCTTATAATGATTTTAGGTCACTGACTCACTAGGTAGAGAACCAAGGTAGGGAATAGCGGTGTTCTATCAGATTACCGCTACCCATCAGATTGTGTAACGGAAGTGACGTTCCGACCAAAAAATACTTACTGCGCATGTGCTGTGCATTCCAACGTGCGTTCAACGGCGCTATGCATTCCAAACACTTCATGATCTGTTTGGTATCGTGATCTGATAGAACACAGTATACTGTGATGCTGTTTGGATGTTTAATTTTGAAAGCCTAAAGGTTTAGCGCTGAGCAGTGCGGGGTGCACCAACATGACCTCCTCCATCTTCCTCCTGCTGTCATCCAGATGTAACATTAACCACTTCAGCCGGGAAGATTTTACCCCCTTCCTAACGAGAGCACTTTTTGTTATTCCTGCACTGCGTCGCTTTAACTGACAATTATGTGGTCATGCAACATTAAATCCAAACAAAATTTACATCCTTTTTTTCCCCACAAATATAGCTTTCTTTTGGTGGTATTTGATCACCTCTGTGGTTTTTATTTTTGTGCTATAAACAAATAAAGAGCGAAAATTTTGAAAAAAAAACACAATATTTTTTTACTTTTTGCTATAATAAATATCCCCCAAAAATATATAAAAAAACTATTTTTTTCCTCAGTTTAGGCCGATATGTAGTCTTCTACATATTTTTGGTAAAAAAAATCACAATAAGCATATATTGATTGGTTCCCGCAAAAGTTATAGCGTCTACAAAATAGGGGATAGTTTTATGGCATTTTTATTATAATTTTTTTTTTTTAGTAGTAATGGCGGCGATTTGCGATTTTTAACGTGACTGCCTCATTATGGCGGACACATCGGACACTTTTCACACTATTTTGGGACCATTGTCATTTATACAGCGATCAGTGCTAAAAATACTCTGATTACTGTGTAAATTACACTGGCAGGGAAGGGGTTAAACACTAGGGGCAATGAAGGGGTTAAGTGTGTCCTAGGGAGTGCTTCTAACTGTGGGGGGGGGGGGGGGGCTTACACTCACATGACAGCGATCACTGCTTCCGATCATGGGGAGCAGTGATCTCTGTCATGCCATAAGGCAGAATGGGAAAATGCCTTGTTTACATAGGCATCTCCCCGTTCTGCGGCTCCGTGACACAATCGCCAGGAGACTGGCAGACATCGAGTCCGCAGGTCCCGCTGGCACGGTCACGCTGTACGCGGCGGGCGCGTGCTAGCCCCGGCAATTAAAGGGGACGTACAGGTACGCCCATTTGCCCATTGCTGCCATTGTGCCGACGTATATATCGGCGTGCAGCGGTCGGCATGTGGTTAAAACAGCATCACAGATGTCAATATACTGTATTTATTTATATACGCTCACCTCATTGCTAAAATTACTCTGAAATTCAAGACGTAGCTGGGTGTAGTAAGATGTCCACATGGGTGTTCTATCAGATTACCGCTACCCATCAGATCATGAAGTGTTTGGAACGCATCGCGCCATGGAACACATGTTGGAATGCATAGCGCATGCGCAGTAAGTATTTTTTGGTCGGAACGTCACTTCAATCTAATGGGTAGCGGTATTCTGAAAGAACAGTGGCACCTTCAAAACAGATTAGCAATGGCTGCTCTCATTTTTCTGCTCTGATTATGTTCATGTTAGAAAGTGTGAAGGGGGCACGATCAGGTATTCAAAAAACAAAAAATAAACAGTTAAAACAATCTCTATGGTAAACACACCAGGCAAATACATAGAATCTTGGGATAAATGGAACGCTTTCAAAATATAACAAAGATATGAAAATATACCTTTTTTATTTTATGGGAAATACTTCATTTGAATGACATTAACACAAGTATTTTAATGCATTTTATATTTTTTTCCCCTGCATTCTTTTGTTAACGTAACAAAAGATGTTATATAACAGTCCAAAAAAAATCTTGCATTCTGTTTCATCTGTGAGTTTTACAGCTGTGACAGGTAACTAGGGCAATGCAAAACTTCTACAGAGAGAAATGTGACAATTATTTTGGTGTTCAGTGCAATAAATAGGAAAGCGGAAGACGTTCCAGTCTACAAGAAATATATGAATTGAGCTCTGTTTACTGGGTGACCTGTCACTGTGTATAGGAAGTAATGGGATGAGCTTTCAGATAAGGTTGTACCCAAGGCAGAGACAGCACAGACTCTGATTCTAGTGGTTTAAAGGTTTTTCCTGGTGCCTCCATGGCAGCATACATGTGATAGAGCTCCGCCTCTACTCCGCCTTCAGGACTAGTGAATAGCATAAATTAAAGGGCATAGACCCTCCCCCAACATTCTCCTTTTTTTCCTCATTCCTCTTGACTGGTGAAGAGTAGCAGTATGTATGTCCATACCTCTGCAGTCGGCAGCGTCCGCCGGGTTAAGCCTCTCCCGTGCGCAGTCCCTGTTCTTGGGTCCGCTCAATGCACTGATAAGACTGGGAACCCCTTCTGAGGATCTTTTGGGGTCTTGCAGAGTTTCCTCATAGGAACGCAGTCTGCTGAATTTCCAGAAAAACGAATGCTGGTGATGACGGCGGGAGGATCAGATTCTCTTCCTTCTTGGTCAGGTTAGGTTTCCTTTTGCTTCCATGTCTGCACTGTTTTTGAGCCCTGGTGGTTAAAGCTTTTAGGTTTAAAAAAAAAAAAAAAAAAATGTCCCCTTTAAGACATTTATTCCTGGTCTGCACATGTGCAGAACGGGCGTTTCCTTGCTATTTCTGAGGTTTTTTCTCTAGCTTTTTTGTACTACCCTTCAGGGTTCTCACTCTCTTGCCGTGGCCTTGGTTTTGTTTCTTTTTGTTTGCCAGTAATAAGGCAGGTCCTTTTTAATTAAGCTGCTCTCCCTTTTTAGCTTTAAAGTGTTGGCTCTAAATTGGACTCAGGGCTGCTCTGCATATCAGGTGTAGCCCTGCAGTCCAAATTACTTCAGCATTACAGGTATGTGTGGAGCTGGCCATTCACCATGCAATTTTCTTGTTCGATTTCCATTAGGTTTGCCTTCAACTGTGTGGTACAGGGGCCTGCCTGATTGCATGCAAATTGGGGTGATTAGATTTGACCACATATTTTATGTTTTTTTTTTTTTTTTTTTTTTTTTTTATAGATCTGAGGGAGATCTATAGACGGGGGTTGGGTAGTGTATGGCCAGCCTTATACTTTTATCTCACTCCTATTGCGTTGACTTCGTTTAAAAAATTTGGTGTGCAAATAGACTCTATTTCTTTTTGCTTCTTACTTCGCCTTACTACAGCTGATCCTCCTGCCCATTATTTACCATGAGCCATTCGTCACAAAGCCAAGATCCTCTCATATCCAATAGGTATGTGGACCACCTGTACGTGAGTATTTAAAAAAAAAAAAAAAGAGTGCGCCACTGACAAACTTTGTTTGTTTCAGCCCTGTTCCTTCAAAGCGGTCCAGAAAGTCCTCAAGGCGCTATGACAATGACGATAGTCCTGAGCGAAGACCGCGCTCTTCTCATCATAAATCTTCCAGAAGATCAGGATCTTATAGACGTCGTCATTCGCCTTCGCCTCCACCGCGGGCGTCAAGGAAAAAATGTTGGGCCTGTGGCGCGGTTCCACTCCCTGATAAGCTCGTCTGCAGAGACTGTCTCAGGGACTACGCAGCTAACCGGGAATTAGAAGGCCAGCAGGTGGTTGACCTGCTTAAGCAAACCATGAGAGACTCTCTTTCTGAACTGACGGCCATGATTCCAGCTCACCCGGTTTCACAAGCTGCCCAGGTGTTGGATTTGGACCCCGACATTTCGGGCCCATCAGCTGTTAGTACTCCTTTGCCTCCATCAGGAAAAACAGCTAAACAAATCCCACCGGTAGATTCATCCGAGGAGTCCTCAGATGATACAGAACCGTCTGGTTTCAATTTCTCCCTGGTTCAACCCTTTGTACAAGCGGTGAGGAGCGACATTGCCTGGGAAGACCCAGAAGGGCCTCCTCAAAAATCAAAAAACTATTTCTCATTCCTCAAGAGAAACCAAATCTTCTTCCCATTAATGGGGGAGATCATAGAGGATGAGTGGAACAAAACTGATAGAGTTTTCTGTAGCACGTTTATGCAAAATGTATCCACTGGCAGATTCGGATACTCAGTTCAATGACTGTGGTTGATGCGGCTGTAGTGCGTCTGGCAAAAAATGTAACAATGCCAATGGAGGATTCAACGTCTTTCAAGGATCCCCTAGATAGCTCCATTTGAGGTCTAGATCAATACATCTATCTAGAAGCAGGGGTGGCTTGCAGACCAGCCATTGCGCTGACATCTGTTTCCAATGCCATCAGGGCTTGGACGGAAAATATTGAGACAGCCCTGCACCAAGACGTTCCCAAAGATGACATAATCAAAGCTCTGGAGGAGCTTAAGTTGGCGGATTTCGTGGGAGAAGCTGCAATTGACACAATCCGGTGTTCAGCCAATTCAATGCTGCAACTCTGTTATGGCAAAGCGGGCCTTATGGCTAAAGCCTTGGACAGCCGATCTAGCATCAAAGCAGAATCGATGCAAGATTTCCCTTGATGGAAAATCTTGGTTTGTTGAGAAACTCGACAAAGTAATCTCCAGAGTAACAGGGGGCAAATCTGGCTTACTTCCTCAGGACAGGAAGGTCCGGAGAACAAAGGCCTATTTATCACGATTCCGGCAATCAAATTCTAGAGACTTCAGGCAGTCTCGCCCCTTTAGGGACAACAAGAAATCGTGGAGAGGCACCCAGACTTCTTTTCTGGGAGCCAGAAAGTACAAGTCCCTCACTGCTCCCCAGGAGGGGACAAAGTCCTTTTGACGTCAGCGGGGAGGAAACGCCCCCAGTGGGAGCCCGGTTAAAAAAACGTTTTCCCCATCTGTGCCTCCAAATGTCAAGACCCATGGGTCCTAGCAACGATCCGGTACGGTCACTTCTGGACTTTCTCTCAGCAGCCTCCTCACACGTCCTTCAAAGAGACAGTTACCAGCCTCCCCACAGAAGGCACTGGCCTTAAACCAATTTTTTTTTTTGGAGTCCCTGCAGCGTCAAGGGGCAGCAATACCTGTCCCCCCATCAGATCGATTTTACAGGTTTTTCTTCCACCCTTTTCCTGGTGCAGAAAAAAACAGGTGACTGGAGACCTGTAATAGATCTGAAAAAGCTAAATCAATACATCCATCTCGAAAGCTTCAAGATGGAGTCATTCCAAACGATCATACAAACCATACAACCAGGAGATTGATTAATCTCGATAGACCTGCAGGATGCGTACCTCCACATCCCTATTCTACCATCCTTCCAAAAATACTTAAGGTTCGCAGTGGGTCATGTCCACCTGCAATTTCAAGCTCTGCCCTTAGAGCTATGCACCTACCCTCTGGTGTTCACAAAAGTGTTGATATCTGTCTTGGCCCCTATGAGAGAGAGAGGGGGTTAAGAATTTATCACTACCTGGACGATATCCTCTTGCTGTCAAAAAAAAAAAAACTCGAGCCACCTTTTAGTCCACAGGGAGATTCTTCTCCAGTCGTGGTCGGAGTTCGGGTGGCTGGTGAACCATCGGAAGAGCCAATTAGTTTCAACACAGCAGATGGTTTACTTAGGGGCAATGTTCGGTACGCTCCTAGGCACAGTCTCTTTACCCCAGATGAAGATGGAGGGCATCATTCAGAAGGTATCCAAGGTCATAGAGATCCCATCTATCAGCCTTGCAGTGTCTGAGCCTTATTGGCACAATGTCCTCGTGCATACCTCTAGTTCCATGGTCTCACTAGCATCTGAGACACTTCCAGACGGGATTCTTAATGCAATGGAGACGACAACATCTGTCTCAGACAATCCGTTTAACAACGCTAATAAGCAGTGGTCATTACACTGGTGGATGAATCCAGAGAATCTCTCCCGGCTCTATCATTTGGGTTCCCACTCATGGTCCACAATTATGTCAGATGCGAGTGGCCAGGGGTGGGGTGCCCATTGCAGAGAATTCAGGGAAGATGGTCCTTGCCCACCAGAGGGATAGTGTCCAACGTCCTAGAAATGAGGGCAGCATTTCTAGCCTTAACCTCTTTTGCATCTCAGGTCAAGGGACAGAGAGTACTTCTATGTTTAGACACCAAGGTGGCAGTCTCGTACCTTCAGAAACAAGGGGGCACCCACAGCAAGACACTTCTGAGGGAAGTGGAACCTGTAATGCTCTGGGCAGAGAGGAACCTGGTAGACCTCAGGGCAATGTATCTCCCAGGCAAGATGAATACAGAGGCAGATGTCTTATCGAGGAGGTTTGGGGACAACGAGTGGTCTCTACATCCCCATGTGTTCATCCAAATCTCCAATCTAGGGCAGACCCCACTGGTGGATCTTTTGCTACGCATGACAATTGCAAAATCAGGAGATTCTTCTCTCACCTTCCACATCCACAGGCGGAAGGAGTAGATGCGCTATCTTGTCCTTGGACCTTCAAGACAGCTTACACCTCTCCTCCTCGCCCACTCATTTCGAGGTTTCTCCTCAGACTCCTGAACGAACCAGTTAAAGTGCTAGCAGTGCTACCCTATTGGTCGAAGAGACCGTGGTTTCCACTAGCCATGCACCTCAGTGTGGATCATCCGATCAGAATTCCTCCCTTTCTGCAGTTGTTGACCCAGGGCAGGCTGGACCATCCAGACCCACAGAAGCTGGATCTTTGTGTATGGAAGTGGAAAGGAGGAGGTTTGAATCGTTAGGCTGTTCCCAAGAGGTCATATCCACCCTGTTAAAAGCTAGAAAGCCTACAACCAACACAATCTATGCAAGAATTTGGGACAAGTTCTTATCCTATGCCCCAGGAAAAGGATTTGATCATATCTCTCTCTTTCCACTGCTGATGTTCTGAGTTTTCTGCAAACTGGTCTCGATTTGGGGCTCAGCCAGAGTTCCCTCAAGGTACAAGTTTCCGCAACTTCTGCAGCAACTAACACCAGGGGGTCAGAAGACCCTCTAGTGGTTACGTTCCTCAGGGGAGTATTGAAGATGTGTCCCCCATCCAGACGTTCCTTTCCAAAGTGGGATCCTCCTCTAATATTGGAAGTCCTATCCACTCATCCGTTTGTACCGGTTGAAGAGGTCT
This sequence comes from Lithobates sylvaticus, assembly GCA_028564925.1. NCBI lineage: Eukaryota > Metazoa > Chordata > Amphibia > Anura > Ranidae > Lithobates > Lithobates sylvaticus. The sequence continues at coordinate 81,167,213 of CM053027.1, forward strand.
CAATTTGTAACTTGACTTTAAAAACAACTTTTCTGTTGGCTATTACATCCGACAGGAGGATTTCGGAAATCCACTCCCTGGGCATTGGGGATGATCACATATCCCTTTTTTTCCAGATAGGGTAGAACTTCGCCCTCTCAGAGGTTTCACACCCAAGGTCACCTCAATGGCAAACCTATCAGAACCATGGGCGTTACCAGTTTTCATGGACTCAGAATCAAACTCCTGTTATGAGTTAGACGTATCCAAAGTTCTCAGGGCCTACTTGGAAGCCACAGCAAGTTTCGGCTCAGGTGAATGCTCCTTCAACAAGAGCAGTATCGGCATCTTGGGCAGCGAGGGCAAATGTTTCTCTTGAAGCATTAGGCTTGGTCTTCCCGACACACGTTCCTCAAACATTATCGTATTGATCCCGGGGCTCTTACAACCGTAGAGTTCGGGAGTAAAGCACTTCATGCTGCTATGTCTGTGTTTGATTAAAGTTTATTTTTTGTTAAAGCATTAAACCCACCCATGTGAGCTAGTTATTTATCACATGTATGCTGCCATGGAGGCACCAGGAAAACGGAAAATTGTATCATACTTACCGTAATTTTCCTTTCCTGGTGCCAATCCATGGCAGCATAAAATCCCACCCTCGGTATTCTATATTACGAAGAATGTTGGGGGAGGGTCTATGCCCTTTAATTTATGCTATTCACTAGTCCTGAAGGCGGAGTAGAGGCGGAGCTCTATCACATGTATGCTGCCATGGATTGGCACCAGGAAAGGAAAATTACGGTAAGTATGATACAATTTTCCGTTTTCTTTTCTTCAGGCGGTAATAATTTCAAAAACAAAAGTATATTATATTGCAACGCACCACTTATTAAATGTGGTGGCTGCATTTGCTTTTTTCAGACAGTTTTTTTCCCTTTATGTTCACCTGGTGATCCAGCCAGGAAGTCTGTTATTTTTCAACTTCCTTTAAAATGTCACTAAACCCACATCATTAAAAACTATCAATAAATGGTGTAATACATTCTGTTTATACTCACTCAGTCGCTATCAGATTTGTTTTCTGTATTCTGCAAAAAACCTAGTTGATCCTGCTGCTCTCTATCTCCATCATCTGTTCATGTCCCCAATTCAGCTAGGGATTTTGCAGCTGTGGTGGCAACTTTGCACATGCTCAGTTTTCAGCGAGTTTGTATGCTGAGCATTTCCTCCCTATCAGATCTAAGCAGCCTGTGTGACTATAGAGTTACACATGTGGGCCTATACACAGTGGTAAATGACAGCCCACTCTCTCCCTCCTCCTCCATGCCCACTAATCAACTAAACACAATGGATTCGGGATAATACATATAGATTGATGGGGGCTTCACCTTCCTGTTATTCTAAAGCCTCATACACACGATCGGATCGTGGACCAACTTTCCCGTGGATTTTTGTCCAAAGGGCGTTGGCCCCAAGTTGGTATTGCATACACACGATCAGACTTTTTAGGCAACAAACATGAACGTAGTGACGTTTCAACGTACTGACGACACTTCAAAAGAGGACGTTCGAATACTCCAGCGCCACCTTTGGTCAACTTCTATATTGTTGTCTGATCTTTTGCATTGGTTCTGAGCATGCGTGTTTGTACTTTGTACAAAAGTCCGTTGGTTTTGTGTACACACGGTCAGACTTTGGTCCATCGGACTTTTGTTGGCAGAAAGTTGGTCCATTCGCACAGCCAACAAAAGTCCGATGAAACCTGGAAAAAGTTGGTCCGATGGAGCGTACACACGGTCGGATGTTGGTCCAAAACAGCTAATTTGCATGTTGATTGTCAAAAAGTCCGATCGTGTGTACGGGCCTTTAGACACAGGCTGGTGTGGCGTGACACAGCCTGTTACTGACAGAAATCAACCCACACCATGTTATTTCCACAAAATAATAAAGATTTAATTTCAAATATATATTTGTATGCCAATATAAAAAAAGTTTATCGATATTATTTATTTATTTTTACTCTGTATTTCAAAGGCTGTTTTTTTTAAATTTTGGACATGTGACCAGCAGCAGACGACTAGAAGCTCCTCCTGCTTATGTTTCCCTGCAGACAGGCTGGGAAAGAGCTAGGTCATTCCCGGCAGGATCTTATATATAGGCTAGGTGGAGCTTAGCTCAGGGTGAGTTTCTGGCTGATGGAAAAGAGACAAACCATGGGAGTGAGAAATAACTAGAGGACTGAGATTTTATTCTTTCATCCCCCTGGAGGGATCTCCCTTGTAGCTGGCACAAAGAGGTACACTACCACACAAAAAGAGAACAGTTATTATTTGCATATAGAATATAATTTAAGACGATTGGGAACATGTTGATTACTTTATTGGAACTGTGACAAATTTGCTTTGGACCTGAGCTTCTGGCTGCTCATGTTTCTGAGGTGGACTCTCAGTAACCTTGCTGTTGACAAAGTGGGATAGTACACCATTAGACTATGCCAGACAGTGCATCTTGTGAAGTACCCACTAGGTGAAGAAGCTAGGGCTAGGCTCCTGCACTTAACAACTTGACCTCCAGAAGATTTACCCCCCTTCATGACCAGGCAATTTTTTTGCGATACAGCACTTTGTTACTTTAACTGACAATTGTGCGGTCGTGTGACGCTGTACCCAAACAAAATGACCTTTTTTCCCCCACAAATAGAGCTTTATTTTGGTGGTATTTGATCACCTCTGCGGTTTTTTTTTTTTGCGCTATAAACAAAAAAAGACCGACAATATTTTTTACTTTCTGCTATAAATCACATCCAATAAAAAAAAAGAAAGAATTTTTTCATAAATTTAGACCAATATGTATTCTGCTACATATTTTTGGTAAAAAAAAAATTCCAATACGCGTATATTGATTGGTTTGAGTAAACTATGGGATATTTTTATCTATTTATTTATTTTTATTTTTTTCTTACTAGTAATGGTTGATCAGTGGCTTATACCGGGATTGCGATGTTGCGGTGGACAAATCGGACACTAACTGACACTTTTTGGGGACCAGTGACACTAATACAGTGATCAGAAAATAACATCTAATGCAGGGTCTCAAACTGACGGCCCTCCAGCTGTTGTAAAACTACAAGTCCCATGAGGCATTGCAAGGCTGATAGTTACAAGCATGACTCCCACAGGAAGAAGCATGATGGGACTTGTAGTTTGACAACAGCTGGAGGGCCGCCAGTTTGAGACCCCTGATCTAATGGGATGCAGGCCCTGCAGTTTTCCTCATTAGAGATTTGTAGGTGCTGCAGCTGGTTAATAATTATGAACCCACTCCCATTAGATTCACTTTTTCACATGGACACAGACAAACACACAGGGATTTCTTTAGAATGACAAAAAGTAATCTGCAACAAAGTTTGTTAAATCCTTGCAATGTACATAGATCACCCAGAGGAGAATGTTTTTTTCTCAACAAAAGTGGTGTTACTCTTTAACAAGCAGCTTTTTTCTTTCAGTACTCAGAACCACAGTGACTCACCTAGTTATCATTAACTTGCCTCATTAGTCCAGCCTACAGCCAGCCCCTTTTGCTATCTAAGCAGCTTAGCTAATTATCTCCTTGCCCTTGCGTGATCTATGATTTCTTAGGCCGGTTTCACACTGGGGCGGTGCGGGCGGCGACGGTAAAGCAGCGCTATATTTATGTAAGTGTTCTCCTGTAAGTTTAGGGTGGGGATGGAGCCTTGATGTCCTGGGATCACAGGGAGTGGGTTGAATAATGCTGGGCAACCTGGAATAGGAGTGACATTGGATCCCTAAACTAGTATGTCTGCATGAGAGGAGGTTAATATTGCAGATGAAGCTGCTTTTTTTTTTCCCTGCTGGAACATTTTTTATTTTGTGCTCAAGTGGAGCTGGGCTTTAAAGTTCAACTCAAGATGGATTTCTTTAGCCAAGCTCCAGCTTGGAGCTACCCCACTCATTCCCAGTCTCCACCCCACCACTTCTTTTTTTTTCAGTTGGTCTTTACATGGTACAAATTGCATGTCCCCTACCTCCTCTTCCATCACTGGCAGCGGGCACATCCCAAATGTTGTAGAGAATGAATGCAGCCACACTTCGACATTAGTGTTTAGCACTAAATTTGAGCTTGTGAAATTACATAACAATGTGTCCATTGGTTCCACTATTGCCCTTTTTCTAAGCCCATGCAGCACATTGAAGCATAATGTTTTGCGTTATAGAACTGTGTAACAGGAGAAGGCAGTTCTACACAGAATCTGATATTGCATAGAATTGAAAATCTAGATGCGGTCTTCTCAGAATAGAATTTGCTTTAAATTCTTGTTACCTTAAAGAGAAACTGAAGTCTGCTCACATAATTTGTAATAAAAACATCTTTGCCATTCTAAAGCTTCCTTCAAACCAGTTTGCATATTATTTTATATATACTGGGATTCTGTACTTGCCAAATATGCTGCAGAAAATCTCCCTCCATTGAGTCTGGCTGCAGCCATTTTAACTTTGGGCAGCTGAAGATGCTGCTTGTACACTTCCTGGATTTACACAGACATTTACACAGACACACAAAGACACACCTCCATCTCTGCAGCTCTCATTGATCCTCTTATGACTCATCCACCCTCCCTTCCTGGCAAACTCTCATGAGAGTGTGAGAGAAAGCTGTGCATAATGTCATAAGCCTAGGCTTTTTTTCCCAGACAAGAAACAGGAAGTGGGCTGTATAAGGTATTTTCTGGCAGAAAAAAAAAGTTTTACTATCCAAAGTTAAAACAACAAGGGCAGAAGATTTAACCACTTCCCTACCCACGTATAGCAATATGACGCCCGCAGATGGGATCTCCCATCCTGGGCGGGCGTCATATGATGTCCTCCCATTCCCGGCCGTCTAGGGGGCACGCGCAAGCCCGCGGCGTAGCTCGGGACCCGGTGCATGTGCCCGGCGGCCGCGATGTCCGTCGGGCACCCGCGATTGCCTGGGAACACAGCAGGACCATGGATCTGTGTGTGTAAAGGGCAGAAGATTTAATAGATGGAAAGATGAAAAAATGACTGAAGGTCCACTTTAAATTTTAGTGGTATACAGGGATGCATTTTGTGCTACACTTTTATTATACTTTTAACAGTTTAAGTCTTATGATTCAAAAACATTTAAGCCATTGTCATTTTTGTCCCAGCGCAATTCACTATTTTCAATTGGTTGTGTCTCAATAATAAAAGATGATTGCGGGGGACACACAGGAGAAATGTCACCATGTTCCTCTACACACATTTTCATTTTGCAGACTTTCTAAACAATGGAGTGCATTTTAATAACCAGGTTATTTCTTTTACACTTTTCTCAGGGACAAGAACCATCCTCCCACAGAATGACTTAAATTAACCCTTTACCAGAATATTCATATTCTTCTTCTGTGTATATTCATGCAGCTTACTAAGGGCCTGGAAAGGATAATGAGAGCAGCAAAAATTGAGTTCTTTCCCAAAGCAACCAGACTCCATGTCCCATTTTATTTCACAAAGATGTATTAAAGTTTTTGGGTAGAATGCAGTGAATCAACATTCAAGTCACGAAGATTAAAAAAAGAGTATGGTACACCAAAGGGAGCGGAGCTCCCCACAATGTAAATCAAGAGGAATACAAATGCAATGGCAAATAGCGCTTCCTAGGAAAAGGGATCATAAGTGCATAGCATGGGACAGTAATGGGAGGTTTGTAGTTCCCTGAGTGGTTCTCTATTAGCCAATGGGTAGGGTCCCATATCCCATTGTTATGGTACGGGTTTTTTTTTGTACTAGAAACAGCTATTCTTTTCCTTTACTACAGATCAAATCTTTAACTGCAGACCTTTGGCAGCTGGTAAACACATTTAAATTGTGCATTATGCCGCATACACGCGGTCATACTCTCCGACGGGAAATGTTCGATGTGAGCTTGTTGTCGGAAAGTCTAACCGCGTGTATGCTCCATCGGACATTTGCTCTCGGAATTTCCGGCCACAAATGTTTGAGAGCAGGTTCTCAATTTTTCCACCAACTTCACTTGTTGTCGGAAAGTCTGATCGTGTGTGCACAAGTCCGTCACACAAAAACTCAGGTATGCTTGGAATCAAGCAGAAGGAACCGCACTGGCTATTGAACTTTCTTTTTCTCGGCTCGTCGTACGTCTTGCACGTCACCGCGTTCTCACATTCGGAATTTCCGACAACATTTGTGTGACCGTGTGTATGCATGACAAGTTTGAGCCAACATCCTTCGGAAAAAAATCCATGGTTTTGTTGTCGTAATGTTGATCGTGTGTACACGGCATTACAGTTTAGTGTACACCACATACTTAAAGCGGTATTAAACCCAAGACAAAAAATGTAATAAGATTACAGCTAACCAATCCTTGGATGTGGTGGCTAGATTAGTTTTCTTTTTTTAGTCTTTTTTTCCTCTGTTTTCACCTGGGCAGGTGCATAATTTTATGAGGTCTCTGGTTCATGACAGCTTGGACTTAGAAGGTGAATCGAATGACACTGGCTGTCACTTATCCCAAAAGATTGAGGACAACTAGTGGTGAGAAGGTTGTACTGTGGGGGGCAGCTGTAGAATAAAGATGAGTTTTCACTACAAAAGCTGTTTTTTTTAAATGATTTAAATGGTCTACATAATTCATTTATTTTCCTGGAATTCTGCTTTTATTAGATGTACATTCATTATGTATTTATGTGTATATTACCTATATATATAAAAAATAATTAGTACAGAGAAATAGCTCTTTCTACCTCACTTTTGGCTCTTCATTTGAATGTGCAGTACACCTTGGCCCTTAATCGGCTATCAGTAATCCAATATACTTCATACCCTGACATGTCCCTGGGGTCCTTTTACAGAAGATTCACTATGCAGGGGCAGTAAAATATAGCACCCAAGAGAACTGCAATCATTACAATGACAGGTTAAATGTTTACCAATTTTAATCAAGACCATTTATTATTTTAATTACATTTTAGCTGACAACACCTGCTACAAAGACTGTTGAATGCTGTCTTCACATCATGCATTTGAACTCCTATACAGTACATGTATAGTATGAGCTTCATTTGGTCCAGGTAACTATGAAGAAATTATTAAAGAGAACGTATACTCTTTGAAAATTAATTTTCTTTGTCTATAACCGTAAAAGAAATTGGCTTAACATATAAAATGTTATTAGTATGAGTTAATATTTGAAAAACCTTGCTTCTTTGTATAGTTTTGTAATTGTATGTAAGGTGCCCTAAAAACAAAAGTATTCATATCGCTTGAAATTGTCCACATTTTGTCATGTTACACCCAAAAACGTAAATGTATTTTATTGGTATTTTATATGATAGACCAACACAAAGTGGCACATAAATGTGAAGTGGAAAGAAAATGATAAATGGTTTTGAAATTGTTATACAAATAAATATGTAAAAAGTGTGGCGTCATTGCGGCTCCGACCACTCACGGAGCCGCAAACCCGGAGGACAAAATGTCAGCTCCCTCGGCGTGGACCGGCCTGCGATACAGGGACCTCGTTCTAAGCTCATTATGCCTTTGCCTTACAGGCGTTTTTTTTTTTTTTTAACATTTTCTTTGTGGTTGTATACCCTCAGAAAAAAAAAATGCTGATCTGCTCTTAATAAATATATGAATAAAGGTTACCTGTGTAACCTCCATTTATAAATTACTGTTATGCCTAGATTTGCCAAAACATGATCCCCTTCTTAACCATTTCTTTTTATTAACTCTTTTATCACTTTCTTTTTTAGCTATAATTTTTTGAAGATTATCTTTTATTGAATTTTTTTCAGATATACACAATAGATGGTAGCAGTAAAGAACGATACATCTAGTAGTTCAGTTTAAAGCGGAGCTCCACCCGATTTGTAATCACTAGCTCACAAGTATTATTTTTCTACATGTACCTTCTTCTTATATTTCCCATTTCCGGGTTCGGGGGATTGCGGGTATGGGCGGAGGGTTGTGGCGGCTATTACGCCACTTCCTTAGTGCCGCACTGTCTCCTGGGATCCTTTTCTCTTGTTCCCAGGAGTCTGTGTGGCGGCCTGGCATGATTTCGAAGCCTCAAGTGACATCATTACGACGGCGCTCCTATGTTAAAATGACTGCGCATGCGCGAGATCTTAGCTAGAACGGGCGTTGCATTCTGGGATATGCACGTCACTGCATCCCGGAAGAGAATGCCACAGGCAAGATGAAAACGATGGCAATGAATTTTATAAAGCGTTCTTTGAAGATAAAAAAAACAATGGGAAACCTTCTAAAAAAGGGACATGTAAGTAACACACGTCCAAAGGAATTTGTTTATAAATGTCACTTAAAAAAAAAAACGCAAGAGGCAGTGGAGCCCTGCTTTAATAGAGGTACAAAGCATTTTGGGTTATAGCATATCGCTATTTATTATAACAATTACAACAGTTATTAATATTCAGCTAATGACATTGTTGAAAAAAGGTATCCTGGGTAATCACCACTTTATGTATGAATTTGTTTGTAACAGTTTCATACTAATCATTGTTAAAATATAATATAATAGCAGTTAAAAGAAGAGAATGCACCCTGAGTATCAAGGAAAATGAACAATAAACCTTAAAATAAAAAAGGTGAACAACCAATCTCAGAAGAAAAGAGATAGTAAACCTTCTAGGGAGTTTTCATCAGTCGAGGTTGCATTTGAGGTTCATAAGCCAACTTCTCCACTATTGAAGGAATCGGTGATAGGATTGGTTCTTAACAGACAGTATACATTCCATAGGGCTATTGAGAACATTACCTATTTCAGAGAGGGTGAAACGGTGGGGGGGGGGGGGCAGCCTTTAATTTTGTGGCTAATAGCAGGTATACGGTTACAGTTGTATAAAGGAGAAATTTATCTATACCTACATGTAAAAGGGCTAAGTCTATAGAGGGTGATATTGGTTCGGAGGATAAGTTCTGAAATAATAGAGAAAATATGCCTCCATATAGACCATAGAGATTTACAGTGCCATATCATATGACTTAGCGAGCCATTGCTATACATAGGTGAAGGGGATATTGAGCATTTAGATCATTTATATGGTGTTGTGTACCACCTGTGATGCTTATTTTTTTAATGCTTGTATGAAAACACTTAAAACTGTGTTTGCTTGGTTTTGTTGTTCTGGATTAAAAATACACTTTTTACCAAAAGAATAGTCCTAGTGCCTTTATAAAAGGGTCACAATGCAAAAAAAAAAAAAAAATCTAACTTTTGTGGAGTTAGTGTTGCCCGCCTGCCCAGTCCCTCCCCATCCCCACACTGAATCATTAGGGAATTAAGAAAATGTAGAAATAATCTATTAGTAGCTTTAGAGCTTTGACATTAACAGCCATTTTTTTCAGTAAAGCATTTTAAATAGCATGTATAACGTGTAATAACAATAACCAACTAGATATTAGATGACGTCACTTCAGTTAAAAGGTTTTGTGGATCTCTCCACTTCACATTATTGCTGATATTTTCAGTAATATATGATAATACACCATATATATTAGATATTAGAAATATGCTCTTGTCCCTTTAAATCCTCATCAGGACAAGTCTGTAGAGTTCTTCAAACAATTAATCATGGAGCTCTGAGAACTTCAGAACTACACAACGCACCCAGCAGTTTATGCTTCGGGGTATTCACTTCTCTAGAGCTCTCGTCTCATGAGACTGTGATAAAAATAGAGATAGGAGCCAATTTGTTCGTACTCCATAAAATAAATATCTTCAATAAAATTCAATATTTTGCTAGATGTGTATTAACCACTACAGGACCAGAGAACTGAGTACAGGGGGTCCCCGGGTTACAAACAAGATAGGGACTGGAGGTTTGTTCTTAAGTTGAATCTGTTTGTAAGTCGGAACAGGTAAATTTTTTAAGTGCAACTCCAGCCAAAAAATCTATTTTTACGTTTTTTAGATAACATAGAGAAGGGTTATAACCCCTGCAACATTTGTTTTGCTGTCTGTGCCCCTGTTCAGAAGATTTCACCTCACCTTCTGTCCCAATGACAATTGGATTTTGAAAATTTTGGGTTGTTAGGGAAACATGGACTGGTGATAAAGCATCAGTGGAGACACCTTTTTCCCATATTAACTCTTACAGGAGTGAATTTCCCTTCCTAGGGGTGGATTTCCTCTCACTTCCTGTTATCTCCCTCCGTTTGTAAGTAGGAGTTGTTTGTAAGTCGGATGTTTGTAAGTAGGGGACCCCCTGTAGATTGAAATCTGTTTATATGCACTTGATCTGGCACCAGATAAAACATAATTTCTCTGGACCATTTACTAGTAGTGACAATAGAGGGACATTCCTGGGCAATATGTGTCGGGATGGCTGATTGTGCTCTCATTCAAAATTGGGAAAGCATTTTTGCGTACCACTGGGGTAACAATTGGACCCCAAGGGCAGGATCACCAGGTATTATTTAAATGAAAGTTTCAGATTTAAACAGTAAATATCATCTTTTTGCATTAACATGTTAAAGCTCATGAGATTTTAGCGATTGGGGTTAGATGGCAGTTTGCCAAAGCACTGTGTGCATTTTTTAATTTAAATAAACACCTTTTCGTTCGCTTGCTGCATCCCAACTCTTTTGATCTTTTGCAGTCACTTCCTTTCAACATGTACTGTATGTACTGCATAGTATGTTTCCTTACATCAGCCTTTCTCCACTAGGGTTCCTCCGGAGGTTGCTGAGGCTTCATTGAGCAATGAGCAATTTCTGCCTCTCAGATACGTAACCAGTGACAACAATGGCCTATAAGAATAGATTCTTCCTAATGACCACATATGTAAAGTGCACTCTTTTCAATGACCAACACACTAATGTATAATATAATCATTGTTAGCAGGGTTTCCTTGAGAATGGAATGTTATTTCAAGAGTTTCTCCATGTTAAAAAGGCTGATTTACATGTGTGCCCTACATGGCATTTTTCTGAACAGGTTTCTAGGTGGCAGCAGGGGAACATACACTATGGGGGTTATTTACGAAAGGCAAATCCACTTTGCACTACAAGTGCACTCGCTGTAAATCTGATGGGTAGATCTGAAATCAGGGGAAGCTCTGCTGATTTTATCATCCAATCATGTGCAAGCTAAAATGCTGTTTTTTATTTTCCTTGCATGTCCCCCTCGGATTTACAGCGATTGCACTTCCAAGTGCACTTGTAGTGCAAAGTGGATTTGTCTTTCGTAAATAACCCCCTAGATTACTAAAAGTATTGGGACACCTGCCTTTACACGTACATGGACTTTAATGGCATCCCAGTCTTAGTCCTTAGGGTTCAATATTGAGTTGGCCCACCCTTTGCAGCTATAACAGCTTCAACTCTTCTGGGAAGGTTTATGAGTGTGTCTATAGGAATGTTTGACAATTCTTCCAGAAGCGCATTTGTGAGGTCAGGCACTGATGTTGCACAAGAAGATCTGTCTCTCAGTCTCCACTCTAATTCATCCCAAAGGTGTTCTATTGGGTTGCTGTCAGAACTCAGTCATCCTCCACCCCAACCTGCTCATCCACGTCTTAGTGGACCTTGTTTTGTGCACTGCTCCAAATCATTTGGTGGAGGGGGGATTATGGTGTGGGGTTGTTTTTCAGGGGTTGGTTTTGGTCCCTTAGTTTCAGTGAAGGGAACTCTTAAGGCGTCAGCATACCAAGACATTTTGGACAATTTAATGCTCCCAATATTGTGGGAACAGTTTGGGTTAGCACCTTCCTGTTCTAACATGACTGCACACCATTAGACAAACATGGTCCATAAAGACTTGGATGAGCGAGTTTGGAATGAAGAAACTTGACTTGCCTGCACAGAGTCTAGACCTCAACCCGATAGAACACCTTTGGGATGAATTAGAGTGGAGACTGCGAGCCAGGCCTTCTCTCCAACATCAGTGCCTTACCTTACAAATGCGCCTCTGAAAGAATGGTAAAAAATTCCCATAGACACACTCCTAAACCTTGTGGACAGCCTTCCCAGAAGAGTTGAAGCTGTTATAGGAGCTATAACAGCTTCAACTCAAGGGTGGGCCAAGGGTGGGCCAACTCAATATTGAACCCTACGGACTAAGACTGGGATGCCATTAAAGTTCATGTGCGTGTAAAGGCTGGTGTCTCAATACTTTTGGTAATATAGTGTATCTGTGTAATGCATGTTGGTACAGCCACTTGTAGTCTCCTTTGGGAAAGCTTGTGACTAGAGGGTGACAAGGTGACAGCTCAGGAGAACAGTTTGGAGACAGGTACACAGAATTGTCATATAAAATTAAGTACCTAAAGCCAGCCATACATGGTTGGAACTTTGGATGGTTCAGCAGGGATTGGACAAATTTTGATCCATGTATGGGCAGGCTGGTTGTACAGAAGTCTACTGATTGACTTCTGTACAACCACGCTGTCAGATCGATTCTGTCATCCACATCAAGTATGTGCATGAGCGAAATTAGTTATTTTTTAACTAAACTGGCTGCTTAAACAAGAAACATTGCGGTAGTATCACCAGGAATTATTTTATTAAAAGCGACAGATTCAAAATGATTAAAAAATACTATTGAAATTACATGTTATAGTTTATATAAGATTTTAGTTAATGTTTTTTAATCTACTTGATGAGATTGAGATTTGGTGATCTGAAACATTAATGTGAATGTGGGATATAAAACACATTTCTTGTATTCTCTATGAAGGTTAATGTTTATGTTCATACTGTATAGAATCGTTTTTTGTTGAATTATTAATTTCCTTTATAACATATGCATGGAAGTTAAACGAGACACGATCCAGACGCCGGGACCTTAAGGGTGGTTTGATCTCCATGTCACAGCACACAGGAGTGCTTAGTGAAGCATTTGTGTCGCTTTGCAGACAAAAGAGCGATGACTTATGTGATTATGTAATGTTGCACTGTAGCTTGGCATCATTTATAGCTTAAAATAAGACTCATCTGTCATACATAATCAGATTCTTCCTTACTTTCTTCCAGCACAAGTTATAAAGTGAAAGAAATGATCGGAGAAGCTCCTAAAATCTATATTTCCACAGAAAATGATTTGATTTTAATAGTCATTTTGATTTTGCACGTTCCAAAACATAAGGGAAAATTTTTTAAAAGAATAATATCACCCTTGATCAAATATATTTTAATACAGTAGGCATGCCATCACTATTTTCTCAAATAAAGTCAATTACATTGCTCTTCAGTGAAATTAAAGAACTATTTTACAGCAGTGGCTCAGGAGTCACATGTATGTTTCAGGTCCCTTAGATGCTGTTCCCTGCAATCTCACATCACAGAACTTATTTAGGTAAATAGCAGCTGATTTATAGCTTACATAAGCATGGAATTAAATATCAGAAGCCTGGTTTCTGTCATTTTACTGAACCATTTAATGCTGTAATTTAAAAACATTTTTTTCATATGAAAATGTATCTATTTATGTGTCACGCCAATAAAGATTGTTTGGAACTCCTGATCAGCTATTTTTGAGCACGACGAGCAACTCAGCGGTTACACATTCTGCAAGATCAGCTTGGGTTTCCTTGGCAGCTCATGTTTGGAAACCAATGTATTACAAATCATGCTATCAGTCCATACATGTAGTAACACAATTATAAAATGTTACAATTTATTCCATTAAATGAACACAGTGAATAAATGCTTGGGTTGTATGAAGAGCATGGTGGGAAATTTTTATAGAAATTGAGCTAATTGTGTGTGGTTTTTTTTTAGCATTAATTTTGGATAATTCAGCTTTTTTCTGCTGCTTTACTTTCTTATTTTATTCATTTAAATAATGCACGAAAACATACAATACTATGCTAATGTTACTCAAAAAATGAAATAGTGCTGCATGGTTCTGATAAATAAACAAATCAAAATGATTCATTTTCAAAACAATGCACAATCCCACATAAGACCCAAAAAGGTGTGAGCACACCTAGATGTCCCCTGAAGATGTCCTATTGTAGACGAAACGTGTAGAAAGGACATATGGTCTGTCATGTCATCCATGCCTGCCGGTGTGCAACGGTGTGGTGTTATGTGCTTTTATACATGAGACGTTCATAAGTACATTTTCTTATCTAAAAAAGGAGTTTTAGTGATATTACTCTATGTTGGCTTATTTTCTTCATATTACTCTTGAGTTGAGCTATGCATTCTAGGAGGTTATAAGACTGAGGGGGAGCACTTGGAGGTTTGCTGTGTGATCAGTGGGGTTTAACCCTTCATTTGTTCTATTTACAACATAAAGATCATGTATTTCCAGTAAGAATCTGGCATCTTTGGTTGTCTGGAGAACTTGGAGAATCACATGTTTAATTTTAGCACACAAGTTTTATATCAAGTTCAAGTTGCAATTTGGGCTTTAATTGTACCCGGGTGTGGACTTCACTTTACATTTTTCAATTTTTATTTGTACATTTTTTCACTTTTTATATATTTTGCATGTGCTAATAAGGGCTTTGGTTGGATTATGCACGTTGTAATCATGATTTGTGGTTATTTTGATTGAGGGACATAATATGTGTATTATGTTGTAAATGGACACACAGTCACATGGGGGGGGATTTACTAAAACTAGAGAGTGCAAAATCTGGGGCAGCTCTGCACAGAAACCAATCAGGTGTTATTGTCAAAGCTTAACTGAACAAGCTGAAGTTAGAAGCTGATTGGCTACCATGCACAGCTACACCAGATTCTCCCCCATAGAGGTCATCCCTCTTTGGGTCTTATGTGTAACCGCGCGTTAATTTGAAAACTAGTTTTATTTTTTCCGTATCCGGATTTTCTTGGTGAAGCATTGCTGCGGGGACATTTGATTTTTTTGGTTTATGAATGTTAAACAACCAAACTTTTACCAAAATCTGACGGCAACTATAAATGCCATTCAACACTCAATATCAATTGATTGATTTCATCTTGGAGGTGAACTAAATCTTTGATTGACTGTTCAACATGTACAGCGGATCTGATGTCCTACATAGATGTGCATTTAAAGCGGTTGTAAGTTTTTATTTTTTCTAAAATAACAGACATGTTATACTTACCTGCTCTTTGCAATTGAATTGCACAGGGTGCGCTGAACTAGCAGCTTGCTATGAGGGCAGACGTGCGGGCTTCTCCCAAGCCAGGACTGGGACGTCATCACGACCAGCGTTGCAGTCCAGGGAGCGTTCCAGCCATCAGTTTCGGCTTTCCTCCACCATACCACCATCCAGCCAGCTAAGACAGCCGTAATATCGGCGAGGGCTGCTCTCAGCACGGACCAGTGCGATCCATACATCACCGAACAACAGCCACGTATGATGTGCTTTTTATTATCATCCAACGTGTGAGTTTTACCTATTGTAATTTTACCAAATACATTTAAAAGTCTACACTTAGAGGCACCTGTATCCTTCTTTTCCTAAGACGTGCATGAACTGGGTTTCCCAGGCTGTACTAAAGAACGTTGAGCAACTGCAAGTAATGGTATTCATAGAGCTGCTTGGTGGTACCAAAACTGATCCAAAACACTGACACCCAACCAGCAGGGTTTCTAAGTCCTCAGGTCAGTAATGGGTTTATGTTTTTGACCTAGAAGGCAAACATCCTCATTAAGGTTATGTGTGTATATAGTTTAGTAAATCAGGCCCATGGCTCAATGCATTTGAGTACCTTAGTGCAGCATTCATTTTGCTAGAAGGAACATTTCCTGCAGCAAGTATTGATGCTGTAAACTTCGCTCTTCCTATTGCCTCCAACAGGCAAGAGTCCCCAAAGAACTGAAGCCAAGGTTAACATAGGATATGTAAAACATCATACTTTGATTATCATGTATTCCCATTACCATTTCATTGTACAATCTACTCTATGCAGAACTACTCCTCCAAAAAATTGGATCAAAATTAGTGTCGGTCCCATCCATTCCCCCTCCACTACTACGCTATCAGAACAGAAATGTTAGCAGATGTTAAACTTTGCCTTAAATTCCACATTATAAAGGTCTAAGCCTGAAAGGTCTATGTTTCATGGAGGCGACTGTCCACATCCACTCTTCAAGGACAAACTGTCAGGACATCTGCCTGCTGCATGCATTCAATAATGAAGTTATCTATTACATAATGTATTTACATTTTAAAACCAGTTTAAATGCCTCAAAAATATATTCAATTTGTTCCAGTGGATGTACGCTAAATGAATTGGGTTGCTGAATGTTTTGGACTAGGGGCTAAGAGATAAATGGCGCTCAGTAAATAATACAAAACAAAAAAAAACACAAAACAATCTCCTGCGCTCAGGAGCTTAGTCCATGTGTAAGTGGTGTAGCCAACCCTTTGGATAGAATATAGAATGTCAAAGGTCTGGCTGCCCTCCTCAGAACAATGGGTGTCCTTAGAGCTGAAACATATAGAAAAACAGGGAGGGCGCACCGACCTTGTGCATTACCAAAGGTAACATTTATTTAACCGCTTCAATACAGGGCTTTTAAACACCCTTCCTTACCAGAGCACTTTTTGCGATTCGGCACTGCGTCGCTTTAACTAACAATTGCGCGGTCGTGCGACGTTACACCCAAACAAAATTTACGTCCTTTTTTTCCCACAAATAGAGCTTTCTTTTGGTGGTATTTGATCGCCCCTGCGGTTTTTATTTTTTGCGCTATAAACAAAAGAAGAGCGACAATTTTGAAAAAAAAACACAATATTTTTTACTTTTTGCTATAATAAATATCCCATTTTTTTTAAAAAAAACAATTTTTTTCCTCAGTTTAGGCCGATACGTATTCTTCTACATATTTTTGGTAAAAAAAATCGCAATAAGCGTATATTGATCGGTTTGCGCAAAAGTTATAGCGTCTACAAAATAGGGGATAGATTTATTGAATTTATTTTTTTTTTTTTTTTTACTAGTAATGGCGGCGATTTGCAATTTTTTTTTCGTGACTGCGACATTGCGGCGGACACTTCGGACACTTTTGACACATTTTTGGAACCATTCACATTTACACAGCGATCGTTGCTATAAAATTGCAATGATTACTGTGTAAATGTGACTGTCAGGGAAGGGGTTAACACTAGAGGGCGCTGGAGGGGTTAATGTGTGTCCCTAATAGGAGTGATTCTAACTGTAGGGGGAGGGGACTTAAGGGGAGGAGACCGATCATGTGATCCTCTGTACTGGGATCACATGATCGGTCTCCTCCCCGCTGACAGGACGTGGAGCTGTGTGTTTACACACACAGCTCCACGGTCCCGCCCGGTCCCGTTGTTTTAACGGGCAATCGCGGGTGCCCGGCGGACATCGCGGCCGCCGGGCACTCGCACCGGGTCCCGAGCGATGCCGCGGGCGCGCGCGCGCGCCGCCGGCCGCGCGCGCGCGCCCCCCCCAGGCGGCCGGGAACCCGAGGACGTCATATGACGCCCACCCAGGATGGTAGATCCACCTTGTGGGCGTCATATGACTATGGGCGGGTATTGAACTGGTTAAATGGTAAAAACAAAAGTCATACTCACAAACAAACGTTAAAAGAAGGCTTAACATTGCTCCAAAAATTCGGAACTGTGTCTTCTAGACACCAGCAACCTGGACCGGATGTTAGGAGGAACCAGATGGCATCGCAAGCGGCTTACGCGTTACGAGGGAGTACCCTCTTCATCAGAGCCTCAGCGATCACTGAGGCTCTGTTGAAGAGGGTACTCCCTCGTAACGCGTAAGCTGCTATAAGGTTTCAGCTCAGTAAATAATACCATGCAGATTTCATAGTGGAAAAATAAATAACAGGCAACACAGTAACTGCCCATGCCTTATTTGTTTGAAATATTCACAGTGGTTATTATCTACTGTATTTATAATGGATGTGTACCCTTACATACACCCAGTGAAGTGACTGGCCTCAGGTGATATACAGAAATTAAACAAATCCTCCTATATAAGTTGTTTAACTGCAGTCTTCCCTTCTCTACATCTGTTCAATGTCTAGAATGTATAAAACTTGTCTGAGCTGTCAGAAAGCAGGGGGCGGAGAGCTGAAATTACACTCTGCAGTGAGGAGAGCTCTGAGAGTTGATTGGAGGGAAGGGAGACCCCACCCCCCACACACAGCACACATGAACGGAGCCAAGGCTGTCAATCACAGGCTGTGTGCTGGAGATGCCTCCCCTGTCACCTTTTTTTTATGGGGTCAGGAAACTTGTCAGAAGTGACTCATGCAGATAGCAGAGGAATGTGGCAGCAGATAGAAATTACATTTAGTGCTCTGGATTAAGACAAGTACACACTATAGAGGGCTAGGCTTTGTTCATATTTCATGTCTGAGGTTTACACTTTAAAGCATATGTTACCCCAGTATTTGATATTCCTGATATGTGCCTGCTGTACCATGTACTTGAAAAGTATCCCATTCTCTTTGTGTTGCTTCCTTTGTGTGAAATCCCTGGTGATCCTGCCAGTGCCTGCAAGGGTAGATCCATCCCAGCGTGGTCGATTTTCTGGCTGTACTGGGAAAACAGCCTGCCTGTCCCCCAATGGCTAAGACTTGTGCTGACATGCTTCCCCCCTCCCCTCACAATGTTTTCATGGGAAGATCAGTGTGCCGCTGTTTCTCCACCCCCACTTCTCTAAGCCCCTTATGCAGCTGAGAATCGGGAATATGTGATCACTTATAAAAAAAATTTGAATAAAAGGTATTTTGCCTTTCATTTCTATTTTAAATTAAATGGGTTATTTTACAAGGTGAAGGTTCAGATATAGTTTAAATGGTTAAATAATTATTTCAGTTTGATTAATAGAAAACCTTTCCCCAACCTGAACAATTCAAACTGGGAAAATTTGGCTCCTCCCAAGTCCCTGGTACTGGTTAGTGAGGTCATTTATAACATTAAAGGATCAACAGGAACACTTAGGGATGGGAAGAGGCAGAACTTTCATAGAAAAGCAGAGATTTATTACTTTGACCTGCATTTTTTTAAAGGGGTTGTAAAGGCTAGTTTTTTATTTTCTAAATAGGTTCCTTTAAGCTAGTGCATTGTTGGTTTACTTACCTTTTCCTTCAATTTCCCTTCTAAATGTTTTTTTTCTTTGTCTGAATTTCTCACTTCCTGTTTCTCCTCAGTAAACTTCACACCATCATCTGAGCGGTGTTTAGTCAGCCAGAACAGCTTACTGAGGAGGAACAGGAAGTGAGAAATTCAGACAAAGAAAAAAAACATTTAGAAGGGAAATCGAAGGAAAAGGTAAGTGAACCAACAATGAACTAGCTTAAAGGAACCTATTTAGAAAATAAAAAACGAACATTTTCCCCTTAATGACCAGGTAATTTTTTGTGATATGGCACTGCATCGTTTTAACTGACAATTACGCGGTCGTGCAACGCTGTACCCAAACAAAATTGATGTTCTTTTCTCCCCACAAATAGAGCTTTCTTTTGGTGGTATTTGATCATCTCTACGGTTTTTATTTTTTAAAGATTTTTTATAGATTTTGAAAGAAAAACAATATTTTTTACTTTTTGCTATAATAAATATCCAAAAAAACTAATTTCTTCATCAGTGTAGGCTAATATCTATTCTTCTACATATTTTTGGTAAAAAAAATCCCAATAAGCGTATATTGATTAGTTTGCGCAAAAGTTAGAGCGTCTACAAAATAGAGGAAAGATTTATGGCCTTTTTTTTCTACTAGTAATGGCAGCGATCTGCGATTTTTGGCGGGACTGTGACATTGTGGCAGACAGATCATACACTTTTGACACTTTTTTGGGACCAGTGACATTTATACAGCGATCAGTGCTATAAAAAGGCACTGGTTAATGTGTAAATGTCACTGGCAAAGAAGGGGTTAACACTAGGGGGCGATCAAGGGGTTAAGGGTTCCCTGGGAGGTTTTCCTAATTGTGGTGAGATGGAACTGACTGAAGGAGGAGAGAGATCGCTGTTCCTAATCACTGGGAACAGCAGATCTCTCTCCTCCCCTGTCAGAATGGGGATCTGTCTGTTTACAATGACAGATCCCCATTCTGGCTCTCTTTCCCACGGACATCACGGCTGCCGGCCACGCGCATCGGGTCCCCCACCGTGCAGCAGGCACACGCGCGCCTGAAGCCGGCGTACCAGTACGGCTATTCACAGGAAGGAGCCGACCTGCCACAGTATAATGATGGCGGCTGGTCGGCAAGTGGTTAATTGGTGTATGGAACACCCCCAGAAATGTAATTTCCTGCTTGTGTGATTGAGTTATTGATTTTCCCAGGTACAAGTTAGATTGTGTGCTGTGTGAAGGGGGGTGTGTCCCTTCCCTCCAATCTGCTCTTAGCAATCTCTACCAAGCTCTGCAGAGTGTAACTAGAGCTCCCCACCCCTTATATCTGGAAGCTCAGACAAGATTTATGTCGCGGACACTGGCTGCAAGGACCTTTTTCTGTCCACATTCACCCTGTTATTTGGTATTGCTATATTAATCTTTTTTTGTTACATTTTTGAGAGACATTTTTCTTGGTTGTTAAGTCTGAACAATACACGATCCTTGAAAGAGCTGATCACATTGACCTGCGGAGACAGGGCCGGTGCTACCACTAGGCAAACTAGGCAGCCGCCTAGGGCGTCTGGCCGCTGGTTTCCCTAATCCCATGTCTAATCACGTGCAGACATGCTATAGCAGATCACAGTAGTCAGAGCCTGGGGAGTGGTGACAGCTGGAGGCATCGAGGCATGGTTTGTGCTGGACAGAGTCGTCTGATGCAGTCTGCAGAGCAGAACCCCAGTGAGTGAACTTAAAGTGCACTGTATTACTTTATAGTGTGTATAGACTGAGCTGTCCTCAGACTCCTCACATGTGTGATGTCATGATCGTCCCCAGCACATGGCCTGGATGTAAGGGTCCCTCCCTCTCCTCCTCCCCCCTCCTCCCCCCTTCCCCTCTCTCTTCTCCCCTCTCCCTCTCTCTCCTCCTCTCCTCCTTCCCTCCCCTCCTCTCCCTCCCCCTCTCCCTCCCCCCCCCTCCTCCCCCTCCCCTCCTCCTCCCCTCCCCTCCCCCCCCCCCTCTCTCCCCTTCTCCCCCCCCTCCCCCTCCTTCTCCTCCCCTTCTCTCACTCCCCCCACTCCTCCTCCTCTCCCTCCCCCCCTCTCCTCCTCCCTCCTCCTCCCCCCACTCTTCCCCCCACTCCTCCTCCCCCTCCTCTGCTCCCCCCCTCCCTCCTCCCCCACTCCTCCTTCCTCCCCTCCTCCCTATCCCCTCCCCTCCTTCTCCTCCCTCTTTCTCCTCCTCCTCTCCCTCCCCCTCCCCCTAACCTCCTCTCCCTCCCCTCCTCCTCCCCCTCCTCCTTCTCCTCCCCCTACTCCCTCCCCTCCTCCGCTCCCCCCTCCTCCTCCTTCCTCCCCTCCTCCCTATCCCCCATCCCCTCCTCCTCCTCCCCCCCCCCTCCTTCTCCTCCCTCCTCCTCCTCCTCTCCCTCCCCTCATCCTCCACTCCTCCTCCCCTCTCCTCCTCTACCCCTCCTCCTCTCCCTCCCCCCACTCCTCCTCCCCCTCTCCTTCCTCCCCCCACTCCTCCTCTCCATCCCCTCCTCCTCCTCCCCCCACTCCTCCTTCCTCCCCTTCTTCCTCTCCCTCCTCCCCCCCTCCTCCTCCCCACTCCTCATCCTCTCCCTCCCCTCCTCTCCCCCTCCTCCTCCCCCTTCTCCTCCTCCTCCTCTCCCCCTATTCCTCCTTCTCCTCTTCCCCCTCCCTCTCCTCATCCCCCTCCCCTCCTCTTCCCCTTCCTCTCCTCCTCCTCTTCCTCCTCCTTCTCCTCCCCTTCCTCCCCTCCTCCTCCTTCTCCCCCCTCTGCCCCCAGCCTTCCCCCCCCACTCCTCCTCCCCTCTGCCCCCCTCTCCTCCTTTCTCTTTTCCTGTTCCCCTTCTCCCCCCTGTCCGCCCAGACCCGTCTCCCCCCCCACTCCTGGGACAGCAACCACCAGGGATACCCGCCAGTAGTACCATCCAGCAGTACCTTCCCGCAGGACAGCCGTCTGCAGCAACCGGCCAAAACCACTGAAGGACAAAGGGGGTGGGGTTGGGGGTACAGCCAGGGGGCGGCAAAATTAGATTTCGCCTAGGGTGTCAAAAATTCTTGCATCAGCCCTGTGCAGGGAAACGGACTGTCTGGTCACCTAGGCTGCCTTAAGTGCTGTGTTAATTAACATGTTAGTTATGTAATTGTCTTTTAAGTTGTTGCAATAGGGGAGGGGGGGAGTATCCATGAGTCAGCTCTACCTCATTATCTAACCCCTATGTATAAAAAGGCTGTATTCTGTCCAATAAATCATTCAAGATTCTACAAGCTATTTTCGGCTAGTCTTGTATTCAATGCAGCTATAATAATAATATATCTCTCTGCTGGTCCGAGTGGAGGAAGCGGTATTACTGACGGAAGTACTCAGCGAAGTGTGGGATAGGATCCATCACACTTTATAAATTCTAGGCTTTGACCAGATGTTGAGAAGGGAAGACTGCAGATAAACAGTTACAACTTATATAGGAGGATTTGTTTCATCTCTGTGTATTACCTGAGGCCAGTCACTTCACTGGGTATATGTAAGGGTTTACAACAACTTTAAGTGTTTGGGTAGAAGAGGATTACGAGTTGGAGGGGAGGGCAAGGATACAATTCTGGCCTTCTAACACTAGTTCCCTCAAAACATTGTAACAAATGCTACCAGCACCAGGATACTGCCCCTTGATGCAAGTCTATTAGAACTGGCTAGTATACTATATTCATGAGCCTCAACAAAAATAAGGGGAGAAAATACATAATAGTTTTATTTGTGAGTTGATCATTTATGTACTTGCCTAAAAATTGTCAGACTTATTTTATTCTGTTCAAATTGTTATCAGCTACTGTCAGTAATACGGACGATTCCCTGTGTACTGTGTATAATGTTAAATATGAATAACTACAAATGAATGTATTTGGAAAGGTCATACTTTCCACTAACTGAATACTACTTCTCTGGAGATATGAAAATATTTAGACAGGAGCTGGATTTAAAGATCAAAAAAATAATACTGATAAGCCAATCCTGAAAAAGTGGATTTTAAAATGGTAATAAACAAAAAAAAAAAAAAAAATTATATATATATATATATATATATATAGTCACTGTAAATTCCTATGGCTATGACTACTTGCCCTTAGTTAAACAAGCATGCAATCAGAGAGATGTGCTTAAGGACAGACAATGCTACAAAAATTAGGTCAGTGACCAATTACTTAAAGTTGGTTACGCATATGCATGATGCGCATCAAAGTAACACATATTTGATTCGTTTCAGAGCTTTATAGTATGTTCTGGGTAATTCCACATGAAGTAACAGGAGCTGTAAATTGCTTGAGAGAAAGTTTTGGTGGATACAACATTATCAAAGTGAATGTACCAAATACATGATTTGACCCTGTAATTTCCTGAATAACATTATAAAAATTATGGACACAACACGTTAACCAACAGAAATAACGATTGCTTTGTGATTTCTATCTTCAAAGTACGGATTTAATGCTTTCACATTTTTTACCATTTTTTTTTACTGCTTCTATAAAATTTGAACATGCAAATTAAAGTGATTGTAACATCTTGTTTTAATGCTTTTTTTAAATTAATAAACATGTTATACTTACCTGCTCTGTGCAGTGGATTTGCACAGGGTAGCCCAGATCCTCCTCCTCTTGGGTCCATCTTCGCTGCTCCTGGCCCCTCCCTCCTGTCGAGTGCCCCCACAGCAAACAGCTTGCTATGTGGGCACCCGAGCTGAGCTGCAGCTCCGTGTGTCCATTCAGATATGGAGCTGCAGTTCGGCCCCACCCCCTCTGTCTCCTGATGGGCTAACTGACATTGTTTCTCAGCCAATTAGGAGGGAGAATTCCCGGACGGCCGAAAGACTCGTGGACATCACTGGATAAAGAATGGTTACAATCTAATATAAAAACAACGTTACCACAACATGTCTCTTTTGTTATAACCATGTCATACTACATTATGTCATTTATTACGTTGTTTTTATATTAGATTGTAACCATACATGCGTGTATAATGATTGTTATACTCCCTCTTTATGTAATACATGGTTTGATGGGCGACTCCACACTTGGAGAGCCAATTGGGCTCCCTTGATGTTGTTTCTCCCCCCGCGAGATGCCTTGGACACACGGTTGAGCCCGCTGTACCTGTCGGGCGACTGGTAGGGCCCCTGGGACGGCACGGAGTCCCCGCCCATAATTTTAGGACGGGTGTACTCCGTGCCTTGTCCTTGCACATGCCTTGGCTAAGGTCTATCCTGGGCCATTGGGCATGAGCGCAGCGCGCGTGCTACCTTCCGGCCTCTGTCAACTGCGCCGGCGCGGCCCCTGCCATTCGCGCATGTGCGATCGGGGCACGCCGGGCGTGCGCGTGCACGGCCGGGCCATTGTCGCGCTGCGGGACCCTTGACCTCTTGACGCCACGCGCCGTCACTACGCCGGCGCCGGCGCAGAGGTTGGAGGGGCATTTAAAAGCGGCTGATGCCGCTTAGCCAGCAGGTCCCATCGCCTCCCGGGAAGGCGCACTTGGAGAATACATGGTAAGCCACCTAAGAAGTTTGAGGTAGAGGGGCAAGGGGTTCGTACTAGTTACCACCAGTCTTTCCATTGCTCCCCACCTAACCTATCCTTACCTTAATTTGATGTTTTATCCCCCAGCACTACACTGCTACCCGCACCATAGGGGAACCCATTGTTTCCACATCAGGTTACCCTGATACCCTGTATTATGCTCCAAGTTGTATCCCGGCCCGTGTGGCTCACTGAACCACCATATCAGTGATAGGAAGCCCACGTTATAGACTGTATACGCCATCTGTTGGCCCCCAGGTAAATGGCCTATAGTGGGTCTCTCTGCATGACACTGATTGTCTTCATCATTCAGCACTTTTTCACACACTACCGTCCACACCCAACACGGTTTCCTTTCATCAGCCACTCCCTTCACATGATTGTTTGTTGCACCCTTACTAGGTGACCACTATTATCCCCTGGGTAGATGCCAACCTTATTTGGTATCACCCCTATTTGTATATTTGGGGACTCACCCGTTTTTTGTTTGTATTATCTTCACACTTTGAGCACATCAACCTTAGTCACCACAATCTCACACCTTCTCTTTTTCCCATCCTTCACTCCCTCACACGCCCCCCACCCAACTACCCCCCCCCCCTCTCCCCCACTCCACCCTGTCCTTCTACTCACTCCTTTGTACACATCCCTGCCTTGCTCCAGTTCCTTCACCGGGGTTCACAGCCTCTACCAATCCACCTACAAATAAACCCCCCCTCTTTCCCTCCACTCCCCTCCTGCTTTCCCTCTCCCTTTGCATATTTTGTCCCCCCTCTATCCCTTCCATCCATCACAATATTTTTCCCCCCTCCCTCTGTTTCTTCCCCCCCCCCCTTCCCTTCCAGTCATCACAATACTTCCCTCCCCCCATTGTTTTCCCCCCCTCTTTTTCACAAACCCCCCCCCCCTTTTTCCCCCCCGCTTTCCCCTCCTCTTTCCTTCCCTTCCCATCCCTCCCCTCCCCTCCACTCCCCTCCCCCATCCACCATCAACTCGGCACTCTTACTCACGCATGCCATCACGCTTCATCACTTGGGACACACCCATTTTTTCTCTGGGTGCCACTTCAGAATACCACGTCGGGATCCTATACTACTCTCGGGTGAGGTATATATCTTATTGAAAATTGTTCACCCGGTTCATAAATCATGGGTATTATCTTTAGGTACTCCAGCTCTACCTGCTGGCCTTATCTGGCCCTTCCCCAGTCGCCGCGTAAGGCACTGGTGGACACGCCCGTGTCTCCATAGATGCATCTCGATGGGGTAAGAGTCTGCTCACCATTTACCAATGTATATCCTCTCCCGCTTATGAGAAATAATAAATATTGCTGATCTCTATGCAGCAATCATCGATTCTAAAAACACCAATGTTCTTCTAAAATCCCCCTTTTTTCTCCCCCCCTCTTTTTCAGATGTAAAACATGTGTATTTCCTGATGAAGCTGTTTAGCGAAACTAGTCGAAATACCTACTGTACATTTGTTTTTAAAGCTTGTCCAATTTACTTTGTATGAAGAACAATAATAAAATGTTACATTTTACATAATATTGGTTTATCAATGATAGTAATACTATTTAACGTACCGTGATAGTCCGACAGCTCCCCCCCCCTTCTGGAGGATCCTGGCTGGAGACCAGGTTTCCTCCAACAACATTTCTCTCTTTCAGAAATGGGTCAAGTTGTACTCCTGGGTCCAAGACATCCATTTTGTATCAAACAAGTGAATTGAGTCTTTTTGACTGGCTATATATTTTTCACATATGTAGTTTGTATTCACTCTACGTATAACCTCAGCTATGTTGGGAGCTGCCGTTTTTTTTCCCAATTATTTGTTATTGTCATTAGGGCTGCTATTAAGATATGGGAGACTATTGATAAGGATTGTTTAGGAAAGTTGTCTAATTGCATTCCAAAAATGTTCGTAGTTTGGCTTAGGTTAATGTTTGTTTTAGTGATGTATGAAATGAAAGCGGAAAGCGGATACTGATTTCCAGAATTTTTTAATAGTCTTGCATGACCATAAAATGTGAAGTAGGTCACCGATTTGACCACAATTGCGCCAGCATAACACAGATGTATCTGGGTATATTCGGTTGAGTTTAGCAGGTGTCAAATACCAGTTGGAGGTTATTTTAATAGCGTTATCCCAATGAGAGGTACATTGGGAAGGAGCTCAAGGTCATATATAGGGGGCCTTATTCCAGTCTGTTAAAGTATATTCTTTTTGTAAAATTTTTTCCCATTTGAGGAAGCTTAACCGTGGTTTGTTGGTTGATCAGGTACTGATAAAACCAAGAAATTCCTTTCTTGGGTGACGCCATATTCTGATAGTATGTCCAGATTGCATTATTCATTTTGACATAGGGATTGAGGTGATTTATGTGAAAGTGTCTTATTTGTGCTGCTTTATATAAGGTTTGCATAACTTGGGACTTTAGCATCTCGTCTAATGGCAGTTGATCCGTATCAGATCCGGGGGTCATTGAAAATGCTGGGATGAGGTATTCATAGGCTGATGTAGGGATTGTTATGGCCTTGAGGGAATCATTGTAAGGAAGTTCTTGTAGTGATGTGTTCCAGGCCTCAACTGCCGCCAGGATAGTGGCTGCTTTTTTATATAAACTTTCTGGTGTGTGGCACTCGCTAACAATAGGGAAGCTAGGTTTTTATTTAATAAAATGTTTTTCTCTATATTGACCCAGCGCTTGGTAGGAGTAGGTTCGAAGCAAGCTTTAATCTGTCTAGACAGGAACACAACCAGGGTTTTTTTGCATGATATGACATATAACTCACCAGAGTGACACAACGCAAGACTTGAGGAGATTTTAGGTGTAGCATTAGACACTCTCATTTGATGTTCCCGTATTCCCCCCATTACGTGCTAGTCTTGGATGCCTAACTTCCAAACAAATGCATTAATATACTTATTTACAGTGGTGAAGAAACTAGAGGGGATTTTGGTATTGTGCGAAAGAGGTAGAGTATTTTGGGGAGGGACAGCATTTTGAATGCCGCTATGCAACCTAACCAGGAAATTTCAGTTTTTCTGTAGTTAAATAGATCTTGTAGATCAGATATCCTGTAAAGCCCCATACACACGCTCGGATTATCCGCGGACCAGGTCCGTCGGATCATGTCCGTCGTACTTTGTCCGATGTTGGTGTTGCGTACACACGGTCGGACAAAGTTGTCGGAAAATCCGATCATTCTGAACGTGGTGACGTTTGTTGCCTACGACGGGACTACGTAGAGGCTAGTAGCCAATAGCTTTGGTCTTGTAATGTGATCTGAGCATGCGTAGCACTTTGTCCGTCGGACAACGCTACACACGATCGGATTTGGTGTGATCGGACCGTGTTGTCAAAAAATCTATCCAGCAGGAGATAGGACTTTGTCCGTCGGACAATCCGACGTACACTGTCCGATGGTGCATACACACGGTCGGATTTTTCAACAACATTGTCCGATCGGACAGAATCCATGCGAAAATCCTACCGTGTGTATGGGGCTTTAGAGTGGAGGGAAGTTTGCCTGATATATTGTAGATATGGGGGAGGCTAATTTGATACCTAGATAACCTATTTTATTGTTGTCCCGGGAGTAAGGGAACTCTTTTTTTTAAGTGCTTGATAGCCTGTTTGTTAATGTTAACTGTGAGAATTGATGATTTTGCTATGTTTACCAACTAGTTTAATATTATTTAATATGTGCACAATTTATTGAAACTGACTCTTTACTTTCCCTTTATAAATGAACATGTATCCATTTATTCACATTCACTGACCTTTTTTCATTTATTTTATATTATTATTATTATTATTATTATTATTGTTATTATTATTATACAGATTTTATATAGTGCCAACAGTTTACACGGCTCTTTACAACATTAGGGCAGACAGTACAGTTACAATACAATTCAATACAGAAGGAATCAAAGGGCCCTGCTCATTGAGCTTACAATCTGGAAGGGAGGGTCAAGTGAAACAAAAGGTAATAACTGGGGGATGAGCTGAAGGAGAATATAGGCATACAGTTATTAGGTGTGGGTTGGATAGGCTTCTCTGAAGAGGAGGGTTTTCAGGGATCGTCTAAAAGGTAATAGAGTAGGAGATAATCGGACAGATTGAGGTAACACGTTCTATAGGATTGGAGAGGCTCTGGAGAAGTCCTGGAGGTGAGCATGGGAGGAGGTGACGAGGAAACTAGAGAGCAGGAGGTCTTGAGAGGAACGAAGAGAACAATTAGATTGGTATTTTGAGATTAGGCTAGTGATGTAGCTGGGGGCTAAGTTGTGGATGTCTTTGCAAGTAGTTGTCAGTATTTTGAACTTAATTTGTTGTGTGAGCGGAAGCCAGTGGAGGGATTGATAGAGAGAAGTAGCAGATACTAAGCATTTGGTAAGGTGGATGGGTCAGGCAGCAGCATTTAGACTATTTGGAGGTAAGCCAATGAGAAGGGAGTTGCCATAGTCGAGGCGAGAGATGACCAGTGAGTGATTTCAGAGCTTTGTTTTGTCATTGGTTAGAAAGGGACATATTTTGGAGATATTGCGGAGGTTGAGGCGGCAAGATTTAGACAGTGATTAAATGTGGGGCTTACAGGAGAGTTCAGAGTCCAGGACTACACCTAGGAACTTGGCATGCAGGGATGGACTTATGGGTGTGCTATGGATTTTGACAGAGAGATCAAGGGAAGGGGATTGTGGGGGAGGAAAAATTATAAGTTTGGTTTGGGATAGATTGAGTTTGAGGAGGTGGTGTGACATCCAGACTGATATATCTGTTAGTAAATTAGTGATACGTGAGGAGATGGAGGGAGTGAGCTGAGGGGTAGAGAAATAGATTTGGGTGTCATCAGCGTAGAGATGGTATTGGAAGCCATTGGAGGCTATCAGCTGACCCAGGGATGAGGTGTAGATTGAAAATAAGAGGTACAAGAACAGAACCTTGGTAGACCCCAACAGAGAAAGGAAGAGAAGAGGAGGAAGTAGAATTGTAAGTAATGCTAAAGGTGCAGTTGGATAAGTAGGAAAAGAACCAGCAAGTTCAGTCACGGAGACCAGAGGTGTTTCGTTTTTTGTGGAAGAGGGGGTGGTCATCCGTATCAAAGGCAGCAGAAAGGTCCAGGAGTACAGAATGGTGTCAATTGGTTTTGGCCGTTAGTAGATCGTTTGTGAGTTTTTTTAGGAGAGCAGTTTATGTGGAGTGTTGAGGACGAAACCCAGACTGAAGGGGATCAAGAATGCTATTCTCAGCAAGGTGGTCACTCAATCAGTTGTAGACCAGACGTTCAAGGAGTTTGGATAAAAAGGGGAACAAGGAGATGGGGCGTAGGTTGTTAAGATTTTTAAGTATGGAGCTGACTAGTGCATGTTTAGGGAAGTTAGAGAAGATGCCAGAAGAGAGGGAGAGATTGAAGATGTGGTTTAGAGAGTGTAGAATAGAGCCAGAGGGTAAACATAATGTTTGCTAGGGGACAGGATCCAGAGGTCAGGTGGTTAGCTGGATGTTAGCAAGTAGTTTAGCAACCTTGTCTATAGTAGTGGGGTTGAAAGAGGGAAGTAATGATTGTACCTGTGGGCATGAAGTGTAAAGCGTGGAGGGTATCTGAACAGCAGAGATCTCCTCGCAAATTATATCAATCTGTTTGAAGTGATTGGCGATCTCCTGGGCAGTCACACATTTATTGAAGTGTTGCTTTGATTTTACACATGCAAAGGGATATTTTATTCTTTATTGTATTTAGAAGTATTTTGAGTTTTTGCAGCACCAGTAATCTGGGTTTAATACCCAGTAGGGTTTACATTTTTTCTGTTTCATTAATATATTTGCTGTTTGCACTTATTTGTGATTGCATTTTCTGGTATAAGCACCTTAAGGCCCCTTTCACACTGGGGCGGTGCGGGGCGGCGACGGTAAAGCAGCGCTTATTTAGCGCTGCTTTACCTTCGTTTTACCCGCGGTATGCGGCCGCTAAAGGGTTAAAAACCTCCGCAAAGCGCCGCTGCAGCGGCGGTTTTCCATTGATTTCAATGGGAACGAGCGGTATAGGAGCGGTAAATACACCGCTCCTACACCGCCCAAAGATGCTGCTAGCAGGACTCACACTGGAGTGAATGGGGCCGGTTTTTTCAGGCGGTGTACAGGCGCTATTTTTATTTTTTTTATTTTGTCTTTTTATTTTTGTTCAAATTTTTTATCTAAGAGAGAAAGGCAGGTTCCAAATAGACTTACATATACAAAATATGAAGTATACAAAAGATCCAGTAGCAGTAAAGTACAAATACAACAGATTGATGCCAGAGAAGTCAAGAAGAGAGCCAATGCTGCCTGGAGGAAGGAGAGTTAATTGATTAGTTTAACTTTGTAGGTAGCACCATATCTATTTTTATTTTATCACCATTACATGTGGGGACACATTTAAGTGTTGGTGGCTGCCTTGGGTTTGCTCACTTAGTTTGTTGAGATCACTTGCCAAGCTGCCTTTTCCTCATCGGGTGTGAGCTCTCTGAGCTGCTGTGGAGAGTCCAGGTACCCATAAATTAGTTGGAAATGGAATTAAATGGGCCTGCACCTGCATCTGAGCATGGTGAGCAAATGGACACTCTGCTACCTCAACACTCACCTCCTCCCCAATAATAACCTCCCCCAGCATAATGCAAACCACTTCCTGTGAACCCAAGGCATCAATGACAGTTGTCAACCCCCTCCCCCCTTCCCCTCAAAGACATTGGGCTCACAATACTAGCACTGATCGCACATCTTCACATTTGTGCAAAAGTAAGGACTGCCCAATGCTGGAAGAGGAACAGTATCTGTGATGTCACATCAACAAAGATGGCTGGAGAAAAAAAATGGAATTGATCACAGATGCCTGAAACCTGGAATTGAGCTTTTATTCCACTAAAATCACTTTACATGGAAAAAAAAGCCCATAAAGTACTGGAGACCCATCCCATGCAAAACTAAACAAAAATAAAACATATTTACTCACAGAGAAACTTACAACCACTGTGTGCTGGAAAAGAATGAAAGAAAAAATTTGAATACAATCTAAAGCCTGGAACACATTACTATTTTTTTTTCCATTCAACTTAGCAGGGCAGAACGAAAAAAAAAACTGACAGCTCAGGAAGAGCCGCTGTACTAACTAGCTGATGTTATTACAGCGATCTCTCCTGCTGTGCTATTGTGTTTTCTGGTCTAGTCAGTGCTCTCAGCCATTGGCATCAGGAGCCAATCGGCAGACCTTTTTTGGCCATTCCCCTTCGACAGAAGCTGACCAAACGGCCGGCTTCCGATGGACCGCCGGCAGTACACACAGGCTGAATGTCAGCCGGTTTCTATTAAACCGGCTGATGCCGCCCGACTTTCGGCCCGTGTGTACTAGGCTTAAAAAAATTAGCTCACTATTATGTTCACAAGATTTAAGAATTCCCCACAAAGTGATGTTGGTCAACAGTATAATGCCCCGTACACACGGTCGACGGAAAAAGCTTAAGATCCTGCTCTCAAATTTTCCGACAACAAAGTCCTGTTGGACTTTTTTCGATCGTGTGTAGCGAATGCCGACGGACAAAGTGCCACGCATGCTCAGATCACATTACAAGACCAAAGCTATTGGCTACTAGCCTCTACGTAGTCCCGTCGTACACAATGAATGTCACCACGTTCAGGATGATCGGATTTTCCGACAACTTTGTCCGACCGTGTGTATGCAACACCAGTGTCGGAAAAAATCTGTCGGAAAAAATCTGACGGATTTTGTGGTCGGAATTTCCGACTGTGTGTACGGGGCATTAGTGAATCTAAATGTGCATTGTATAGTTCCTTATTGGAAAATACAGTTCTAGCTGTAATTAGCAGAATCACCTATTTACTAGAAATCATTATTTGTGCTAATTTGATCCCTGTGGGACACATTTACTTATTTAAGATACTGTATTAGAGTGAAATATCTTCTATAAGTAGACATGCCCAGTTGGCGCCTCTCTCTATTGAATTTTTCACATTTCTGCTTCACATCCATATTCAGACTTTTCTTTTTCAGTGTCCAGATGGCCCAGCAAATGCAAAAGCTTTGACATGAGGTCCATGCTCCGTATACTGACCCCAGGCACTTGTCATAAATCTTCTTTAGTCTGTTGAATCGTTCAGACCTTTTTTCCTCACTTGTCATCTCCATGGCTTAACTGCTCTGATTTTTCATTAGCATGTTAAATACTAATCAGTATCTCAAAGTAATCTGAAAATGTATTTATGATATATCGCAGAATGTGATTGCTATACCAGCAATCGATCCATTATACAGCCTTGTTGCTTCACACAAATATTCTAATATAGCTGAAACTCATTGGTCTTCCAAAAGTGTATAGAATTATTGGAAAGCTGTTTTTCTGCGCTGATGGTTTGGTGGGTCACAGCCTGCCTTTCTCAAGGTCATTAGAAAAGGGCACTAAGATCTACTGAAATTTG
Source organism: Lithobates sylvaticus (assembly GCA_028564925.1). Classification (NCBI taxonomy): domain Eukaryota; kingdom Metazoa; phylum Chordata; class Amphibia; order Anura; family Ranidae; genus Lithobates; species Lithobates sylvaticus. The sequence goes on from CM053027.1 coordinate 81,200,323, forward strand.
GTATAATAAAACAGTTTTATGCAAACTGTGATTTAGAGGTCTATTTATAAATTCCTATAGCCATTTATTCAGCTAATCTGCATGTGCAGTATATTACCAAAAGTACTGAGAAGCCTGCCTTTACATGCACAAGAACTTTTTTTTTTTTTTAAATATCTTTTTATTGATTTATAATGAGCAGAACAAAAAAACAAACGGTTAAACATACATTGGTCTTACATGGCAACTATGTGTTCCCCGCAGGGACCTCACTTTTCATTATGTCGTACATAAGCAGCAGGCATATAGCATAGATTATAGTTGTTTTTACAGCAGCACAGTTCTCTGGGTCATTGGATCTTGTACTCAACATTTGTATTGATGGAATAACATCTGATACATTCGTTATGCACAGTTGGCACCTACGTGAGAGCTATTTACACGCACAAGAACTTTAACCGCTTCCCGACCGGCGCACGACGATATACGTCGGCAGAATGGCACGGACAGGCATAAGGGCGTATATATACGTCCCCTTTTAAGATGCTCCCGTGAGGCCGGTCGCGGGTCCCGCGGACTTGATCGCCGCGGGGACACCTCACGGGAAGGCTGAACGGGGAGATGCGGAAATAAACAGCATCTCCCCGTTCTGCCTAGCAATTAGTGACGCCGATCTCTGCTCCCTGTGATTGGAGCAGAGATCAGCATTCACTAGCTGACTGCCACACCCCCCCACAGTAAGAAACACACCCCTAGGCATACTTAACCCCTACACTGCCACCTAGTGGTTAACCCCATTCACTGCCAGTGTCATTTATACAGGAATCAATGCATTTAAATAGCATTGATTGCTGTATAAATGACAATGGTCCCAAAAATGTCCGATGTGTCCGCCATAATGTCGCAGTCACAATAAAAATCGCTGATCGCCGCCATTACTAATAAAAAAAAATTATTAATAAAAATGCCATAAAACTATCCCCTATCTTGTAAATGCTATAACTTCTGCGCAAACCAATCAATAATCGCTTATTGCGATTTTCTTTACCAAAAATATGTAGAAGAATACGTATCGGCCTAAACTGAGGAAAAACATTTTTTTTATATATTTTTGGGGGATATTTATTATAGCAAAAAATAATGTGCTTTTTTTTCAAAATTGTCGCTCTTTTTTGTTTATAGCGCAAAAAATAAAAACCGCACGGGCGATCAAATACCACCAAAAGAAAGCTCTATTTGTGGGAAAAAAAAGGACGTCAATTTTGTTTGGGAGCCACGTCGCACGACCACGCAATTGTCAGTTAAAGCGACGCAGTGCCGAATCGCAAAAAGGGGCCTGGTCCTTTGGCTGCAAATTGGTCCGGTCTGAAAGTGGTTAAAGTTCATGTGTGTGTAAAGTCAGGCATCCTAATACTTTTGGTAATATAGTGTATATTCATTCTGTGAAAATTGGGTAAAACAATGTTTATTTTCTCTTCTAAATGATTTTGTTTTATTATGGACAGTAACAAAAAATGCATGATGACAACAAGATGAAGCTGACGAGCATGGAAAATACATACTGTACGTCTTCACAATGTAACAATTCTAGAAAATGCTAGAAGGAATTAGCAAATAAATGTAACCATAGGTTATACTTTTTTTGCTAATATTCTCAAACTATTGGTTACGTGTATTTACTAATTCCCTGTAGCATTTTAAGATTCAGAATACTTTATCAATCCCAAAAGGGAAATGAGTAGAATACAGCTAGATTCAACAAATACAACACAAACATCACAACAAGACACAACAACAATACAATTACCAATAACAACAACCAATAACAAATACAACTAAATTAATACTGTACTGTAATAAACCATACTAAGGTATACTATATTGAATAAATAACAGAAAATCTAACTACCAATGCAAATATTACACCACTTTCTCTAACATTACCCAAACATCACTACACATAGTTAATCTAATACCAACATAATATAAAAACTTCACAACAATCTGGATCATACACCAGATTAAATCCTCACATCCAGCACTCACAGAGAAGAATTATATAATTTGATTGCCACAGGCACAAATAGTTTCCTGTGTCGCTCTGTGGTGCATTGTGGTTGTAACAATCTATCACTGAAGGTACTCCTCAGACTGACCACTGTGACCACCGTGTTGTGGAGTGGTTGGGAGTAGGGATGGGCCCGGTGTTCGATTCGAACCCATGTTCGAATCGAGCACCGGGCGTTCGCTCGCTCGGCGAGCCCAGAACTATTGGGGCCGCTCGCATCAAATTTGTGTGATGCGAGCGGCCCCGCAATGCATTGCGGCCCGCGCAGTGCAATGCTGGCTGATGATTGGCCAAGCATGCACTGTGACCCCGCATGCTTGGCCAATCACAGCGCCGGCAGCGAGGAGAGCCATAATTGGCTACAGGCAGGATGCCTGTAGCCAATTATAGCTCAGGGGCTTTAGTACACGCCCCACGGTATAAGAGGCCGCGCCGGCGGCCTCGCATATTCTGTTTCAGTCAGTGTCAGCGTGTCAGTGTGCTGCTGACAATATGTGCTCTATTTCTGGGGATATGTGTGTGCGTGCTGTTAGAACAGCATTGCAGTATCACATCTGGGGGGTGTCTATAGGTTGCCTGTGAAGGGGGGCAGGTTTCCTGTGCTTAGAACTTTCCCTGCAAAAAAGTGTCATTTTTGCAGGAAAAAAGCTATTTAAAAGCACTCGCGGCTAATGAATTGATGGCTCCTGTAACACAGAGAACTGTCATTCATTAATAAAAAACAAAAAAAAAGCGTGGGGGTCCCCCCAAATTCAATAACCAGGCCCTTCAGGTCTGGGATGGATATTAAGGGGGACCCAGCCAAAAAAAAAAAAAAAAAAAAAAAATGGCGTAGGGTCCCCCTCAAAATCCATACCAGACCCTTGAGGGGCCACATGCCCCACATGCCCTCAACATTGGGAGGATGCTTTGGGGGTCTAAGACCCCCAAAGCACCTTGTCCCCATGTTGATGAGGACAAGGGCCACTTCCCCACAACAGTGCCCGGTGGTTGTGGGGGTCTGCGGGCGGGGGGCTTATCGGAATCTGGAAGCCCCCTTTAACAAGGGGACCCCCAGATCCCGCCCCGCCCTGTGTGAAATGGTAAGGGTTTTGTACCCCTACCATTTCACCAAAAAAGTGGCAAAAATTGTAAAAATTACAGGAGACAGTCTTTGACAATTCCTTTATTAAAATCTTCTTTCTTCTTTCTTCATCCTTTGGTTTCTTCATCTTCTCCTTCCGTCATCTTCTTCCATCATCTTCTTCTTCCATTTTCTTCTTCCTCCGATCCGCTTCTTCTTGCGCTGGTCTTCTCGTCCGGCATCTTCTTCCGTCGGCGTCGGTGTCTCTGTCTCTTCTTGGGCCGCTCCGCGCAATGGGAGGCTCCCGCTGTGTGAGGCTCCGCTCCGTCTGACAGGTCTTTTATAATGGAGGGCACCTGGTGACCCCGCCCCCTCTGACGCACAGGGACGTCATGGGGAATTCAATGATGGCTTTCCCCATGACGTCAGAGGGGGGCGGGGTCACCAGGTGCCCTCCGTTTTAAAAGACCTGTCAGACGGAGCGGAGCCTCCCATTGCGCGGAGCGGCCCAAGAAGACACCGACGCCGACGGAAGAAGATGCCGGACGAGAAGGACGAGAAGACCAGCGCAAGAAGAAGCGGATCGGAGGAAGAAGAAGATGGAAGAAGATGGAAGAAGATGACGGAAGGAGAAGATGAAGAAACCGAAGGATGAAGAAAGAAGAAAGAAGATTTTAATAAAGGATTTGTCAAAGACCGTCTCCTGTCATTTTTACCATTTTTGCCACTTTTTTGGTGAAATGGTAGGGGTACTTTTGTACCCCCTTACATTTCACACAGGGGGGGGCGGGATCTGGGGGTCCCCTTGTTAAAGGGGGCTTCCCGATTCCGATAAGCCCCCCGCTCGCAGACCCCCACAACCAATGGCCAGGGTTGTGGGGAAGAGGCCCTTGTCCTCATCAACATGGGGACAAGGTGCTTTGGGGGGGACCCCAAAGCATCCTCCCAATGTTGAGGGCATGTGGCCTGGTATGGTTCAGGCGGGAGGGGGGCCGCTCTCGTCCGCCCCTCTTTTCCTGCGGCCTGCCAGGTTGCGTGCTCAGATAAGGGTCTGGTATGGATTTTGAGGGGGACCCCACACCATTTTTTTTGGCTAGGGTTCCCCTTAAAATCCATACCAGACCTCAAGGGTCTGGTATGGATTTTGAGGGGGACCCTACGCCATTTTTTTTTTTTTGGCTGGGGTTCCCCTTAATATCCATCCCAGACCTGAAGGGCCTGGTTATTGAATTTGGGGGGACCCCTACGCTTTTTTTTTTTTCATTTTTTTTATTTTTTATCAATGACTTTTTTTTATGAATGAGTTTCAATGAATGACTGTTCTCTGTATTACAGGAGCCGTCAATTAACATTAGCCGCGAGTGATTTTAAATAGCTTTTTTACTTTCAAAAATGACACTTTGCGCAGAGACAGTTCTAAACATGGGAAACATGCGCCCCTTTACATGCATACTATAGACACCCCCCAGGTACGAAATTTAAAGGAATATTACACTTTTATTGTTTCAATTTAAACATTATTAAAATCACTGCTCCTGAAAAAACGGCAGTTTTTAAAAAAATTTTTTTGCATTGATACATGTCCCCTGGGGCAGGACCCAGGTCCCCAAACACTTTTTATGACATTAACATGCATATTAACCTTTAAAATTAGCACTTTTAATTTCGAACGTTCGCATCCATTATAACTAATAGGGTTCTAAAGCTCGCACGGACTTTAGGTCCGTTCGCGGGTTCTGGTGCGAGCCGAACGGGGGGGTGTTAGGCTCATCCCTAGTTGGGAGGAGTTGTCCGTGATTGAACATACCTTGGACAACATTCTCCTCTCTAATACTGTTGTTAAAGGCTCCAACTCAAATCCAACAACATTACTGGCCTTGTGAATCAATTTATTGAGTCTGTTGGTGTTGGCTAAGTTGGCTAAGTCTGCTTCCTTAGCATGCCACTGCATACAGGAGAGCACTGGCCACAACAGCCTCATAAAACATCTTCAGCATCATCAGTTAAAAAACCTCAGCCTCCTAAAAAAAATAAAGGCAGCTCTGACCCTTCCTATAGAGCACTTCAGTGTTCTTGCTCCAGTCAAGCTTATAATCTATGCTCACCCCTAGATAATTGCAATTCTCTACTACATCCACTCCTTGGATGGAGAAGGGGGTCACTGGTGCCTTCCTCCTTCTCAAATCCACAACCAGCTACTTAGCCACATTTAAATACAGATAATTTACTCCCACCATGTCACAAAGTTCTCCACCACAGTCCTATACTTAGTCTCGTCCCCATCCCTGATACATCCCACTTCTGCAGAGTCATCAGAAAACTTCTGGAGGTGGCAAGACTCTGTCTGGTAGCTGAAATCAGTGGTGTAGACAGTAAACAGGTTAGGAGAGAGAACTGGCCCCTGTGGAATCCTAATATTGCTTACCACCCTACCTGACACACAGTCTTGCAAACACACATACTGTGGTCACCCAGTCGGGTAGTCAAGTTCAAAATCCACGACACAAGGGAGACATCAACCTGTATCGCTGCTAGCTTCTCACCCCGGGACAGCATGCCTGATAGTTTCAAAAGCACTAGAGAAGTAAAAAACATGACCCTCACAGTGAACGCTGGCTTATCCAGGTGTGCATACATGAAATTTAGCACGAAGATGATAGTGTCCTCAACAGGCAGTGTCGCCTGGAAAGCAAACCGCAAAGAGGCTACATATTTACAAACCATGAGCTGTAACTGATGTAAAACAAGTCTCTTCATGATGTGGGAAGTCAAAGCCACTGGTCTGTAATCATTGGAGCCATAAGGACATGTTATTTTCTAAAACTGTTACATTGTATGCATTGTTTCAAATACAAATGTATTGCCTATGCTTCTCAACTCTATCTAGTGGCCATAAGGTGGTGTTTCACTATAGCCCACAGTAAAAGAACATTCGCTCAGAATAGAAAATAGGCTAAAGAATATTTGTTCATGCCCAATTTGCACTAAACAGATGCACATGCAAATTTGCTGGATGAATTGCTATGCAAATTCTATTAAAAATACAGTATCTCACAAAAGTGAGTACACCCCTCCCCTCGTGTGACAAAACTGAAAGACTTTTCTGGAATGTAAAGTAGTGAGTGTACAGCTTGTGTAACAGTGTAAATTTGGTGTCCTCTCAAAATAACTCAACACACAGCCATTAAGCCCCGGAAGGTTTGATTTGAAATAGAGCTTTCTTTTGGTGGTATTTGATCATCTCTGCCATTTTTATTTTTTGCGTTATAAACAAAAAAAGAGCAACAAAAAAAAACACAATATTTTTGTATTTTCTGCTATAATAAATATCCCCAATTTTTTTCCTCAGTTGAAGCCAATATGTATTCTTCTACATATTTTTGGTAATAAAAATCCCAATAAGCGTATATTGATTGGTTTGCGCAAAAGTTATAGCGTCTACAAAATAGGGGATAGATTATGGCATTTTTATTATTATTATTTTATTTACTAGTAATGGCGGCGATCTGCGATTTTTAATGGGACTGCGACATTATGGCAGGCAAATCAGACACTTCTGACACATTTTTGAAACCATTGACAATTATACAGCGATCAGTGCTATAACAATGCACTGATTACTGTGTAAATGTCACTGACAGGGAAGGGGTTAACACTAGGGGGCGATCAAGGGGTTAACTGTGTTCCTTAGTGTGTGTTCTAACTGTGGGGGGAGGGGACTGACTATAGGAGATGACAGATTGTGGTTCCTAGCTATTAGGAACTCACAATCTGCCTCTCCTCTCCTCACAGAACAGGGATTTGTGTGTTTACAGAACACACGTCACTGTTCTGCCTCTCGTGGCCGCGATCGCGTGCAGCCAGCGGTCATCACGACCACCAGCCACGAGCATTGGCACCCCGGCCTGCTATCCCCCTTAAAAGAGCCGATGTACAGCTACGACAGTTCGCGGGATTGTGCCGACCTGTTGTAGTATAATGACGGCGGTTGGTATGCAATTGGTTACTCTCTAAACTACAGGCAACAAAAGGGAAAATGTCCAAACTGGGCCCAAAGGGTCCAGCTCTCAAATTTTTGTTGTCGGTAATTCCAACAAAAAATGTCCGATGGAGCCTACACACAGTCGGAATTTCCGACAACAAGCTCCCATTGAACATTTGTTGTCGGAAAATCTGATCGTGTGTACGCAGCATAAGAAACACATGACATCAGGAAGGGAAAATGGCTAATTGGGCCCAATTTGGAGATTTCCACTTAGGGTGTACTTACTTTTGTTGCCAGGTGGTTTAGACAGTAATGGCTGTGTGTTGAGTTATTTTGAGGGGACAGCAAATTTACACTGTTATACAAGATGCACACTCACTACTTTACATTGTAGCAAAGTGTAATTTCTTCAGTGTTGTCACATGAAAATATATAATCAAATATTTACAAAAATGTGAGGGGTGTACTCACTTTTGTGAGATACTGTAGGTCTCTTAGTATCCTGGACATAATGGAAAGGCCTACTGGGTTGCCTCTTTTAGGAGCCTCCACCCTTTCTCTGCTTTCTATTAAAATTGAGGTACTAGAGTTAGTTGTGGAATTAGAAAATGGAGGACAATAACTAATAGGCATGTACAGGGGGTCCCCGGGTTACAAACAAGATAGGGACTGTAGGTTTGTTCTTAAGTTGAATCTGTTTGTAAGTCGGAACAGGTACATTTTTTAAGTGTAGCTCCATCCAAAAAATCTATTTTTAAGTTTTTTTAGATAACATAGAGAAGGGTTATCACCCCTGTAACATTTATTTTGCAGTCTGTGCCCCTATTCAGAAGATTTCACTTCACCTTCTGTCCCAATGACAATTTTATTTTGAAAATTTTGGGTTGTTAGGGAAACATGGACTGGTGATAAAGCATCAGTGGAAACACCTTTTTTCCCATATTAACTCTTATAGGAGTGAATTTCCCTTCCTAGGAGTGGATTTCCTCTCACTTCCTGTTGTCTCCCTCCGTTTGTAAGTAGGAGTCGTTTGTAAGTCGGATGTTTGTAAGTAGGGGACCCCCTGTAATGTCCTTTTACATATCCTTTAAGAATAAATTAAAGATCAATTCTAAAAAAAACTACTGGCTACAGGTTTTTGCCAAATTTTGTGTAGCTACAATTCTCTTCGGTTTGACAGCCTTTCAAAACCATTGGCTGTGTGACACTAAAAGCTTGTGAACAGACAAATTCTTTTCTCTGGTAGTATAGCAAAACAGTTAAATTCCTGCAAACCACTATGACAGAAGATGACACAAAAACATTATTTCCCCCCAAGCATCCAATTATCACTTTTCACTTAGTCTCTTGGACCTTAGGCTGATAAGCATGAAGAAGCCTTAGGAAGACTCTGAAGAAATGTAAAATAGGACAAACCGAGTAAAAAGCTGCAAAATCAAGCTTTACAAATAGCTATCCTTAATGTTATAGGGTCACACTGTGACTCCTATTATGAAAAGCTTGTGTTTCAGCTCATTTACCGATCCTACGGGGCTGTGCTATTTTCTACTTTGAAATGCGGAATTCTTTTCTTATATACCTAAGCACCATAATATTTTGTTCTCAATGTATCAGAAAGAGCAGTTTTCATGTAATGTCATAACTCTGGTATGTGATATATTACAACAGGCCAACACACAGATCTCTAAGGATGAGGATTAGTAGGCCTGTATGCTGAACCTATGCTGCATTTTAGAACTGCAGTAAATTAAAAAGACTTAACGACTCTGTATTTTATAAATTTATGTCAGGGACTTTAACATCTTGTATTCTGTATTGTTTGGGCTATAGGGCTCAGGGGTGCTCTAGATTCTGCTTGATGCTCGGTTTCTCACAGGTGGCCAGGCTCTAGAGGACTTGGAGGTAGAAAAGCAAGGCAGGCAGTGTGCAATAAAGAACAATGCACAAGTCACAAATCTTGTCTTAAATTATCACCCAAACCATCCTATCTGCTTCTCCCAAGACCTCCTGCTCTCAAACTCTCTTATCTCCTCCTCCCATCATCATTTCCAGGACTTCCCCAGAGCCTCCATCATCCTCTGGAACTCTCTACCTTAGTCTATTCAGCCATTTCTCACTTTGTCCACCATTAGGTGATCCCTGAAAACTCATCAATTCCGGGAAGCCTATGCTGCCCAACTTAACAAATAAACTTTTAATTCTTCCATCAGCACGTCCATCATAGGTATTACCTATTGTACCATTTGCCCCACCCTATTAGACTGAAGCTCTTGTAAGAAGGGCCCTCTTAACCCTCTTGTATTGTATTGTAACTGTACTGTTTCCCTTTTCTATTGTAAAGAGCTGAGTAAACTGTTGGTGCTATATATATATATATATATATATATATATATATATATATATATATATATATATATATAAATATATATATATATATACACCGTATTTATCGGCGTATAACACGCACCGGTGTATAACACGCACCCCAAGTTTAGGAGGGAAGTTTAAGGAAAAAAACTTACATTTAAATGCCCATCATTGCAGCCTTGTCCAGTGTCCATCATTGCAGCCTTGTCCATCAGTGCAGCCTTGTCCATCAGTGCAGCCTTGCCCAGTGCCTTTGCAGCCTTGCCCAGTGCAGCCTTGCCCAGTGCCTTTGCAGCCTTGCCCAATGCAGCCTTAATTTAAAATTGGGGCCGAGTGGAGAGGATGTGCGCCGCGTGACATATCGAAAGCCGCGTGTATTTTCGGCTAGTCTCGGGCCGGCTCCTCTCGCAGTCCCGCCCACCTCCACTGATTGCGAGAGGAGCCGAGCGCCGACAACATACAGAAATCCGAGTTCGGCTAGTCTCGGCTCTGCTCGCAGTCAGGGGCGGGACTGCGAGAGGAGCCGAAAATAGCCGAACTCGGATTTCTTTATGTTGTCGGCACTCGGCTCCTCTCGCAATCAGTGGAGGTGGGCAGGACTGCGAGAGGAGCCGAGACTAGCCGAAAATACACGCAGCTTTTGGTATATCGGCTCCGCTCGCTCCCCTAAAAAAAAATCAGCAGGAGTACGGCGGGGATCGGCGTATAACACGCACCCATGTTTTTACCCTGATGGGGAAAAAGTGGCAAAAAGTGTGTGTTATACGCCGATAAATATGATGTGTATATATATATATATATATATATATATATATATATATATATATATTCTGTATAATAATAATAAGGCATACAGTGCCTTGAAAAAGTATTCATACCCCTTGACATTTTCCACATTTTGTCATGTTACAACCAAAAAGTAAATGTATTTTATTGGGATTTTATGTGATAGACCAACACAAAGTGGCACATAATTGTGAAGTGGAAGGAAAATGTAGAAAGTTTTTTAAAATATTTAACAGATCAATATGTACCCCTAACTAAAATCTAATGGAACCAATTGCCTTCAGAAGTCCCCTATTTAGTAAATAGAGTCCACCTGTAATTTAATCTCAGTATAAATACAGCTGTTCTGTGAAGCCCTCAGAGGTTTATTAGAGAACCTTAGTGAACAAACAGCAGCATGAAGGCCAGTGAACACCCCAGACAGCTTAGGAATAAAGTTGTGGAAAAGTTTAAAGCAGGGTTAGGTTATAAAAAAATATCCCAAGCTTTTAACATCTCACGGAGCACTGTTTAATCCATCATCCGAAAATGGAAAGACTTTCAAGGGGTATGAATACTTTTTCAAGGCACTGTATATGCAGATGGACATATACAGCTATAAGTCAGTGTTCTACAGGGTCTAGAGCAGTGGTCTCCAAACTGCAGCCTTTTGCTAGCTTTATTCATCCCTTGGGGCACTATTCTTTCTACTGCCACCAATAGTGGAGCATAATTCCAGCCACTGACACCAACGATAGAGTACTATTCCTCCAACATGATATCAATAATGGGGCACTATTACTTCTACTGACCATGGGCGCTATGTCATTTTTATACTCCCACTGACCAGGCTTTGGCACAGGCTTTGGCCTGATGAGGCACAGTCTTTAGCCTGCGGCATAGTTTATTCCCACTGAATTCAGGATATTTTTTGCCCCATTGGCCACAATATGGCCTCCCTAAATTCTGAAGGACAGTAAACTGCCCCTTCACTTAGAAAGTTTGTAAACCTCTGGTCTGGAGGCTCTGGAAACTCTTCTGGGTCCTGGCCTGAAGGGTCCTATTGGTAAAAGATCTGACCCCAATGTGGGGGGAATGGTGCAAATGGCCCATATTCTACTGAGCACTCTCTGCAGGTAATGGGCACATGTGCCACAGCCAATGTTTGTTTTTGGAGACTGCGAGTACATGTTCCACTTTTTTACTACATTGCCTGTAAATATGCCTTAATGTAAACCATTTTAAAACCATCCTAAACATTTTTACTCTAGCAATACAGAACACTAATTGTTTTTGTTGTAAATTTGTAGAGTTTTTTTTTTACCTATATCTGCCTCTGGGCCCTATGGCAGTTACATTGTTTGCTATGGCCTTATTGGAAATATTTAGAATAGACAAAAGGGACATCCCTGGAACTTTGCTGCTCTACACCTGACCTTCACCTAATTTATTTACATATCGATTTGAGAAGGGAATGGCTGCAATTAGAAACTCATGCACCAAACAAGTTGCATGATTAAAACCAAGCCTGTAGATAATTGACCCTAGACAGGTGTAAATAATCAGGCCCCTTTGTACAGGATCCACTCCTTGTCGGTAAACATATTACATGATCATTATAATAATTAATAGAATAAAAGCACATTATTGCATTGGCAGTTTGCTTTACTTGCTGAGCAGCTATTGTACTTTACATTCCAGTAATCAACGTCTTTGGTGAAGGAGCAGGTGGCTGAATGTTGTCTGAGCTACAGAGAATCTTGTGCTTCTGCTGGGTTTATCCACCACTGAACCGGAAGAACAAGAACATTTATAGCCCATCTTATCTGTTTTCTGTAAGTGCCTTATGGTAAATATGGCCCCAACACCATAAGACATGGCAAAAGTTTTTTGTAAAGTCTCTAATAACATAATTGAATGAAGCTGAATTGCACTAGATTGTCTGTTAAAATCATGCACCTAAATCCGGAATATTTTTTGAATAAATGGGGAAACACTAGAACCCCTAACAGATTTTACTACTATCCATTAGACAAATTTCATCTCATTTTATGTTCCGGGGACAGCCTTTTACCATACAGAAAGTGAGGGAAAATCTGAAACAGAGAAATAGACAACAATGAAAAGCTGACAGGGGTTCTAGAACTCTCATACTGAAAGCAGTACTTATCCCGTCCATCTCATGTTGTTTAAAGGAATTGTCAATAACCTGTCTACTGTTTTTATTTATTTTTGACACTTTCTTTGGTGAATGGGTAGGGTTACCCCATACTCATTCACATAGGGGGGGATTGGGATCTGGGGGCTTCCAGATTTGGATAAGCCCCCTGCCCGCAGACCCCCACAACCACAGCCCATGGTTGTGCGGAAGAGACCCTTGTCCCCATCAACATGGGGAACACCTAAAAATCCATACCCAGACCCCACACAATTTTTCTTTATTTTTTTAAATAGCCAAGTGTCGGCAATTGCAACCGCCAGTCAATTTACATGTGATTTGACTTCTTTTCTTTATAAATGTCATTTTTGCTGCAGCAGGTTCTATACATGCTACAGATGTGCCATTTTACATGAAGACTAAGGGGACCCCCCAGGCACTATATTTAAAGTTTTATTTTTTATTGTTTTACTTTAGGCATCATTAAAATCACGTCTCCTTTAAAAATTATCATATTTAAAAAAAAATTTGCATTGATACATGTCCCTCAGGGCAGTACGTGGACCCCCATATACCTTTTTATGGCAAATTACTTGGATATAAGCCTTCAAAATGGGGACTTTTGATTTCTCATGTTCGGCTCCCATAGACTTCAATGGAGTTCGCAGTTCAGGGTTCGGGGCCAAACTTTTCCCCTGTTCGGAAGTTCTACTGCAAATGAAACGGGGGCGTTCGGCCCATCTCTAGTAACAAACTGCTGATTGGTTGCTAGGACCACCTAGCAACATATCACCTGCTGGTTAACTTGCAAAGTTAACTAAAGCAGCTGTTGTGCTCCCGCCCTCCGTCCAGCAATGTTTTACCTCTCACGCTGCTCTGTTATTAAGGAGAGTGGCAGAGGTTGGGGGGAAGCATTGGCACAATCCTGATCTACCTGTCGGCTTTGTGCGATCAACAGGTTGCCAACCCTGGGTCTATGGGTACTTATGGGACTTTGCAGGGTGAATAAAAGTGCAGATGCCCTTGTTATCAAGTAATGCAACACAATTTTTAATGGGAGGCCATAGTTCTACTTTAAATTGACTATATCAAATAACAACTTCAATGCCAGATACTGTAGTTTTGCAGACTACTCTTTGCTCCAGCCCTGTAGGTGTAGTAACATTTTGACTACCAAATAGTGTAGTGGTGCTTTTTATCACAATCACATGAATTCTTATTTGAAGTCACAACAGATTTAATACTTTATTTTATGGTATTTTCTACACAAATCTGCCATTTCTTTTAGTAGCAGAACACAATATTTTAAATTAGCATCTTTCCACCAAGCAGGCATGCCTCACTATATAAATCAGTTCACTAGAGAGACATTATCCTATGTTTCAAATTATATCGCCTTCTACTCATCCCATTTAACTAGAAAGAGCAATTAAAAAAGTCATATACACTTTGGCTTTCAATTACTTCACCTTTCAACCTGCTAGACAGCCTGCGTTTTATGAGAGAGACTCTTTCCGACTCCCATATTGGTCTCTGGGGTCTGTCATTCCAATATAGCTATGGTAAGCTCCAAAAGAAAGTGATAATGGATAGAGAACCGTACCACTTAACTCATATCACTTATTGTACTGCATATACATGAGAGCACAGATGAGTTTATAACAGCCCTTGTCACTCTTTGAACTCATGTACAATCGAACTCTTATGCTGCATACACACGATCGGACATTCCGACAACAAAATCCCATGTTTTTTTTTCCAACGGATGTTGGCTCAAACTTGTCTTGCATACACACGGTCGCACAAAGTTGGTCGGAAATTCCGAACGTTAAGAACGCTGTGATATACAACACGTACGATGAGCCGAGAAAAATGAAGTTCAATAGCCTGCTCTTCTGCTTGATTTGGGGCATGCATGGCACTTTGTGCGTCGGAATTGTCTACACAAGATCGGAATTTCCGACAACAGATTTTGTTGTCGGAAAATTAGAGAACCAGATCTCAAATTTTGTGCGACGGAAATTCCGATGGAAACTGTCCGATGGAGCCTACACTCGGTCATAATTTTTGACAACAAGCTACGATCGCACATTTGCCGTCAGAAAGTCAGACCGTGTGTATATGGGTGTTTGTGCTATCATAGGGGTCGTAAACCCTACAAAGAGAACATCCACCTACCCTACTCTTTGTTTCATCAACCTTGGCAATATCTGTATACACAGCAATGACATGGCCTAAGGGATTCAATGAGCTCATGCCAGAGGTATAACAAGTGATTACTGCTTCCAAAATTTGCAAAAAACAACCCACGTATTTTCTGAAAAAGATCAAGCAGCACAGCAATTTCATGTACTGCATACCTTTTCATACTTTTCCAACATATTGCAGGTAATGTTTCCCAAGACTATAGCAGTACTGCCCCCCCCCCCACCACCTCAAAGCACCTTGTCCCTATGTTGATGGGGACAAGGGTCTCTTCCCGACAACCCTGGGTGGTGGTTGTAGGGGTCTGCGGGCAGGGTGCTTATAAGAATCTGGAAGCCCCCTTTAACAAGGGGGACTCCAGATCCCGATACAAAAATGTATAAAAAGTTAATACAGACAGTAAATGAGTTTTTAAATTCATTTAAAAAAAAAAAAAAACAATGTCCCCCAATGTAGATCCATCCACTGCACCGTCGACCCGGAAAAAAGAAAAAAATTCTTATATAGTTAAGGGGAAGAGCCAGATTACGTCACATGGTGACCCCGCTTCTTGTGACTTCCTCAACCCAGCATGCCCTGTCAGTGTCGTCACAAGGGGCGGGGTCACCCTCTGACATCATCGGGTGACTCCGCCCCTTAGCTACAGTGCCTTGAAAATGTATTCATACCCCTTGAAATTTTTAACATTTTGATATGTTACAACTAAAAATGTAAATGTATTTTATTGGGATTTTATGTGATAGACCCACACAAAGTGGCACATAATTGTGAAGTGGAAGGAAAATGATAAATAGTTTTCAAAATTTTTTACAAATAAATATCTGAAAAGTGTGGCGTGCATTAGTATTCGGCCCCCTTTACTCTGATCCCCCTAACTAAAATCTAGTAGAACCAATTGCCTTCAGAAGTCACCTAATTAGTAAATAGAGTCCACCTGTGTGTAATTTAATGTCAGTATAAATACAGCTGCTCTGTGAACTCCTCAGAGGTTTCTTAGAGAACCTTAGTGAACAAACAGCATCATGAAGGCCAATGAACACCAGACAGGTCAGGGATAAAGTTGTGGAGAAGTTTAAAGCAGGGTTAGGTTATAAAAAAAAATTATCCCAATGCTTTGAACATCTCACAGAGCACTGTTCAATCCAAATCTGAAAATGGAAAGAGTATGGCACAACTGCAAACCTATCAAGACATGGCCATCCACCTAAACTGACAGGCCGGGCAAGGAGAGCATTAATCAGAGAAGCAGCCCATGGTAACTCTGGAGGATCTGCAAAGATTCACAGCTTGGGTGGGAGAATCTGTCCACAGGACAACTATCAGTCGTGCACTCCACAAATCTGGCCTTTATGGAAGAGTAGCAAGAAGAAAGCCATTGTTAAAAGAAAGCCATAAGAAGTCCCGTTTGCAGTTTGCAAGAAGCCATGTAGGGGACACAGAAAATATGTAGAAGAAGGTGCTCTGGACAGATGGGACCAAAATTGAACTTTTTGGCCTAAAAGCAAAACACTATGTGTGGCGGAAAATTAACTCTGCACATCACCCTGAACACACCACCCACACCACGAAACATGGTGGTGGCAGCATCATATTGTAGGGATGCTATTCTTCAGCAGGGACAGGGAAGCTGATCAGAGTTGATGGGAGGTTGGATGGAGCCAAAAACAGGGTTAAAGTCTGCAAAAGACTTGAGACTGGGGCGGAGGTCACCTTTCAGCAGGACAACGACCCTCAACATACAGCCAGAGCTACAATGGAATGGTTTGGATGAAAGCATATTCATGTGTTAGAATGGCACAGTTAAAGTCCAGACCTAAATCCAATCGAGAATGCTTGGCAAGACTTGAAAATTGCTGTTCACAGAAGCTCTCTATCCAATCAGACAGAGCTTGAGCTATTTTGCAAAGAAGAATAGGCAAAAATGTCACTCTCTAGATGTGCAAAGCTGGTAGAGATAGATCCAAAAAGACTTGCAGCTGTAATTGCATTGAAAGGTGGTTCTACAAAGTATTGACTCAGGGGGGCTGAATACAAATGCACGCCACACTTTTCACATATTTATTTGTAAAAAAATTTGGAGAACCATTTGTCATTTTCCTTCCACTTCACAATTATGTGCCAATTTGTGTTGGTCTATCACATAAAGTCCCAATAAAATGCATTTATTTTTTGGTTATAACATGACAAAATGTGAACATTTTCAAGGAAAAGAATACTTTTTCAAGGCACTGTATTTATGAAATTTCAGACAGAGAAGGCAGTCTGCGGAAAGCGTTTGACGAGGCCCCCCCCCCCCAATATGCACATACGAACATAAACGCATGCGTCAGGGGCGCCTACGTGTGAAAACATTGATTGCGATACACATGTTACCTATCGCCAGTTAGAGCAATAATTATAACACAAGACCTCCTCCGTAGCACTAAATTGATACCTATAGGGGGCTTTTGAAGTGTCGCCTATGAAAAATACAGGGTACTGAACTTTGTTGCCATTTCACGTGCTCACACAAATTAAAGGTATGACATGTTGGGTATCTATTTACTTAGTGCAACCTCGTCTTTTAAATTTTATCAAAAATGCATTGCCTTAATAACGTGTGACATAAAAAAATTGAAACAACCACTATTTTATTCTCCAGGGTGTCTGATTTCAGAAAATGTTAAATATTTGGGGGTTTGGTGTAATCTTCAGGCCTAAAATAATTTTTTTAAACATGTGTGCAAAAAACGCAAAAATGGCTCTGGCAGCGAAAGGATTAAAGAGGTTGTAAACCTCAGTCATGAAATCTGAACAAAGCACATATATGTGGCTCTCCAGTGCTTCATTCCTCTGTTATCAGCATGTGTCACTTCTGAGTTGTCCCAACACTAGAGATAAAATCAAGTTGTCCCGACACTACAGATAAAATGATGATGGGAAGGAGAGCTCAGCACACAGCTTGTCTATTTACAATAATGCCCTGTACACGACCGGTTTTGCGGTCGGAATAAACTCTGAAGGTTTTTCCGACGAAGTTCCAATGGAATTCCGCTCAAGGTGTCTTGCATACACACGGTCACACCAAAGTCTGACCGTCAAGAACGCGGTGACGTACAACATATACAACGGGAGTAGAAAACGGAAGTTCAATAGCCAGTAGCCAATAGCTTCCGTCTCGTACTTGCTTCAGAGCATGCGTCGTTTTTGGTGCGTCGGAACAGCATACAGACGAGTGTTTTTTCCAATAGTAATTTTTTCCGTCTGAAAAATATAGAACATGTTCTCTATCTAAGTCCGGCTGAATTTTCAACTGAAAAAGTCTGATGGGGCATACACACGGTCGGAATATACGATGAAAAGCTCCCATCGGACTCTTTCTGTCGGAAATTCCGCTCGTGTGTACACGGCATAATGCTCTACTGTTCCTTTGTTCCTGTGCCGTGTGTGGATGGGTTGTCTTTTTCATCCAATCAGCTCTCACACAGTGTACAAGAGCTCTAATTGCAGCTCCCCGTCCCCTCCTCTGTGCTACTAAAAGATGTAGAAGGATTTTATCTAAATTCAGCACTTTGAATGGATGTAAAGAGAAGACTGCAGATAAACAATTCAAATTTATGTAGGAGGATTTGTTTCATCTTTGTGTGTTTTATCTTCACTGGGTATATGAGAGGGGTTACTACCACTTTAATGCTTTAAATACTTTTTTTTATACTATATCACGTATCTGGCACACCTGTCCAAAAATATGACAACCATGGATCAGAGTCCATAATTGTACCCATTCCAGTTTGCACCACGATCTAAGTAATAAGCAATGGTAAGCTCTTCTTAACAGGAATATTATGTTGCAATACTGGCAATAAAGAAGAATTTTACCCTTGTATATGCTTATACAGACACCTTTATGCTCCTTTACACCTGTTTATGAGAGGTCTTTACTCAGGATCAATTTTTCAAGAAGACCCTGAGTATAAACATCAGTAAGGTCTTATGTCCAAGTGCAACTGGCTTACTGTAAGGCAATTATCTGGATATCATTGTGTAATTTCAATTATGCACCCTATAGGAAGCTGTAGTGGGATGCCCCTTTGTCCAGATTCTGGGCAGGTCCCTTTAACTCAACTCCCCACAATCCTCTGAGCTCCTGGATCCGCCCGGGGGATATAAATGGCAGCTCCACCCAGCTTCCTGTGCTCAGAGAGATCCTGCCTGATGGGACAGCAGTGACTGGGCAAGTGAGCTGTTCCCAGGTGCTGGGTCCTCCCCTGTTAAGTCTGGTGTGCGGGCCACCAGCAGTGAGCACAAGAGCACGCAGCATCTTTCCAAGCCCCAGTCACTGGAGAGGACTCTGTTACAGTCCATTTTCAGAAGCTGTCCATGAAGTGGTTTGGCCCTATCTGCAGCCACCAGAACCTCCTGACCAAAGCAAGTAGAAAGCAGTGCCAGCAAGAAGTTTGTGCCAGAAGGAGGTCCACTCAGCTCACAGTCTGATGAAAGAACGATTACTATCTTGGAGATGTGAGAATCTTTCACCCTCTATCCTTTTTGAATATTGAACTCACAACATGCTGCTGCCACCTAGTGGACATTAGTTGAATGGCAGTATAATTGTGATATGCTTTTTCTTCACGGTTCATATTAATGTTCTGTACTGTATACCGTGTTCACAGAACTCCGGTACAATTTATGTTGAAGTTCATTGTTAAGTAAAATAGTGTTGCATATCACCTCTGTCTGATCATTTGGCTGAGACCGTTACACTACACTTGGCATCACGAACAGGATCAGCCATGTCAGACAGTGATGAGGAGAGCAGCACAATGGCAGCGCCAGTCAGCAGTGGCACTGAGGGAGCTAAACAGTCTGCCATAGCTTCTCTATTGCTGGCAGGATTGCTACCACAACAGCTGCCTAAGTACACAGGACCAGATCAGGACTTAGATGATTGGATTAGAAGATTGCAGGGCTTGATCCGGTCATATGGGGTCCCACCTGCACAACAGGCAGACCTGGCCATTAATGCCCTTGAAGGGGAAGCAAGGAAGTTGATCCTACACCTTCCAGCAGAGGACCAGGACTCTCTAGACAAGATAATCAGCCGCTTGGAAGCAGTGTACACCCAGACGGTTGCATTAGGGGATCTTAGAGCTTGCTTTATCAGTAGAAGGCAGAGAGTGGGAGAATCCATTCCACAGTACGCCCTGGAACTGCAGGATATAGCAGCCGAGATCCGCTGCAAGGAAAGGAGGAGAGCAGGACGTGCTGGCTGGAGTAATACAGATGGGTGGCTGAAGGATCAGTTTGTGGATGGGCTTCTGTCTGACAAAGTTAGGGAAAAGTTACAGGAAAAGGACAGAAGTAACCCAAACTTAAAATTCCACGAAATTCTAGAAGCAGCTATCCTATATTCAGAACCCAGACGTGCCAGTACGGACGTCCTCATGGCCAGCACAGGTGATAAACCATGTAAACCTCCACAAACTGAACACACAGCTCCATGGGAGGTGGCCATCCACAAGCTGACGGAAGGAATGGCCCAGCTCCAGACAGAACTTGCCACGCTGAGACGTGAGCGAGACAATCCAAGAGGACCAAGAGAGCACACCTCTTCATGGAGAAACCGATCTCCGCCCCGCAGACGATCAAGACGGGAGAGGTCACCCTCTCCATGTTGGGGCTGCCAACAAAAGGGTCATCGCTTGAGGGACTGTCCTGATCGAATACCGAGGGAGCCTTTAAACTCAGAGCACCCCGCCGCTAAGAGTCAAGCAGTGGGGTGGCCCAGCAAAATGACTCCCCCGTCACACACGGAGGACGTGGTGGTCGATTGCCCTGTGGTACACGGGTACTTCGATGGCCAAGAGGTCGAATGTCTCTTCGACACTGGGTCCCAAGTTACCATTCTGCCAGAACCTTTGTTCCAGCGATACTTCCCAAAGAAGAAAATGAGTCAGGATACCCCCTGGATCTCACTGACAGCTGCCAACGAACTTCCTATAGAAGTGGCCGGGATTACCTGGATGAAAGTAGAACTGTGGGGACAGGACCTTGGCCAAAAAGGTGTTGTGGTTACACGAGCATCTGGAAAAGGACGGCCGCAGGTGATATTGGGCATGAATATCATCCAGGGGCTGAGGCCTGAGCTGTTAAAACAATGTCCTACACACCTGGGGGACCACCTAAAGAAGTTAGAAAGCTGCTCCTTACCTTGGCAGCCCTAAAGGACTCTGACTCAAGTTTTGCAAACATTAATGAAAAGGCCGGTGTTGTGAGGGTTCCTTTTGGGACAGAGATTGTAATACCTCCCTGCAAAGAACTTATACTTCCCATGAATGTTGGATCATGCCATAGACTACATGGCATCCCAGTGCTAGTGGAACCCTTACCCTCAGATATGGCCCCATTTGTTGCTAGAACTCTCACAGTAGTTCGCCAAGGCACCGTGCTAGTTAGGATGCGGACGATTCCACTTCACCTGCCCCCGGGGACACCAGTGGCGGAACTGGCCCTGATTACAGGTGTGATTTCTCCCAAAGTGGACCACATAGAGCTCCAGAAATTTCACGGACGAAGCTATGTAGCTAAAGTGAATGTTGCCAAAACTTCAGCAGGGGCAGACCCAGCATGGGTAGGAGAACAGATACTTCCACTTCTACAGCTGTCCACTGAGGAACTCACACCCCCTCAGGTAGAAGCAGTAAGGCAACTGGTAGATAAGTGGTCGGAGGCGTTTTCCAAGGGGGATTTTGACCTGGGCTGTAGCAATGGGATTGAACATGAGATCTCAACAGGAGGGAATCCACCCATCCGGGATCGCTACAGAAGCATACCCCCTCACCTTTATCAGGAAGTCAAGCAGATGTTGGAACAGATGATGCAGCAAGGCGTAATTGAAGACAGCAAGAGCCCATGGGCAGCTCCCGTTGTATTAGTGCGGAAAAAGGACGGCACCCTTCGCTTCTGTGTAGATTATACACGGTTGAATGCTGTCACTACAAGAGACGCCTATCCCCTGCCGCGGATTGAAGAGTCCCTAACTGCTCTAGGGAAAGCCAAGTACTTTTCAACACTTGACCTCGCCAGTGGGTATTGGCAGATCCCTGTGGCCAAAGCAGATCGACCAAAAACTGCTTTCATCGCCCCTATGGGACTATGGCAGTTCAAGAGAATGCCTTTCGGGCTGAACAATGCATCTGCTACCTTCCAAAGGACAATGGAGCATTGTCTTGGGGATATGAACTTGGATAGCATCCTGATTTATCTTGATGATATAGTTATGTTCTCTGCCACCTTTGAGGAACACCTCGCTCACCTCGATGCTGTTCTAGCCCGGCTACATCAGTATGGGCTGAAGCTTAAGCCAAAAAAAATGCCACCTGTTCAAAAGTGAGATTGAATATTTGGGACATGTCATTTTAAAACATGGTGTGCTCCCCAACCCAGAGAAAATCAAGGTAATACAAGAATGGAAGGCACCATCGACCGTGACTGAGGTTAGAGCCTTCCTAGGGTTAGCGGGGCACTATCGACGTTTCATCAAGCACTACGCCCATCACGCTGCTCCAATCCAGAAATTACTACATGGAGTAGACCAGAAAGGAGGTCACAAGAGGGTGGAATGGGGACTGGAACAACAAGAGGCATTTGACTTCTTAAAGCAACGGTTGGTGACAGCCCCTGTATTGGCCTTTGCTGATTTCTCCCTTCCCTTTCGGTTACAAACTGATGCCAGTAACCAGGGCCTGGGGGCCGTGCTCTCACAAATGCAAGATGGCAAGGAACGGGTTATAGCTTATGCCAGCCGCAGCCTTCATCCAACCGAGAGAAACCCTGCAAACTACAGCTCCTTCAAGTTGGAACTGTTAGCGCTGGTGTGGGCCGTCACAGAACGTTTCGCAGAATATCTCACGGGGTCTAAGTTTGAAGTCTGGACGGACAATAACCCCTTAGTACATCTCCAGACATCCAAACTTGGCACTCTGGAACAAAGATGGGCAGCATGTCTAGCAAAGTTTGACTTTTCCCTGCATTACCACCCGGGAAGGGGCAACCACGTGGCTGATGCCCTATCACGGTACCCTTCAGCACAACCACAGCGAGATGTGGATGAAGAGGCAGAAGGAGAAGAAATTCCACCCTTAATGGGGGCTAGATCTAAGAGTAGACTACGGGTGGACCTTATCCAGGTATTGGACGATCATAACTGGGCAGAAAAGCAGAAGGATGACCCGGTGATTGCCCCAGTAATAGAGGCAATGCAGTTACGGCGCTGGCCCAGTAGAAGTGAAAGATCACAACTGCTACCGGAAACACAAAAACTGCTGAACGAATGGTCACGCCTCCTCTTGAGAAATGGCATATTGTATCGCAGAATAATGTTCCCCCATGACTCTTCGGTAACCTAGCAGGTCGTACTGTCGCGGGCAAGAGCTCGACCAGTGGCAGAAAGGATCCATGTAGAAGGAGGACATTGGGGAGTCCACAAAACATTTGCCTGGTTCAAAAGGCAAGCCATGTGTGTGGGGCTGTTCCAGTTGATTGATCAGATATGTTGGCACTGTGCGGTATGCTCCGTGACCAAGGGGGCTGAGGTCCAGGTGCCTCCCATGACTTGGAACACGTCTGCCCCATTGGAAGTATTGACAGTTGACTTCCTTACCCTCGACATGGCAGAAGATGGACATCGCCATGTCCTTGTTATGGTGGACCACTTTACCAAGTTTGCAGTAGCTGTACCAACTCGTGACCAGACTGCAAAGACTGCAG
This sequence comes from Lithobates sylvaticus, assembly GCA_028564925.1. NCBI lineage: Eukaryota > Metazoa > Chordata > Amphibia > Anura > Ranidae > Lithobates > Lithobates sylvaticus. The sequence continues at coordinate 81,223,661 of CM053027.1, forward strand.
CTCAAGCAGTGTGGAAACACTTCTGTCTCCCTTATGGTTGCCCTCAGAAGATACATTCAGATCAAGGGCCCTGCTTTGAAAGTGAGTTCTTCCAGGAGTGGTGTCGCTCATTAGGTGTCAAGAAGACGCATACGACCCCATATCATCCACAGGGTAACGGAGCCTGCAAGAGGTTTAATCGTACCCTGATACAACTGTTGAGAGGGCTGGCCCGTGAGAAACAAACCAGATGGACCCATTACTTGGCTGAAGTGGTTTGGAAGTATAATCATACTGTGCACTCAGCGACAGCTCGCTCTCCTTACCACGTGATGTTTGGTCGTACTCTTGGGGGACCCACAGATCTATGGGGTGTCGTCCCCACTGAAGAACTGGAGTATACTCCAGCAACCTGGATTCGAGAGTGGAGGCAAAGCCTGTCAGAAGTCCAACAGTTTGTAAAGGAGCGAACTTGGGTGGAACAAGAAGAGTCAGGAACGGAGGTCTATGACCTGAAACCTGGAGATAGGGTCTTGATCAGGCGCAAAGGTGCACATCCGCAGGGCAAGCTACAAACTCCATGGGAGGAAGTGCCCGGAGTTGTGCTACAGCAACCAATTCCAGGAGTGCCAGTCTATGATGTCCAGAAGGAAAGTACACAAGACAGGCCGAGGCAGCTACACCGCAGGCTCCTTAAACCCATTAGGAATTACGTAGAGATGCCTGAGAGCTTATCTAGAGAGCCGGAAGAACAGGTTTCCGAGTCACACGTAGCAGCCCCAGCAGAGAATCAGTGGTGGCTACTCTCCGTTCCCTCACTGCCGCCTCCAAATCTCCCAGGAGAGATTACATATACAGACAATGCCATGCAGCCCAATGATTGCCCAGCTCGGATTCCTACTCCTGCTGTGGAGCCCTCTGACCCACTGTCCACTGAGATGCCTGAAGGTGAAGATGTACCTTTGCCTTCTCCTGAAGAAGAGCCTGAACCTCAACCCTTGAGATGCTCTCAGAGACACAACTTTGGGAAACCACCTGAACGCTTTGCACAGGAGGACTTTGTATGGTCGGTAAACTTGCCTGGAATCGCAAGTTCAAGTGGGGTGGAGTGTAGTGGGATGCCCCTTTGTCCAGATTCTGGTGCAGGTCCCTTTAACTCAACTCCCCACAATCCTCTGAGCTCCTGGATCCGCCGGGGGGATATAAATGTCAGCTCCACCCAGCTTCCTGTGCTCAGAGAGATCCTGCCTGATGGGACAGCAGTGACTGGGCAAGTGAGCTGTTCCCAGGTGCTGGGTCCTCCCCTGTTCAGTCTGGTGTGCGGGCCACCAGCAGTGAGCACAAGAGCACGCAGCATCTTTCCAAGCCCCAGTCACTGGAGAGGACTCTGTTACAGTCCATTTTCAGAAGCTGTCCATGAAGTGGGTTGGCCCTATCTGCAGCCACCAGAACCTCCTGACCAAAGCAAGTAGAAAGCAGTGCCAGCAAGAAGTTTGTGCCAGAAGGAGGTCCACTCAGCTCACAGTCTGATGAAAGAACGATTACTATCTTGGACATGTGAGAATCTTTCACCCTCTATCCTTTTTGAATATTGAACTCACAACATGCTGCTGCCACCTAGTGGACATTAGTTGAATGGCAGTATAATTGCGATATGCTTTTTCTTCACGGTTCATATTAATGTTCTGTACTGTATACCGTGTTCACAGAACTCCGGTACAATTTATGTTGAAGTTCATTGTTAAGTAAAATAGTGTTGCATATCACCTCTGTCTGATCATTTGGCTGAGACCGTTACACTACAAAGGTATTATTTGTCTGTAAGTAATATTTTATGTATGTCATGCTACCCTGCTATGGCAATATATTTTATGTTACATAATATGTACTGAATATTTAAAGATATATATTTAAAGATATTTCATTTTCAAACCTTGAAGAAAAACTGAGAAGAACATGCTGAAAAACATGCTGAAAAAAACATGCTGTACCTGTTTTTAAAGAACAAATGATCAGAAGGTTAACATAGATATTTCCAAATGTTCCTGAATGAGATGTTGGCTGCTGTATGGCAGTTTATTTCCCATAGCAAGCACAGATCCGCCATTATCATTTCCTGGTCCTGAAACAGAAAGCAAGTGAAATCATTTACATAAAATCATACATAAAAGGAAGCATAGGAACACAAAGGGTACAAGACAAGAAATATTTTGATGCTCCAAATTCAAGTGTTAGTGAGACTGGATGATAATTAAAGGACAATTGTATCTTTGGCACAAGTTTTCAGTAAGGCTTCCCCTGACTTCTCTTAGTGCAACCCACCCAATCCCATACTTATCCAGCAATCTTCACCATGCAATCTTCCCAGGAGCTGCATAGCCTTGTTTAGAAAGCTAGAGAGTGCCATGCTATGAAGACTGGACAACAGAAGGCCAGTGTTCCCAGGACAGCACAGAGACCAATGCAGGTTTTCTTCTTTTTGCTGGAGATCAATCTATGCCTTGTCATCATTCCGTGAAAGTGTTACAAGGCAACAGTGGGCACCCTACAATAGTTTAGAAATGGGCAGATAGAGAAGTGTGAGAATTGAGCTATGTTGTTGGCACAGTAGGACAGAACATATAATCTACTTTGTCTCTTACTCTTTGAAGGGACTGAGCAGCAATAGGTGGAGCAGGCAGCAGATGACAAGGCCAGATGGTATGAGGCACACCAGAAAAATGAGAACCTGAGGAAGATGCGGATGATTTCCTGATGGTGGCTGAATTGGAGTAGACTTTCATCTGAGCATTTCCTTACGACCAGGACAATGGACTTTCTTCTGGAACTTTCTTTCCATAGACTGCCAAGGACAGTGCTAACTCTGTTCAAATGAATGTTGCAGCTTTCCAGGGACAAAGGTCTGATCATCCAGAATATACAGGGGTCGAAAGGGAAGTTTTATCCCTCCCATTTACAATGCAGGGGGTTTATTTTGCCGTTTCTTGGACCAAGGTTTTCAAGCTTCTGAGAAAAGTTTAAATTTTTCAAATCTCATGCTAGAAAATCAAAGATGTAATGTGTTGCTATGGATATTTTTTGGGTGATTTTATAGACTTTTAAGACCATGTGCTGTTTTAAGAAGCTATAACTTCCCCTATTGATATGCAAACGAACCAGTCGGACTGGTTTATGAGCTAAGAAGAGGAAACACTTTACAGGGTATGATGTACAGGAAGTTAGAGGAGGGGAGGACTTTGAACAGGCATGTGGTCAGACAAAGAAGCAAGAGATGTTCTTAAAGACAAATAAGCAAGAGTTGATCTGGGGACTTTGGAGAAAGCAGTTGGACTCCAAGAGATGACTCCACCATAAAGAAGTTAAGTAGCAGTTTAGTATATCTATTGCATACACTGACGGAACTACCGTCATAGCGACACACGCGGTCGCTATGGGGCCCGCAGCCCATCTAGGGCCCGGCGAGCGACGTTGCTAGGCGGGTGCGGGCCGCGCCGGGTGACACCCGCTAGCGGGGCTGACACCCGTGGGTAGCGGCAGCCGCAGCACTAATGCTGCTCACTGTGCCTTCTATGCTGGACTGGAGCGCAGGCTAAGGGACACAGCGGCGCGGACCGAAGCCGCCTCCCCTCCTCTCTGTTTACATCCACAGAGGAGGAGGAGCCTGCGCTCGAGCCTCGAGGGACACACACCGCTGTGTGTATGTGAAGACTGACAGCCGCTGTTCTGAGGTATGTAAAGGGGGCGTCTTTTCTGCTGGGGGGTCTGCACTACTCATGGGGGGGCGGTTTGCATTACCCAGGGGGGTCTGTAATGCGGGGGGTGTCTGCACTGAGGGGGGTCTGTAATGGGTGGGGGTGTCTGCATTGCTGGGGGGTGTCTACTGATGGGGGTCTGCACTGAGGTGGGGGGTGTCTGTACTAAGGGGGTGTCTGCACTGCTGGGGGGTGTCTACGGATGGGGGTCTGCACTGAGGTGGGGGTGTCTGTACTGATGGGGGCTCTGTAATGGGGGGGGGGTGTCTGTACTAAGGGGGTCTTCACTGAGGTGGGGGGTCTGTAATGGGGGGTGTCTGTAATGGGGAGTCTGCACTGAGGTGGGGGGCGTTTGTACTGTTGTGGGTCTGTACTTGGATGGGGGGGTCTGTAATGGGGGGTGTCTGTACTAAGGGGGTCTGCACTGAGGTGGGGGCGTCTGTACTGATGGGGGTCTGTAATGGGGGGTGTCTGTACTGATGGGGGTCTGCACTGAGGTCGGGGGTGTCTGTACTGATGGGGGGGGTCTGCACTGAGGATGGGGGTGTCTGTACTGATGGGGGTCTGCACTGAGGTGGGGGGTGTCTGTACTGATGGGGGGGTCTGCACTTGGGTGGGGGATATGTACTGAGGTGGGGGGTGTCTGTACTGATGGGGGGGTCTGCACTTGGGTGGGGGGTCTGTACTGAGGGGGGTCTGCACTGAGGGGGGGTGTCTGTACTGCTGGGGGGGTCTGCACTGAAGGGGGGTCTGTAATACTGGGGGGTGTCTGTACTAGGGGGGTGTCTGTACTAAGGTGGTGTCTGTACTACTGGGGGGAGGGGTTCTGTACTACTGAGGGGGGTCTGCACTGAGGGGGGTGGGTCTGCACTGCTGGGGGGTCCTGCACTGAGGGGGGGTCTGTAATGTTGGTGGGGAATGCACTGGGAGGGTGTCTGTACTGGGGGGGGGGTGGTCTGCACTGGGGGTGTCTGTACTGCTAGGGGGTCCTGCACTGAGGGGGGTGTCTGCACTGAGGTGGTGTCTGTACTTAGGGGGGTCATGCATGTGTGTCCTTCAGGGGTTGCATACAGTATACTGCATACTTTGTTGTTTGAAATTAAGCTGTTGCCTGGGTACTGTGCCACATGAGTGTGGTAATCTGTTGTTCAATGGCATTAGTTCATTTTTTTTTGTGGTGGGGGGGGGGGGGGCCCATACAACAGTTTGCTATGGGGCCCTGTGTTTTCTAGTTACGCCCCTGATTGCATATATACACATTGAACATGCTTAGGAAGAGACTTGGCTTGTGCATGTTGTAGGCATATGTTTTTATACTTTGCATGCTATGAATTGTGTTTTTCTACAGTTGTACAGTATGTGCAGTTTTTTTCTGTTTAGTAAAAGTAAAATTTCAACCTTAAACATTTGTACAGTTAACCTTTAACCAGATGTTGACAGAATACATGCAGCAGTAATTCAACTTAAAGTGGTAGTAAAGTCATGTTTGTTAAAATCTGCGGACAGGCAAGCTTATTATAACAGAAGAGACCCTACTGGTCTTTTCTGTCATAAATCTGCCCCCTATTTGTCAGTAGGTAAAGTGATCTGAGCCACACATGAGCAGCTCAGAATACATTTATGGCCCGCTCTGTGTGCAGCAGCGATGTAAATCCCATGCACACGCACAGGAGTGATGTCGCTGCAGCCCAGCCATTCAGGCGGCCTGAAGATACAGAACCTGGAAGGAAGCCCAGGTGAAGTTGGAAGCGCCAGGGGAGCCATGATGACAGCGTTGTACTGGAGGGCTCTATGTGCAGGTAAGTCTGCATATTAGTATATTATGACTTAAACCTGCAAGGGAAACCACCTTTTTTATTTTAAATACATGACCGCTTTAATATGGACTAAAGACTGTCAAGAAATTAATAAACCTATCCCAAACCTTTCCATGTAAAGGTATTTTTTCAAATCCTTCCAAAGCCAGTAATAACATTCTGATTAAATCCGGGCCTTAATAATTAAATGATAAAGGTGCCAATTTCTGCCACTCAATGTAGCTGGCTTTCTGTCCACCACTGTTTATTCTGCATGCTGGCAGGTGGGCAGCTTAATAAAGATACAAAAATCGATGGCTTTGTAAGGAGATCTGCAAAACATAGAGCACTACCTGGTCAGTTTTAAAACAGTGTTAAAACCCTGTCTTGTCTATCGTTATTTTACATTGATTTAGCTACATTCTTCATGCTTGTGTCAACTTCTCAGTAATCACTATACGTAATCACTAACTGATCCAAACATTGATTTGACTCATTTCTTCATGCTTGTGTCAACATCTTAGTAATCATTGTGCATACTCACTAACTAATCCTAGCATTGATTTTACTGATTTCTTTATGCTTTCCTTTTACAGAAATTGCATGCATGGCAAAGAAGGCATATGATGCAAGGAAAAGGGAATGACCCAGAATCATTTGGATACTGTAACATGGTCGATAATCTCTGCAAACACTAAAATAAATTTCTGATACATTTTGGGTCCTCATGATCTCTCCCAGTGTTAAACCTATTTTAACTATTTATATGATTATTTAATTAAAAATAAAAAAAAAATGTCACAAAAATAACCCGCTGCAAATTTTTTTTGAAAAAACAAAACTTGAATTTTTGACTTACCAGTAAAATCTGTTTCTTGGAAGAAAACAGGATCTGTAGTCATTACCATTGGGTTATATGCAGCTAACTTCAGGTGATTGAACACTGGGAAAAAAAGTGAAGCCTGCAGGGACATCCTCTCCCAGATAGCCTCAATTTTGTAGCATGAAATAAGTAGATGGCAAGAACACAGGGGACAAACCCGTGTCCCGTACTGTATTTCAAGAAACAGATTTTACTGGCAAGTCATAAATCCTATTTTGATGGTGCCACTGAAAGGAAAAAATGTCCCTGAGTCTGTAGTGGCACTGAAAGGAAAAAATGTTCCTGTGCTGGCTGGTATCACTGAAAGAAAAAAATGCCCTTGTGTTGGTGGTGTCGCTGAAAGAAATACAAACACAAAGCTTCTTCCCCACCCCTATACCCATGTACCCCTCATCCTCTCCACAGTTCACAGGTTCCCCTTCTTTCCATGCCACTACAGTCCTCTGCAGGAGAAGCAGCTCACAAGAGTGCTCCCTGCTCTGCAGCATTAAAACCCCACTTCTCCTCTATTGAAGATGCGCTGTTATTTATGAGGCTGTCATTTGTAAAGACTGTTGCCTGCACAGGAAGCCAACTTCTGCATTTACAAAAAGTGACAGCAGGCAGCACAGGGCTAGTGCAGAGGTGGTGGTCCAAGTACCGTAATGCTTCGGGTGATAAAAATCCCAGCCATGCCCAAGACCCTAAAGCAGGCATGAAAGTACCTCTAGACATATGGAGCATGGGGCGGAGGGACAGAAGATTGTCCTGAGGCAGGAAGATTCTGGACAGGGACATATTTTTGTGAGGCCCAGCTACTCCTAATCTGTGGGATGAGTCCAGCAATTACTTTTTCAGATTGAGGATCCAACCAAAACTCTGCAGAGTCGGTACTGTCTGCTGAATGTCAATTATTATGGTAGTGAGGACTGGTACTTTAACAGAAGATTATTCAGGTACCCAACAACAGAGGAGAGCAAGGACCAAAGGGAAGAGTTAAACATTGCTAATGCTGATTCTTAGATAGTGCTGATGAGGCACTATGTGCAGCATGGATGTTTATTGAGCCCGGAAAATCTGCTGGAAAGAGGGAGGCGATGACTGACCTGACCTGACAGTTTCCATGAGGCTGATACAGGATAATAACCCCTTAACACAAGAGCTAGTGGACAGAAGCAAGCAGGCTAACCCAGGGTAACAGGGAGAGAGGCAAGTTTGAACTCCAGTTTTTACCCCCCCTGGACCCAGGCATATGAGATGTCTGGCACAGAAGTGGGGGCTTCCCATTGCTGGGAAGAAGCGTGGAAATAGACTTGCTTGACTAGGAGGGTCACGCCCTCTTATGAAATTACCTTCCTGCCTTATATTTTGAACTGGAAAACTGAGAGGGACAAAATAAATGTTTCCTAGCTTCATTAGAATAAATCGTACTGGTAGAGACCTGAGCCTTCTTTTTCTCGGACAGAGGAGAATTCTTAGCCCCTTTAATCTCCTGGATGTGCTTATCAAAGAAGGTATCAAGCAGACATTCACCTTCAAAGGTTAAACATTCAAGAAGCCTTTTTGCATGGGAATTCAGGTGCCTAGCATTTAAGTCAAATGATCTGGCACATTTAGATGGAGAGAAGACTAATCCTGGAGATCTGAGGAAGTGTTGCAGAAGCTTAAGTCCTAGATAAAAAGTCTAACTGACTGTGGATGGAACTAAGATCTCGGGCTATGCATTTAGTACAGAAGACGATCAGGAACCTTGTGCAGCAATGAGAATTTGCTGCATGCGGTTCCTGATACAGACTTCCATAGAAGCAATTGCAGGTTTCTTGCAGGGGCGTAGATAAGGGGGGGGGGGGGTCAGGGTTGTTCAAACCCCCCCCAGAGCATCCTGCCAAAATGCCCAGACCGTGTCCCTGCTGTTTAGCCTCAGCATCAGCACAGTAGAAGCAATCATAGTTTTGGAGTGTGCAGCCAGCCCCCCTTCTATTGTGCCCCATCCCCTCAGTTTAATAAGAGGTCCCCCTGAAAAGCATGAAATTACTGCGAGGTCTCAGATGCCGGTAATTGACAGTACGCGGTTGAGGGAACTCTTAAGTTCCATACACCCGGTCGGATTTTCTGATGGATTCTGTCCTATCGGACAATGTTGTCGGAAATTCCGACCGTGTGTAGGCACCATCGGACATTTTCCATCGGATTGTCCGACGGACAAAGTTTTATCTCCTGCTCTCAAATTTTCTGACAACAAAGTCCAATCACACCAATTCTGATCGTGTGTTGCGTAGTCCGACGGACAAAGTGCTACGCATGCTCAGATCACATTACAAGACCCAAGCTATTGGCTACTAGCCTCTACGTAGTCCCGTCGTAGGCAACAAACGTCACCACTAAGGATGAGCCCGGTGTTCGATTCGAACCCATGTTCGAATCGAGCACCGGGTGTTCGCTCGCTCGGCGAGCCCAGAACTATTGGGACCGCTCGCATCAAATTCGTGTGATGCGAGCGGCCCCGCAATGCATTGCGGCCCGCGCAGTGCAATGCTGGCTGATGATTGGCCAAGCATGCACTGTGACCCCGCATGCTTGGCCAATCACAGCGCCGGCAGCGAGGAGAGCCATAATTGGCTACAGGCAGGATGCCTGTAGCCAATTATAGCTCAGGGGCTTTAATACACGCCCCACGGTATAAGAGGCCGCCGCGGCGGCGGCCTCGCCTATTATGTTTCACTCACAGTGTCAGCGTGTCAGTGTGCTGCTGACTGCTGACAACAATATGTTCTTTATTTCTGGGGATATGTGTGTGCATGCTGTTAGAACAGCATTGCAGTATCACATCTGGGGGGTGTCTATAGGTAGCCTGTGAAGGAGGGCAGGTTTCCTGTGCTTAGAACTTTCCCTGCAAAAAAGTGTCATTTTTGCAGGAAGAAAGCTATTTAAATCACTCGCGGCTAATGAATTGATGGCTCCTGTAACACAGAGAGCTGTCATTCATTAATAAAAAACAAAAAAAAAAAGCGTAGGGGTCCCCCCAAATTCAATAACCAGGCCCTTCAGGTCTGGGATGGATATTAAGGGGGATCCCAGCCAAAAAAAAAAAAAAAAAAAATGGCGTAGGGTCCCCCTCAAAATCCATACCAGACCCTTGAGGTCTGGTATGGATTTTAAGGGGAACCCTAGCCAAAAAAAATGGCGTGGGGTCCCCCTCAAAATCCATACCAGACCCTTATCCGAGCACGCAACCTGGCAGGCCGCAGGAAAAGAGGGGGGGACGAGAGCGGCCCCCCCTCTCGCCTGAACCGTACCAGGCCACATGCCCTCAACATTGGGAGGATGCTTTGGGGGTCTAAGACCCCTAAAGCACCTTGTCCCCATGTTGATTAGGACAAGGGCCTCTTCCCCACAACCCTGGCCGGTGGTTGTGGGGGTCTGCGGGCGGGGGGCTTATCGGAATCTGGAAGCCCCCTTTAACAAGGGGACCCCCAGATCCCGGCCCCCCCCCTGTGTGAAATGGTAAGGGGGTACAAAAGTACCCCTACCATTTCACCAAAAAAGTGGCAAAAATGGTAAAAAGGACAGGAGACAGTCTTTGACAATTCCTTTATTAAAATCTTCTTTCTTCTTTCTTCATCCTTCGGTTTCTTCATCTTCTCCTTCCTTCATCTTCTTCCATCTTCTTCTTCCATTTTCTTCTTCCTCCGATCCGCTTCTTCTTGCGCTGGTCTTCTCGTCCTTCTCGTCCGGCATCTTCTTCCGTCGGCGTCGGCGTCGGTGTCTCTGTCTCTTCTTGGGCCGCTCCGCGCAATGGGAGGCTCCCGCTGTGTGAGGCTCCGCTCCGTCTGACAGGTCTTTTATAATGGAGGGCACCTGGTGACCCCGCCCCCTCTGACGCACAGGGACGTCATGGGGAATTCCATGATGGCTTTCCCCATGATGTCAGAGGGGGGCGGGGTCACCAGGTGCCCTCCGTTTTAAAAGACCTGTCAGATGGAGCGGAGCCTCACACAGCGGGAGCCTCCCATTGCGCGGAGCGGCCCAAGAAGACACCGACACCGACGCCGACGCCGACGGAAGAAGATGCCGGACGAGAAGGACGAGAAGACCAGCGCAAGAAGAAGCGGATCGGAGGAAGAAGAAAATGGAAGAAGAAGATGGAAGAAGATGAAGGAAGGAGAAGATGAAGAATCCGAAGGATGAAGAAAGAAGAAAGAAGATTTTAATAAAGGAATTGTCAAAGTCTGTCTCCTGTCCTTTTTACCATTTTTGCCACTTTTTTGTGTGAAATGGTTGGGGTACTTTTGTACCCCCTTACCATTTCACACTGGGGGGGGGCCGGGATCTGGGGGTCCCCTTGTTAAAGGGGGCTTCCAGATTCCGATAAGCCCCCCGCCCGCAGACCCCCACAACCACCGGCCAGGGTTGTGGGGAAGAGGCCCTTGTCCTAATCAACATGGGGACAAGGTGCTTTAGGGGTCTTAGACCCCCAAAGCATCCTCCCAAATGTTGAGGGCATGTGGCCTGGTACGGTTCAGGCGAGAGGGGGGGCCGCTCTCGTCCCCCCTCTTTTCCTGCGGCCTGCCAGGTTGCGTGCTCGGATAAGGGTCTGGTATGGATTTTGAGGGGGACCCCACGCCATTTTTTTTGGGCTAGGGTTCCCCTTAAAATCCATACCAGACCTCAAGGGTCTGGTATGGATTTTGAGGGGGACCCTACGCCATTTTTTTTTTTTTTTTTTGGCTGGGATCCCCCTTAATATCCATCCCAGACCTGAAGGGCCTGGTTATTGAATTTGGGGGGACCCCTACGCTTTTTTTTTTTGATTTTTTTTTTTTTTTTTTATCAATGACTTTTTTTTATGAATGAGTTTCAATGAATCACTGTTCTCTGTGTTACGGGAGCCGTGAATTAACATTAGCCGCGAGTGATTTTAAATAGCTTTTTTACTTTCAAAAATGACACTTTGCGCAGAGACAGTTCTAAACACGGGAAACATGCGCCCCTTTACAGGCATACTATAGACACCCCCCAGGTACGAAATTTAAAGGAATATTACACTTTTATTGTTTCAATTTAAGCATTATTAAAATCACTGCTCCTGAAAAAACGGCCGTTTTTAAAAAAATTTTTTGCATTGATACATGTCCCCCTGGGGCAGGACCCAGGTCCCCAAACACTTTTTATGACATTAACATGCATATTAGCCTTTAAAATGAGCACTTTTAATTTCGAACGTTCGCATCCATTATAACTAATAGGGTTCTAAAGCTCGCACGGACTTTAGGTCCGTTCGCGGGTTCTGGTGCGAGCCGAACGGGGGGGTGTTCGGCTCATCCCTAGTCACCACGTTCAGAATGATCGGATTTTCTGACAACTTTGTCCGACCGTGTGTATGCAACACCAGTGTCGGACAAAATCCGTCGGAAAAAATCCGATGGATTTTGTGGTCGGATTTTCCGACCGTGTGTACGGGGCATTAGACTCCTCCTTGAGGTATCATATCACACAGCCAAAGAGAGACTGGGGATGCAGGAGTTTTCCTACTCTTTTTTCCTGTGCTAAATCTGAGGTCTGGTAAGTGGGGAGGCATGAATTTTCTGTTTTGGAAAGGAGGAAGTGAGAATTCCTGCCTGGGGGAGTTTCTTTTGGTGGGGGGTTAAGGAAAGGGGGGTGGGTTTGCTTTTGGAAAAGGGGGGAGTTTCTTGTAGAGAGGTTTACAGGGGGTGGTTAATGGCAGGGATTTGCTTCTGGGAGGGAGTTTGTTTGGATGAAGGGAGATTTTCTTCATAATTAGGAATCTTTGCTAGGGGAGAGGGTGTTGACTGAGGGAGATATTTTTGCTTTGGGGGTTCGGTTTAGAGACATTTTAATTTGTGGGGGTATATTTGAGGGAGGGAGATATTTTACAGTGGGAATCTTTCTTTGGGGAGGGAGGGTTCTTAGGAGGGAGAGGGTTATTTTTCCTTTAAAAGAGATGTTTTTTTTTTATTTATTATACTTACCTAGGTGGATGGAGCATCGATCCAATGTTGCATCTGTCTCCAGCTGATTCTAAGAACAGAGTGATTAAAGACTGCTAATCACTCAGTTATCAGCCTTCAGTGAGCAAAGAGTGGTGAATGTCAGTCCCTGGCTCTGCCCCCCATCCCTCAAGCTCACTGGAATGCCAGGCTGTGGGTCCTTGCGGCTCACGGAGAGGCTGATTAAGCTACTGGTCCAGGCATCTGGGTGATTTCTGACTTTAAAGTTAGGATCTTTCCACAGCCTGGACCTGCTGAGTGATGTCAGCTGACAGCGGGCTATAGCTGGCTGTCGGCTAAAAATGGATCAACAAAAGTACAGAACAAACTGCACGCCTCCCCAGGAGAAGTACAACCAAGCGGTATGCCGTCCCTTCAGATCCCATGCACCGATGACATCCCTGGCTGCTTTCCATGTGAATATCTCCTAAACACCACAAGTTTAGGAGATATTCACTGTACCTACGGGTAAGCGTTATTATAAGCTTACTTGTAGGTACAAGTTCAAAAGATGGGTTTACTACATTAGGACTGAATAAAAACCAACCATATTGACCAGGTGCAAAGGGCACAATATTTTTTTTTTTCATCTCTTCAAAAATTTCATAAAATTTCTTAGGACACAGTTTTTTAAGGTTTAAATAAATCACTGAATTTATTGCCTACCACAATATGTTGCCCTTTCCTTGCACCTGTTCAACTTTCAATGTAAGGTTAGCTCAAATCCAGTCTTGGGTCTCAACAAACAGCAAACAACATAATTCAGTTAGGGTTTACATCTAATTTAACTTTTCTATGTAGTCCCCCCTTTCACATAACATAATATCACTGAGAGGGCCCAAGGAAAAAATAAATAAATAATAAAACAATTATAATCATAGTGATTGTGTAATATATTACTAAAGCACTGATATGAGTAACAAACAACCTAAAACTAAAATAATGTGACTAATTATATTAATGAAAAACAGCTGCAACCATTTAAAATGTGTTCTGGTACCACATATAAAATAGAATAGCAAAAATTAATAAGTGCGCTAAAATTCAATTATAAACGTCATATTAGACTCCAGTGAATATGTGACAAACCATGATCTTAAAAAATATGTAAAAAGTCCACATGCACAATAACATAAAAAACTCTTCATTGCTGAAGAAACATGAATAAACTCAATCCATGGTCTGTGTTATGGCCCGTACACACAATCTGAAAATCGTACGAAAACGGTCGTCCGATGACGAATCGCACGATTTTCGGCTCGTGTGTACACTACTTTCGACAGCCAATCACGACAGTTCATCCGATATTTTTTGATCGGACATGCAAGAAAATTTTCCTCGTACGATTCCAGATCGTATGATTTTCGTTTAGTCAGTATAGTTGTCGTCCGAAAATACAATACAAATACATTACAACACATGACATCACTGCTGATTTTTTTTTTCTGTCGTACGAGAATTTTCGTGACTTTATTTACCTATTCAATTACTACTTGCGACTATTAAGCGAAAAAAGTCATACGATCCATCGGACGATATTCGGATCGTGTGTACGGGGCATTATGGCCCATACACGCGATCCGAATATCGTACGAAAACGACCTTCCGAGGAAGGATCGTACGATTTTTGGCTCATGTGTACACTACTTTCGACAGCCGATCACGACAGTTCATCCGATATTTTTCGATCGGACATGCAAGAAAATTTTCCTCGTACGATTCCAGATCGTATGATTTTCGTTTAGTCAGTATAGTTGTCATCCAAAAATACAATACAAATACATTACAACACATGACATCATTTTTTTCCTATCGTACGAGAATTTTCGTGACTTTATTGGCTATTCAATTTCTACTTGTGATTATTAACCGAAAACGGTCATACGATCGGTCTTACGATATTCGGATCGTGTGTACGGGCCATAAGTCTCTGCAAAGAATATGTGCTGACAAGTAATGACTACCACCTCCGTGTGGAATGCCTGCTCACCTCAATTAAAGACCCCCTTGGGTCTATTGGCACTTTTAATAATAATCCACAAACGGCTCCAATTGATCGTACACTGGTTTTCATCTAATGGCTCCAGGAATACCATGACTTTTCCATAGACAATTTCTTTCTCCAGACTACAATTTCTCAAAGCAAATAAAACATAATTATCGTGCAAGATTGCTTAAAGCGTGATTCCACCCTAAAGTGGAACTTCCACTTTTCGGAAACCCTCCACCCCTCCGGTGTCACATTTGGCACCTTTCAGGGGGGAGGGGGGTGCAGATACCTGTCTAAGACAGGTATCTGCACCCACTTCCGGGCATAAACTCCCACGGGAGTTTACGCCACTTCCTGTCCCAGCGCGCTGTCTGCCAGGACACACGTGTCCCGGCAGACAGCGCTGACGATTCTCATTGCACTGCGGGACTCACGCATGCGCAGTAGGGAACCGGGAAGTGAAGCCGCAAAGGCGACACTTCCTGATTCCCTCACCGAGAATGGCGCCGGCAGCAGCAGAGAGCCGAGCGATTGATCGGCCTCTGCTGCCAACATCGCTGGAACCTGTGACAGGTAAGTGTCAATTTATTAAAAGTCAGCAGCTGCAGTATTTGTAGCTGCTGGCTTTTAAATTATTTTTTTTCAGGTACAGTCCCGCTTTAAAAAGTACTTGCTTTTAATAAATAGCATCGTATACACTCACATTTTGAAAGATCAGTTTAGTATTGGGACAGCTCTCCTCCTCACTACACATCCAGGGTAACGAGACCCCCGAAGTGTCGTCACCAGATCCTCCCTAGCGAGTATCAAATGATAGCCACTGAAACACTGTAAAACAAAGTGCACTTGCCACATTCTCATTCTAAAACACTTAACACATGTTGTCAAGGGGTACCCAATCCTCTCATGTCATTGTTCTGTGCGTCAGTGGCCATACTTATGACATATATGCTTTGGCTGTTGATGAAGTACGTGAGATTTGGGGTCTATGATCTTATGTGTAAAGGGAAGAGGGAATAGTTGAATGCTAAAGTCATCCATCCAATTTATTATATGAAGATTAAAGGGTGATAAAATTAGCTTGGAAATGATAGATCTTTGAGTGATCTAAACTTGATAAAAACAACTCCATGCTCTTTTATACTGCATTACATTGATTTTGTTTAGTAGTAGCACAGGGGATTTAAAATATAGTCCTTTCCACTGATACAACACAAGAACCACAAACACTTCCTATATAAAAACATTGAGTGTACAGTCATTCGCTTTCCTGTTCTTGTCTACGTAGGAAGTTGCCATAGTGATTCTTTATGCTTTGCTTGAGGTACAATGTTAAAAGGAATCCAATGATGCTTCACCTAAATAGCTCTTGAAATATTATAGCAAATCAAAGTAATGAGCAAGGGAAGTAGAGGCACATGTTACAACAGAGAAAAACCTTCCACTGACTTACATCAAACACCACTGCCAGGAATAACAAACAGTCCATATACTTTCTTTATCTATGTATCTATCTATCTACAAGGGGTGTTCAAGTCAAACCTGGACTTTTGAGTTTATATAATAAAAGAACAAATTTCAAGGAGTGGAAACTGCATTTATTTTTTCGACATACACCACTGCTACATTTATACACTTATCCTAGCTTTAACTAATGCCTGGAAAGCTTCACCATAGAAAGATTTATTTTGCCTGAACCACCCTAGGATGGCCTACTTTACTTCGTCATCAGTGCACCATAGGAAGATTTGTCTCTTGTGCTATTTCACAACAGGTTATGCATTGTTTATCCAGAATTAGGCGTTCCACGCACCGAATGTTCACTAGAATGACTGCTGTGGTCTGGGAACCACCACAGCCAGGATCGTCACTGACGGACATATGGTCATCTTTGAAATGTTTACACCATTAAAATGTCCTGCTGTGGCTCATCACTGTACTGTGCTTAAAGTTCTCTGTAGATATTTGTGGGTTTTACACCTTCATTCACAAGAAACTTCATCACCACATGCTGTCCCATGCACGCACTAACACTGTTGTCTGCCATCTTGATTAACAGTCTCTGAACTGCCCCGCAACATTTACGCTGCCTATCAGTAACAGGACACACTTGGCACTTATTAGGCCCCTTTCGCACTGCCGGCGCCCGGGCGTCAGTGGTAAAGCGTCGATATATTTAACACTGATTTAGCGTCGTTTTAGCGGCGCTATTCGGCCGCTAGCGTGGCAGTTTTAACCCCCCGCTAGAGGCCGAGAAAGGGTTAAAAACCAGCCGCGAAAGGGTTAAAACCACCGCAAGCGCTGCTATAGCAGCGCTATGCTGTCGGTACAGCCGTGCTGCCCCATTGATTTTACCGCTCCAAAGATGCTGCGAGCAGGACTTTTTTTAGTATCCTGCCAGTGGCTATTTCAGGGCGCTTTGTAGGCTCTATTTTTAGCATTGTAGTGCCTGCAAAGCAACCCAGTGTGAAAGGGGTCTTACTGATAGCAACCCTTTTTACACTTGTAAAATTAAAAGTCCCAGTTTGACTTGAATGCCCCTCTCGTATTACTGTGTCTGTTAATCGATAGTTCATTCTTTACTCAGTGTTTAATGCATAACTCCATATAATTTTATTTTCTAGTTTGGGAAATAAAAGGGAGTTTTTGTTCTTTTTTATTACATTGGATGGTGTGTATTCCCATTGGATAGAATGAATTTCAGTATTTAGACATGGGGACCATTGGCCCAGGAGAAAAAGTGAGTTGTCACCTAAAGAGGGGTAGAGTGGGCACCTTCCCAGATAACAAGGATAACATGCCACAAATTTGTGGCAGTGTTGAAGTCTGGTAATTTTCTGCACATTTTCACTGGCAAGTTGTACACTTGCAAAGCACTTAAAGCACAAGTTCCAGTTGACACTTTTCCAATTTGTAGCAAATTTGGCAAGTGGCAAGCCTCTAGCAAGAGCAAAGTTTCAGTGGTGAGTCTACAGCAAGAGCTCTGCAAGTCTAAAGTATTTAAATTCATCCACAGTGACCCCCTGTGGTGGGATGACTATTGCACAACATAACTAATCCAGAACTTGCAGCAGACTTGCAGAATGTTTGCAAAGAAAGTTGATTTGCAGTCATGCCAAGCGGACTTGCTGCAATTGTGCAACCAGCGTGATGCCTGGCAAGTCTAGCAATAGCTTAGCAAGTCATTTTCAAACGTGCAGCACAAGGGTTCTTAATTGGATGAGAAATTTCATTGATGAAGTTTTCTCTTACCAAATGTTCTAACCCTTCCCATATCTATCTATCTATCTATCTATCTATCTATCTATCTATCTATCTATCTATCTATCTATCTAACTATCTATCTATCTATCTATCTATCTATCTAATCTATCTATCCAACCATCCATCTATCTATCATTCCTGTTTAATGAATACATTTCATGGTTACCTGGAGTTGCTTGTACACAGGTTTGTCTGTTGAAATTGTGATTGTATCCATTTTACTTACCTGGATTTACTGAAATACTACATATTTCTTGTAGTATTTATACAGATTGCATCAGACATTTCATGTACAGCAGTCACAAACACAACATCTTACCTAATGGAAAATCTAATTTAGGAACACTAAATGTGCTTAGGTGTGGAAAAAATTTGCCCAAGTGTCCACCCCCCATGTAATCAGATTCTGATGTTCTGCAACCATTTGTTTTGATTAGCAGATTTGATTAGCAGGTTCACACACAGTAAATGTAGCTTGTTAATACTTTACACAAGTGGAAAGCAAACAAGGAATAAATTCCTTTTTTTTTTATAGCACAGTACCTTGTAACGTCTTTGTCTATGCTTTATTAGGACCACATAATGTCAATTAAAGAACCTAAGCATTATTTATCAAGGTGTGTAGAGTATAAACTTGTCAGTAATGGCATTTTACCGTTTGGTTTCTCGGTGTGGTGTAGAGAATTAAAAAGAGAATTTAATTGCGTGTGAGCAACAAGAATTGGTCTGCTTTGGGGGTCAAAACTTGACTGCACACAAGTTATTTGGTCACTGGTCCCAAAATATGAATTCAGTATTGGGTTAGTGACAGTTTCTTTTACTGAGGGTGCAAATTACATGCACCATAAACTGAAGGTCAAAATGAGTAAAGTAACCACCAGGGTAGAACAGTTGTAAGGACAAAAATGCAGGTGCCCTGTTGGCAGGACTTCCAGGACACAGAATGGCCTTCACCACAGTGACTTGCAAACTGCAAACACTAAAGTACAATACAACTTTTACAGATATAGCGCTCCAGGTGGCAATCCCATGATAACACCTACCCCGCATTTCAGGAAAGGGTGCTGGCTCAGCATGCACAGTCAATGAAATTAAGAGAGTCTGGAAGGCCTGCAATCACCTTTATGGGAATAAAATACAGTCCATGCAGTAGACAGAGGTAGAGGAATCAGTTGTAGTTAACGCGTTTCACACCCTCGCTGGTGCTTAGTCATAGCTAAAGGAACCACACACTCAGATCACAAATATATGCACATAAACTGAATATTCAATCATCCCATCCTAAACGTGATCATGTTTGGACCATAGAACACATATGGAGGTGATTAAAGCAGTCAAGGTAATCAAAATAACCCATTAAATAGTATATCAATGCATCATAAAAAAATCTTATTCAGGAGGGGAGAGCCTCCCCCACAAAATGAGACAATACTCTAGGAAATCAAGCAACAAAAAACAAAAAAGGACTCTACATAGGAAATATTCAAAAGGATATTATATCATAGGAAAACATAAAGAAAAACAGGACAAAATGAAAAATCAAAAGGAAGAATAACAAGAAAGGACTGGGCAATATAACTATATCACCAGATGCCACCTTACTGGGAACACTAGGATAAGACTAAGATAGGACATGTCAAACCCCTAGAGGCTCCCTACATGACCGCATGTATCGATATGAAGGATGCTGATCAAATACGCTTTAAATACAGGACTATCCTAAACATATATGTTAAGCCACTGAGGTGGCTCACTATCACTTATAATAGTGAGACACATCCTATTGAAAATTCAAGCCTACTGGCTTTCTCCAGAACACTTCTTTCTTGCATAGCATTCTGAACATATCCCCACTCCTAGCAGGTGAAAGAATCTTTTCAATACCTTGTATCACTAGGCTAGATACATTTTTGTTATGATGCTTGTTCCAATGTTTAGCTACATTGGTGGCATGGTTCTTTTCTATGTCATATAGGTGGTCACGGAGACGATCCCTCAATCAACGGGTCATCCGTCCCACACATTGCATATGACAAGACTCACAGGTAATGACATTGATCAAGTACCTTGTATTACAATTAAAAAAAGATGGAATTTTAAACGCCTTGCCAGTGGTGACCAAATGGATCATATCACCCTTTTTTCATATGCAAGCAATATGAACAACCTCTTGCCCCACATCTAAACGTGCCTTTAAATTGTAGACAGTGTGGATGTGATCTAGTACTAGTATATAAACTAAGTGATAGGACCCTGCCTAGAGAGGGGGCTCTATAGGAGACCTAACTCATTTTGATAGAATCTGGGCATATATAGGGTCATTGGACAACACAGAAAGATACTTAGTGACAATTTTTTTGATCATATTAAATTCGGTGCTAAAGGGGGTGGAGTACACAGGGGCACTAGCTCTTTGAGAGGTACCTTTTTTAATTGTAGTTTTATTTAAATTTGTGTCTAGTAACAAGTTGTTACGTGAGGTGATCTCAGCAATGCTAACTGCTCTATTGAGGACAGACCTAGAATAGCCCATATCCTCAAATCTGTGTGTCATGTCCATAACTTCCCTGTTGAAATCCGTATCCTTACTGCAAATACGTTTCAATCTCAAGAAACTGAACCACAGGAATACTTCTTATGGTGTGTTTTGGATGACTTGAATCAGCCACTAAAAGAGCATTGCGGGCAGATGGCTTCCTGTAGAGACTAGAAACAACCTCACTGCCCTCACCTGTTAATAGTACATCTAAAAATTCTATGGATTTTGAGTTACTGTGTCCCGTGAAGCACAAGTTCAAATCATTATCGTTCATGTAGTGCAGACAATCATCTAAGCTGACCATATCACCAGAAACAACAAAAAGCAAATCATCTATATAGCGACAATAAAATCTGGTGTCCATTCGACTAGGACTGTTAGGTCCAAAAATGTGATACCTCTCCCACCACTCCATAAAGAGGCTAGCTAGGGAAGGGGAAAATGTAGCCCCCTCTGGTGTTAACAGCCCCCTTTGAGCATAAAAAAAATTATGAGTGAGCAGATACTCTAAACTCAACAAAATAAACTCCTGAAAGACAAGAGAATAATTGCCAGACCTCTTTAAAAAGAATGAAACGCTCGTAAACAAGAGAACTTTTGCACTCACATTTGCCTGTGCCCTCAGGCCGGCACTGAGCCTCTCCAGCCGTGTATAGGGGGACCTTAAGTCACAAAAAATCAATGCGCTGTGTTGCCTGTCCCCTCGTATAGCTGCCAGCTGAATCAGGACTAGTCTTGCGTTGTACGTTTACCCAGCAGCCTCTACGCGTTTCGCAAGTGAATATGCGTCATCAGGAAGCTGTGCAAAAGTTCTCTTGTTTTTATTTGTTTGTTAAATAAATATTTCTTGGATATATTACACCATGGGAGCATTTTTTATTATTTCCCTTGAGAATGGAGGATATCCCCTTTAATATTAACGCTATCTGGATCCCCGAGTGAAGAGAGGCCAGAGCAAAGGAGTGGTTATCCGGCTAATAAACCAAACGCCTACAACTCACCTAAATCTGGTGAGTGGCCATTTCTTAGTGGTGGTGGATTCACAGAGTGGCTTACATAAGTTTCGAAAAAGTTAATCACTAGTGGTGCATTTTAGTGCAATTAATCCGTTTTGGATCGATTTGAATGACAGCGGTGCCAACACATGGATTTTGTATATATTTTTTGCGGCACACAGATTTTGAGAAAACTTCTATATTTGTTCTGAATTTCCTTTGCATGATTTGGTTTGCAGGATTGGGGTTTGTTTTCACAGAATTGTAATCCTGTTGTGGGATTTTTGATGCAGAAATTTTCTTACAGGATCACATATAAATATTCACCTTCCTCACAGGAGTGTTTAGTATTGTATTGAAATTTGGGGCACATTAGGGGCACAGAAATAGGAACTTATACTGAAAAAAGGGGGTTTGGATATATATTTTCACTATATATTTTCACTTTACATTTATTTTATTTCGTTCCACCCACCACAGGATTGATCTAACCCTCAAAGGGTTCCATAGTGAACAGCAGGGGTATATAACAAGTTCTTTAACATATAAATAAAAGTCCTTTAACAACTTTAGCGCAGTGTTTAAGGAAAGGAAATTTCTTTGACTGGCGCAACTCTCTTCACATACCAAAATTATAACCGTAAGTAAGTAACTGGACACACAGTTCTCTTACTATATAGAGTGCAGCCTTTCATAAGCGTAAACCAATATAAGACACAGAGTTGGCGCCGGTACCCCTTTTTGCATCTTCTTTCTTCCATTTAGCAGTGAAAGACAAAAAAGTGAAAAACCACCAAACCACTGTGTGTACAAAAGTCTGTTCACATGCTAAATCTAAATAAAGGTATGCTAGAGACACACATATGCAACCCAGCTATATAAGAGACACTGTAGTTCAAGAAGAAAAAAATGCCCTCAAGGAACGATAATGGTTATTGCCAATCTACAAATGATGGTCTTATCAGAGCAGCCAATGCTTGGCTATCAGTGTATCCTGAGCTGGATAAGCTACTTTTCCCGTAGGCTGAGATTAATTTCTGATTTTGCAATTATTTTCTCTAGAAGTCTCCATTGCCTCTTGAACTCTGTCTAACTCTTGTGTGCTTTTGAAACATGTGCCATACTCAGTACCACTTCAACTAATACCCCACCATCATACCTGCATATCAATAAGACTGTAAACATGTCAATCATTCCAATGTATAAAACAAGTGTTTCCATAGTTACCCGGAAGTCAAATTAGAATATTTTGTCAGTTTAAGAAAAACAGACTATAGAAATTGAAACGTTATAGTTAATAACATTAAATTACAAAATGGCTTGTGTAAAAATTATACATATTATGTACTGTATACTTTATTAACCTCTTGCCTACTGTATAACTTACAAATATGATGGCTAGGCAGCTCGGCTGCGCCAGACCACATACCTAGTACAGAATCTGACACTTCCGGGTAGGGGGCACACACGCGAACCGCTGGTGGCCCGGCCGTGTTGTGATTAAACACAGCAGATGTCAATCACCAGGTGCTGGCCAAGGGATTACTGCCGACACCCCACGGTCATCATAAATTTACACAAGACAGAGCCCTGCCTATGTAAACAAGGCAGAGGTCTGTCCTGTCAGTGGGAAAGTAATTTTCTTTCCCCGCAAATAATATAGGGAATAACATCCATTACTTCCCATAGTAAAAGCACCTAACACAGTACACCAAAATACTGGCTAGGCACGCATTTCACCCTTTGGTCGCCCCTGATGTTTAACCCCTTCCCAGCCAGTGTCATTAGTACAGTGACAGTGCATATTTTTAGTCACTGGTTCCCAAAAAGCGTAAAAAGTGTCAGTTAGTGTCCGAACATCCACCGCAATATCGCTTTCCCGCTATAAGTCGCTGATCGCTGCATTAGTAGTAAAATAAATATATAAAAATTCCAGCATATATACCACAGTTTGTAGACTCTAAAACTTTTGCACAAACCAATCAATATACACTTATTGTGATTTTTTTTACCGATAACATGTAGCAGAATACATATTGGCCTAAATGTATCAAGAAATTTTTTTTATTTTTTTTTATTGGCTATGTTTTATAGCAGAAAGTAAAAAATATTGTTTTTTTCAAAATTGTCAGTCCTTTTTGTTTATAGCTCAAAAATTTAAAACGCAGTGGTGATCAAATACCAAAAGAAAACTCTATTTGTGGGAAAAAATGACATCAATTTGATCTGGGTACAGTGTCGCATGACCGCACAATTGTCAGTTAAAGTAACACAGTGCTGTATCGCAACAAATGGCCTGGTCAAAAAGGGGGGTAAATCTTCCGGAGGTCAAATGGTTAAAGTATATGTAAATCTTTTTCTTTTTTTCATTTTGGATAGCTTAGGGTATAGTTAAAGGACAATTTCTCTTTAGGTGAAAATGCCCTTTAAATGTAAATGTACCTCCACCCCTGTCAGTGTTAAGCCCCGTACACACGGTCGGACTTTTTGACAACCAACATGCAAATTAGGTGGTTTGGACCAACATCCGACCGTGTGTACGCTCCATCGGACCAACTTTTTCCAGGTTGCATCGGACTTTTGTTGGCTGTGCGAACGGACCAACTTTCTGCCAACAAAAGTCCGAAGGACGAAAGTCCGAACGTGTGTATGCAGTACCAACTGACTTTTGTCCACAGTACAAACACGCATGCTCAGAACCAATGCAAAAGATCAGACAACAATATAGAAGTTGACCAAAGGTGGCGCTGGAGTATTCGAACGTCCTCTTTTGAAGTGTCGTCAGTACGTTGAAACGTCACTACGTTCGTGTTGGTTGTCTCAAAAGTCCGACCGTGTGTATGCAGTACCAACTTGAGGGCCAACGCCCTTTGGACAAAAGTCCAAGGGAAAGTTGGTCCACGGTCCGACCGTGTGTATGGGGCTTTAGCCTGCACACAATACTTACCTTTATCTTTGCTCCCAACTTCTCAGTGTATGGCTCTTACTGACATCACATAGCGCACAGAAAACCATGCCTCATCCTGTGCCTAGCGTGCATGCGTGCTGTGTCCCTGTTCATTTCTATGGATGATCTGTACTCTGCTAGATGACTGGGAACATGATTTCCAGACATTCGTAGGAATGAATAGGACAGTGGCATGCATGTGCAACAGGCACAGGGCCCAGACAGGATATTTATCTTTCAGGTTGGTACCAGGCAGGGCATTACAGTGAAGAACTCAGGAATATGGATAAATAAATATTTTAGGGTGTGGGCTACACTGAATTGGGATGAGAAGTATATTTAAAGAACAGCTTCCTTAAAAGGAAGTTATCCTTTAAAACCCCTGCCAAGGACTTTTTGCCAATCATGTGCCTTTTGAGATATTTATCTTCTCTTCCTCTTCTGTAAATACAGAACATGAAAGAAGTCTCTCCAAAGTGAGGTCAATTCCCTCTTAAACATTTGGTACCGGAACAAGTGTCCCCAGTGAAAGATTTATTTTTTATTCCTGTTTTGGCAACAACTCAAAATGTGGTATTTTTCTGATTTTCATTCCCAGTGACAGATATAAGGGTGAACCTACCCAATGGTACACAGACAGCAATTAAAACTTTTTAACCAATCTAACCCTTCACCCCTTTATCAAAAACTGAAAAAAGGGCTTTCGATACATCTTAAAGCAAGTGGTGCAAGGGTTCCCACTGTCTGCCTTCTTTGGAAGTGTATCTTCTATATAGAGTATGATGGTGAGGTAAATAAAAAGGGCTTATAGGTAATTACACATAGCACCATTTAAAAATAAATTCAGCAGCCGATACCTATGGGGTCATCCATACATTAAGCCATATAATCTATTGGTTAAACTGGATGGACTTGTTTTTTTTTTTCAACCAGACTAACTTAATTATAAGGCAAACTTTACCCCCCCCCCCCCACCAATAAAATGTATCAAAAACTTAGACACAAGTGATTCAGCTGATTGGAAAAAAGCCAATGTAGCACCAATATTAAAAAAGGGCCAAAACACATCCCCGGGAATTACAGACCAGTTAGCCTAACATCAATAGTATGCAAGCTCTTGGAGGGGATGATAAGGGACTATATACAAGATTTTAGTAATGAAAACTGTATCATTAGCAGTAATCAGCATGGATTTATGAAGAATCGTTTTTGCCAAACCAATCCATTAACCTTCTATGAGGAGGTGAACTGCCATCTAGATAAAGGAAGGCCCGTAGACGTGGTGTATCTGGATTTTGCAACAGCATTTGACACAGTTCCCCATAAACATTTACTGTACAAAGTAAGGTCTATTGGCATGGACCATAAGGTGAGTACATGGATTGAAAACTGGCTACAAGGGCGAGTTCAGAGGGTGGTGATAAATGGGGAGTACTTGGAATGGTCAGGGGTGGGTAGTGGGAACCCCAGGGTTCTGTGCTGGGACCAATCCTATTTAATTTATTGTTAAACAACCTGGAGGATGGGGTAAACAGTTCAATCTCTGTATTTGCAGACGATACTAAGCTAAGCAGGGCACTAATTTTGCCGCAGGATGTGGAAACCTTGCAAGTAGATCTGAACAAATTAATGGGGTGGACAACTACATGGCAAATTAGGTTTAATCTAGAAAAATGTAAAATAATGCATTTGGGTGGCAAAAATATGAATGCAATCTACTCAATGGGGGGAGAACCTCTGAGGGAATCAAGGATGGAAAAGGACCTGGGGGTCCTAGTAGATGATAGGCTCAGCAATGGCATGCAATGCCAAGCTGTTGCTAACAAAGCAAGCAGAATATTGGCATGCATTAAAAAAAGGGATTAACTCCAGAGATAAAATGATAATTCTCCCATTCTGCAAGACTCTGGAGTATGCTGTCCAGTTCTGGGCACCAGTCCTCAGGAGGGATGTACTGGAAATGGAGCGAGTATAAAGAGGAGCAACAAAGTTAATAAAGGGACTGGAGGATATTAATTATGAAGAAAGGTTGCGAACACTGAACTTATTCTCTCTGGAGAAGAGACGCTTGAGAGGGGATATGATTTCAATTTACAAATACCATACTGGTGACCCCACAATAGGGATAAAACGTTTCCGTGGAAGGGAGTTTAATAAGACACGTGGCCACTCATTAAAATTAGAAGAAGCGGTTTAACCTTAAACTATGTAGAGGGTTCTTTACTGTAAGAGCGGCAAGGATATAGAATTCCCTTCCACAGGCGGTGGTCTCAGCGGGGAGCATCGATAGTTTCAAAAAACTATTAGATAAGCACCTGAACGACCACAACATACAGGGATATACAATGTAATACTGACATATAATCACACACATGGGTTAGACTTGATGGACTTTCAACCTCACCTCCTATGTAACTATAAGTGCCCCTCCTCCACACCCACCAACGTGACATAATAAAAATAATATGATCCTTCCAAACCACAAAATGAAAATGCTTTAGAAGGCACTTCTCATTGTTTTACTAAGGCCAAACACTTAGGAGTCTTTTATAGCTCACTAATTAAACATCCTAATACAATAACAAAGCCACATTCATTTTCTACAGGCTACTGACCTAACTTTTGAGGACATTATGCTTCCTAATGGAAGCCAAGATGTAGAACAAGGTTTTAAGCCTATTTTTCACATCATACTTTTTGTTTACAACAGGGCCCCGGTACAAGTATTTTCAAGCAGTAAATTTACTTGCTGCTACATCAGGACAATTATTGTTATAAAAAAGGGTTAAACAGCAAGACAGAAATGTATTAGCTTCATCATGTAATGTTCCATTGGTTTAATTTAATTGTTCTGTTGCAAAACCCTACTAATCTTCATTGTGTGTGCAGCCATCCGGGGGACTAGATAAATACGAGCCTACATTGGAGGACTTTTTTCTTATTTAAGCAGGTTTTGCATTCCTATAAATCCTATAAACCTTGAATCAGATCAACTGCAAATTAGAAGGAAGTTAACTACAGATTATTTGCACCTGTCAATGAATTGTTAATGATCTCAGAGGTGTCTCAAATTGATATAAAAAATGCTGTTGACACAAGCCCAAAGCCAAAACAGGCCCCAAATATTTTGTAATATTCAGCCCTGGCCAAATGTTTTGAGAATGACACAAATATTCATTTTCACAAAGTCTGCTGCCTCAGTTTTTAAAATGGCAATTAATTTCAAAGTCCCTCTTTGCTATTAAAATGAACTTAATCCCCCCAAAAAAATTTCACTGCATTTCAGCCCTGCCACACAAGGACCGGCTGACATCATGTCAGTGATTTTCTCGTTAACACAGGTGTCAGGGTTGATGAGGCAAGAACAAGACTGGAAATCGCGCTGTAATGCTGATTGAGTTAGAATAACAGACTGGAAGCTAAGCTTTAACCACTTTCTTCCTGGGTACTTAAACCCCCACCGCCCAGACCAATTTTCAGCTTTCAGTGCTGACGCACTTTGAATGACAATTGCGCAGTCATACAATACTGTATCAAAATTACATTTTTATTATTTTTTTCCCACAAATAGAGCTCTTTTGGTGGTATTTAATCACAGCTGGGATTTTAATTTTTTGCTACACAAACCAAAAAAAGATGGAAAATTTTGAAAAAAAATCATGTTTAACCACTTCAATAGTCAGGACAATAGTCAGGACTTCAGGACATTTTCACCCCCTTCCTGTCCAGACCATTTTTTAGTTTTCAGCACTGTCATACTCTGAATGACAATTGCACGGTCGTGCGACTCTGCACCCAAACAAAATTGACGTCCTTCTTCCCCACAAATAGAACTTTAGTTTGGTGGTATTTGATCACCCCTGCGGTTTTTATTTTTTGCGCTATAAACAAAAGAAGAGCGACAATTTTGCAAAAAAACACAATAAATATCCGATTTTTAAAAAAAATAAATAAAATTTCCTAGGTTTAGGCGTATTCTTATGGTACGTATTCTTCTGCATATTTTTGGTAAAAAAGTTGCAATAAGCGTTTATTGATTGGTTTGCGCAAAAGTTATAGCATCTAAACAAAAAGGGATAGATTTATGGCATTTTTTTTTTTTACCAGTAATGACGGCGATCTGCGATTTGTTATCATGACTGTGACATTGTGACGGATACCGGGTCCCGAGCAACGCCCGCCGGGAAGGGGAGGACGTCATATGATGCCCGCCCAGGATGGGAGATCCCATCTGCGGGCGTCATATTACTATAGCTGGGATGTGAAGTGGTTAATCGCTTGTTATAAAATTTTGCAAACAGGTAATTTTTCTCCTTCATTGATATGCGCTGATGAGGCGGCACTGGTGGGCACTGATGGGCTGCACTGGTGGGCACTGATAGGCTGTACTGGTGGGCACTGATAGGCACAGATAAGGCAGCACTGATGGCTACTGATAAGATGGCACTGATGGGTGGCATGAATGGGTGACACTGATGGGCACTGATAGGTACCACTGATAGATGGCACTGATGGGCACTGATAGGTGACACTGATGGGCACTGGTAGGTGGCAATGATGTGCAGCACTGTTGTTCTAGCACTGATTGTAGGCATTGATAGGTGGCACTGTGGGCACTGATAGTTGGCACTGTGGGCAGGTGGGTGGTGCTGGTGGACACTGGTAGGCAGCACTGTTGCTTATTGCTAGGTGGCACTGGCAGGGGGCACAGGTGGGCACTGGTGATCTGGCGGAAGCCGCCGGTGATTGGCTTTTTTTTTTTCCTCACGCTGTCAGCGCGAGGAGAAAAAATAGCCAATTACCGGCTCTGTTGACATCACATGATCAGCTGCTATTGGCTGAGAGCTGATCATGCGGTAAGGAGACTGAGACCACGTTACAAGACAGGATATCCAAAAATCCAAATGTATGGCAGCACTAGGCTGAAAAATATCTTCCACCAAGCTTCAACCCCTCTCTTTTACAACCATGACCACATAAAACATGTCTAGCTAACACCTGCCTCAGTACCCAACAGCTATGGGGTATGTAGTTCTTGACACTTCTGCATGAAGCTGTGGTTTGGCACCATCTTCATGGGTCAGAATTCAGGGGTCACAAGACCACAGTTTTGCAGATCAACTTTTAAGGTACTGGACTACTAGGAAGGGAGGAGGTAAGTGTGTGCATAGTTTCTTAGGTATGTTGGAATTCTGCTTTAACTATTCTCATACAATATTTTTTAATGACCTTTTTTTATATTTCAAATGTTTTATTTGCTTCTGACCCTAAAACACTATTCATTCCTGTTAAGGTTCTTTTCACACTAATGCACTTTCCTGCAAATTTTACTCTTTAGCCTCTCCCAGGCTGAGCTGTCAGTGGCGGCTTCACTATGTACTAGAGGCAGCCGACATCGGAAGCCCCATAGTAAGTCTATAGGTGACATCACTTCCCAAACATTTCCCAACCGTTTTTGGCTTTCTGCTGCACACAGAGGGCACCATTGGAGACCGGACTGGAGTGTCTTTAGAACAGGTAAGTATATTGTTTTTTTCTTTATAGGGCAAGATAGATTCGGCTTAGAGTGTAGTTTTAGAGTTAGTTAGGTTTTGTCTTTACTTCCACTTTAATGAATATGTCAGTGCTGTAGTATAGTTAATCGCTTGTCGACCAGGCTTTTTCTGGCACTTTTTGTTTACAAGTTTAAATCAATATTTTTTTTTTATCCTTTTTTTTTTTTTAGCAAAGACCCTAGGGAATAAAATGGCGATTATTGCAGTTTTTTTGTCACAGCAGCTTTTCAAATGCAATTTTTGGGGAAAAAATACTTTTAATGAATAAAAAAAATAAAAATAAAACTCACATGTGTGGTTTGAATATCGTTTAAATATGTATGCGTGACTTACGTATGCATAGGCATCTGCACACAAGCACAGAGGGATTGGGGCGCTTTAAAAAAAATGTTTTTATTATTATTTATTTTACTTTTTATTTTTTATTTTTGCACTGTCAAACGTCTTTTTTTTATAACTTTTATTCCTATTACAAGGAAGGTAAACATCACTTGTAATAGAAATAAGGATGACAGGTACTTTTTATGAAGAGATCTGTGGTAAAAAAGACCGCAAATCTCTTTTTTACCCTTAAAAGCAAAAGATAAAAAAAAAAAAAAATGTGATCTTTCGTTTTTTATTTCCCTCCAGCCTGGACTGGAAGTGACGTCATGACTTTGCTCTGGTCCTCCAGGGCCATAGAGTTAATCAAAGAGTGTTAACTCTTTGATCGCCAATGGGAGCAGATGGTCGCACCGTCAGATCATTTCTCGGGCGAACCAGCGGTGACGGTAAGCGGCAGGAGGGGGATGTCCCTTCCCGCCGTTTTGGGAACCAGCCCAGCGGCTCATAAGCCGCTTGGACTGGTTTCATGAGAAAGCCGGTTGCCTGAAGAAAAAAATGGTACCAGGGTTATGGCTTCAGCCATGATCCTGGCAAACCACTTGCAGATGGCAACGTACATATACACATTGTGGTCGGCGAGTAGTTAAAGTGGTACTAAAGTAACATTTTGTTTTCCTAAATCACATAAAACAAAGTGCATTTGATTTTATTTTTCAATTTCATCTTTGGAGATTTCCCATTCTCTGTGTGCCCTCTGTGTCATCATCCCCTATATAGTCCTTTGTGTCTAAGCAACATATGTGTTCCCACTATGTACTAAAAAGCTACATGCAGCCATTCAGAGTGCTGCACTAATGCCGCGTACACACGATCTGAACTTTCGCCAGCAAAACTCAGATGAGAGATGTGTATGCTCCATCGGACTTTTGCTGGTGGAATTCCAGCCAACAAAAGATTGAGAGCATGTTCTCTATTTTTTGGTTGGAAAAAGTTCAGATCGGAAATTTCAATCGTCTGTACAAATTCTGCCGCGCTAAATTCCTAAG
This sequence comes from Lithobates sylvaticus, assembly GCA_028564925.1. Classification (NCBI taxonomy): domain Eukaryota; kingdom Metazoa; phylum Chordata; class Amphibia; order Anura; family Ranidae; genus Lithobates; species Lithobates sylvaticus. Next base: position 81,254,718 of record CM053027.1, read on the forward strand.
CATGCTCGGAATCAATTTGACGAATGCTCGGAAGCATTGAACTTAATTTTCTTGGCTCGTCGTAGTGTTGTACGTCACCGTGTTCTTGACGGACGAAAGTTCAGAGAACTTTTGTGTGACCGTGTGTATGCAAGCCAAGCTTAAGCGGAATTTCGTCGGAAAAAACATCCAAAATGTTTCTGACGGAAGTTCCGCTCGTGTGTACGGGGTGTTAGAGGAACACAGAGCAAAATTCACAGGTCTCCTCCTCCACAGCCGTGATTGACAGCAGCTCCATGTCCCTGGTGGTGTGTGTGCTACTCTGAAAGGCTTCACGTTGTTATACAGAGCAGGGACACAAAAGCAGTAGAGAGTTAAAACAAATTAAATGTAAGTTATCTTATTTTTATCTGATTTAGGAAACAAATTACATTAATACCACTTAGAAAAAAAAGTAGGAGCATCTTTTGGAGCTTCCCCATATTGGCAGTAATGAATGGCACACTGAAAGGCCATTTATACACCCTGGGCTGGGTCTAATCTAACCTTCAGTTTTCAATGTTACTCACCATAAATGAAAATTGCAGTCAGGCTATTAGTCTCCAATGAACATATATGATGTCACTTTATGTGCACCTTTTCTTTTTACGATTAATAGTTTCAACATTGAAGCAATGAAAACTAAAAAAAAAAACACTACACAGAAGCTGAGAGTATCTTTCACTAATTAAGGGAAGGGGATTTGGAGTTAACTGATAGATTAGTCCAGTTAATTTATTACATATATCCCACAGTAGCACAAGTGTCTAAAATAAATCATATATCCTTTAGAACAGGGGTGTCCAAACATTTTGAACATGCATGAGGGCTGACCATTTTGCCAGACATTCTTTAAATCATTACAATTCGGTTTAATGCCCCGTACACACGGTCGGATTTTCCGACGGAAAAAGTTAGATGGGAGCTTTTTGCCGGAAATTCTGACCGTGTGTAGGCTCCATTGGACATTTTCCATCGGAATTTTCTTCACACAAACTTTGAGAGCTGGTTCTCAAATTTTCCGACGAGAAAATCCGTTGTCGGAAATTCCGATCGTGTGTACACAATTCTGATGCACAAGTTCCACGCATGCTCGGAATCAAGCAGAAGAGCAGCACTGGCTATTGAACTTAATTTTTCTCGGCTCGTCGTCACCGCGTTCTTGATGTTCGGAATTTCCGACCAACTTTGTGTGACCGTGTGTATGCAAGACAAGTTTGAGCCAACATAAGTTGGAAAAAATCCATGGATTTTGTTGTCGGAATGTCCGATCAATGTCCAATCGTGTGTACGGGGCATAAGTGTGTTCATCCGAGCACTAATACACTGCCCAACAAGAATTCTCTTGCCTTTGTGGCTGTGTGTGGTGAAGAGATGAGCTTGGGTGTGTTATTTGGATATACCGTATTTATCGGCTTATAACACACACCTTCACTTTAAAAAGGAAATTTCAGGAAAAAAATCTTAAATTTCAAATAAAGAACTGTGAAGCAAAATAAGGGTCTGTGCCCATCAATGCAGCCTAGTCAGTGCCCATCTGCAGCCTCACAAGTGCCATGAATGCAGCACCCACATTGCCATGAATGCAGCACCCCATTGCCATAAATGCAGCACCCCCATTGCCATGAATGCTGCACCCCATTGCCATGAATGCAGCACCCACATTGCCATGAATGCAGCACCCACATTGCCATGAATGCAGCATCCACGTTGCCATGAATGCAGCACCCACATTGTCATGAATGCAGCACCCCCATTGACATGAATACAGACTCACCATTTCCATCAGTGCAGCCTGATTTATGCCCATCTGCAACCTTGGAGGAAACAGGGAGGGGACGGGATGAGCGCCAATAGACATAAAGGAGAAACTCCTATTTTCTTGGCGGCCTCTTTAATAGAAAGTCCCGCTTCCTATGATGGACAAAACAGTCATCCAATGGCAGCGCAGGAGACGGGACTTCCTTTTACAGAGGCCGCCGTTAAAACAGGAAATTATCCTTTATGTACGACACTGGTCCCGCCCCCTCCCTGTCCCCTCCAAGGCAGCCAGCCGAAGCCGGAACGCGGGCCGCAATTAGCCCAAGGGACAGACTTTGGACATGCCTGCTTTAGAAGAAGTTTATTGAATATCATTTTTATTTAACAACTACATATCATACATTGAAATCTACACTATATTGCCAAAAGTATTAGGATGCCTGCCTTTACATGCACATGAACGCTAATGACATTGCAGTCTTAGTCCGTAGGGTTCAATATTGAGCAGCTTCAATTCTCCTGGGAAGGCTGTCCACAAGGTTTAGGAGTGTGTCTATGGGAATGTTTGACCATTCTTCCAGAAGCTCATTTGTGAGGTCAGGCACTGATGTTGGACGAGAAGGCCTGGCTCACAGTCTCCACTCTAAAGCCCCATACACACGGTCGGACTTTTTCATGGATTCTGTCCGATCGGACAATGTTGTTGAAAAATCAGACCGTGTGTATGCACCATCGGACAGTGTTCGTCGGTTTGTCCGACGGACAAAGTCTTATCTCCTGCTGGAAAGATTTGCCGTCAACCCGGTCCGATCACACCAAATCCGATCGTGTGTACGGTTGTCCGAAGGACAAAGTGCTACGCATGCTCAGAAGAAATTCTGTGACGGAAGCGCTCGGTCAGGTAAAACTACCTTTCCTAATCGACACAGCACATTCGTCATGCTGCAATGTTAAAATGTCTTTAATGCAGCGCATTCTCTTTTTCTTTACAATGCAACAAGAATGACATGTTTTAGCTGCTCCTATTCACCCGCACTTCTCACAAACTTAGTTCTTTATTACTTTGCAGCATTTATACACTACATGTTTATTTTTACTCAGATCGTAAAAGAATCTTTGTTATATTTTTACCATGCTTTTTTTTTTTTTTTGTTTTGGGGGGAATACATATTTGAAGGAGAATTTTTTTGTTTTTTGGAGGGGGGTTGTGTGTCTCAACTTAGCAAAACCACATTATTAACATTTGTATTTCTTGCTTAAATTTACTAGGAGTTTGTTGGTTGTTGGTGCCCCTTGTTAATTCTACTTTAGGATTAGTGAAATGTACTTGCCTCCTCAAAGAAAAACTGTCATTGTAGAAAAGTAAAACACAATAGTCAATGATTATTTCAAATCAAAAAAACCTTTATTTAGGTCACACCAACAAACCAAAGAGGAACGCAGCCATGGTGAAACTTGGGGAATTTGCAAAGCCTTGGCCCCCCACGGCAACCATCATTGTTCAAGCGTAGAAAATTGGGGGCCTGAGGAGTACGTATATTAAGGGGAGTGCAATCTGGTCGTGAAGTCCAAAGTATCCGGAACTGCAGCAGATGCCATCTAGGTCCCCAGGCTCTGGTACTACAAGAGGCTCCATCTTCTCTCAGACCAGACTGATGCCAGGTCGTCACTCTCAGGTCTTCCTTCCACGCTTCCTTGCACGCTGTGGCTGTCGTGCTGGTGGGGTGGCAGAAGGAGGAGGAGGCGGAGCATGGTAACTATGGCAAACATGTGTGACTGGGGTCATCTCCCCAGCCCTACCCTTATTTAGGACATGGAGGATGAGCCCCTCACACATGTTGCGTTGCCCCACCTCCATACCCATCATTTTTGTGACAACCACCGAGCCAAAGGTCTCCTCGTCGGCGGGTGTGGCATGTAGGGAGTCTGAAGCCTCTCTTATCATGCGGAGCGCTGACTGTGCCGCATAACCCCCCCTTCTCGCCCTTTTGTACGGAAGGCGGAGGGGAGGGGTTTGGGTGTCAGTCAGGCTCCGAGGCCTAGCCCCCTCTTGGCTGCCACTACCCACCTCGTGGCTGCCACTAACCCCTGCCTCCTCCTGACTGCCACCTTCCACAGCCACCTCCTGGCTGAGGTCTTCCTGTGTATGAAAAAGGGACATAGTTTCAGTTATTTGTTCATCAAACACACACAATTCTCATCTAGTGACTGGTGCAAAATGTTTACAAATAGAAAACCATACAATTCTCAGCCCAGCAGTTTAGATTCTGGCCCCAAATGTCTCCAACACCACTGTCTGTTGATATGTCAAACACGTTAGGAACTAAGCAATTGGCGATCCTGAATTAAGTGAACATCATTCATTATTCCCATAAATGGTAACAAAACTACTATACCTGGAACAAGCTGGGCTCCTCCACCTCTTCCAGACTGGAAGGCCCAGGTTGCTCCTCGGAAGCCTCATCAGGGGTGGGCTGCGCGCAAGGAAGCGTGGAAGGAGGAGTCGAGGTTGGCTCCGTGACATCAGCCTGGTCTTTCAGAAAATGGAGACTCTGATAGTACCAGAGCTTGGGCACATAGACCTCATCTGCTGAAGTTGCAGTTTCCTCAGACTTCACGACCTTCTTCCGCTCCCTGATATACGCACTCCTCAGGCTGCCAATTTTCTTTCTTATATGATCAACAGTTGCCGCGGGGAACCTTGGCTTGACAAATTCCACAAGTTCCTCCAGGGCTGCGTGCCTCTTTGGTTTGTTGGTGTAATGTGGGTGTTTACCCTGCCATAAAATGGGAAATTCCCTGTATTTGGCAATGAAGAGGGGGGGAAAACTCATGTCGTTGAATCCCTTCATAATCTCTGCAAGACACAACACCACACAAAACCCTCTAAATTATGTCAGGCTAAACTCTCCTAATCTTCTCCATAAAGAAGCCTCAAGTTCGAATCAGTCTAGGCTAGTTATGTACCAACGTCAAATTGTACCTTCGTTTTGTAGCGATCGTCTCGTGCGTGAGTTTTCTCTCCCCTCGTCTCCCAGATCGTGGCTACGACACAGGCGTGTGACGTTTTATATACAGTGCGCATGCGTCAAACTCCGCCCGCCCCTGACGATCTTTCTCGGCTATTCCCCACCCCTTCTCTTTACGGCGCAGTGGGGAGAGCACATGGCGTGGACACAGCAGGTGCGCCACAAATATCTCCCCAACGAGGAGGAGGACGAGGAAAGTCCGGAGGCAGAAACGTCCCGATCCCGGAGCCTGAAATTCAAGGCCTCAAATATGTCATTTGGAGAAATGTTGGAGATGGTGGACATATTAAAGAGGAGCGACTATGATGGGAAGTATGGGCCTTATCTCAACCCCAATGTCCGCAAGGCCAAGATCATGTCTAAAGTTGTGAGAAGGCTGTACAATCAGTTTGGGGTACAACGATCCAAGGAGCAACTGAGGAAACGCTGGTCAGACCTGAAACTGAGGGAGGCCGATCAGTACAGAAAGATCAAGCGAATTCTTCAAAAAAGTAAGTAGTTGGGTTTTGTGTTTGATTTCTGGCTTGCATACTGCTCCATGTGGTTTGATTTTTACAAAGTTGTACATTCCAAAATGGCCACTTTCAGGTTCGTCTGTGCATTCGATCGTACTCAGCCTCGATCTTTCTGCCACTGTCATGGTCGTGTGTGTGTGTCCATTCGATCGTACGCAACCTCGATCATTCGGCCACTTATAATATGATGTTTGGTGTTTTTTTTGGGGGAAAGGAAGTTTGTTCTCACTAGAAATGTCATCAAGAATGTAAAGCCAATTTATTCAATGTAAAGGAGAGGTCACCCAGTAGCTGTTTACCCATCTGGACTCTAGAGCACTAGTGCTGGGACACCCAAACCCCCTTTTTATTATGCTTTTCCACACATGTGCTCCAGTGGATACTAGAGGGGTGTCTCCATCACACAAACTTCTACCAAAAAGCTAGTCAGTTTAGCACCTTTACAAAGTGACTACATTCATGTAGTTGGCATTTGTAACTGGCCAAACTAAAATAGTGTCCGTCACTTTCAAGCAATGTTTGTCATTTCCTATTTCTGCCCTCAATAGATTGTGTTGCTAAATCTTCCTTTTGTACATTCTCATAGGGGAGCGAAAACTTGGGCCGTCTGAGGAAACCCCCAAACCAACACCTCCCAAAAAAGGGGAAAGAGCAGAAGCAGAGGAGGAGGAGGAGGAGGGAGAGATCATCGAACTTGGAGAAATTGTCACCACAACAGGTGAGTGTGGGAGAACACAGCTACTGGTAAGCTAATCCATGTATGGCTGCCTCATTTCCAACACCCCATTTTTGTTTGTTTGTGGTTTTTAGGTGACGTGGATGTTGTGGAAGAAAAATCGCACTTTACCACAGAGAGTGCCCACGTACTCATCGGGGAGATAATGGTCTGCAATCGAGATCTAGATTACATAAAGCAAAACATCAATGATGTTCAACAAAAATTGAAGAACATCATTGATGTTTTAGGAAAAATATGAAAACGCACCAAGTAATTAACACACATTTGTGCCAGCTTCTGAACACATTTGCAACTTAAAAACTGTGTGAAATTTGGAACATGCACACATTGTGTCCACATGTGCAAGCTCCCATCATGGTGGATGAATGCCAACGTTTTTTTGGGGGTACAAACACTTTACGAACTACGAAAGTGGTTGTGGTGAAGGGGTTGCACCCCCAAAAAACGTCCATTCATCCCCATGATGGAAAATGGCACTTTTGAAGCTTCTAGGCATGTGTTTTACCATCTAATGACCATTTTCAGACCCAAATTGTGTGCATGTTCTAAATTTCCACTTTCCGGGGGTGACCCCCCCATGTGATGAAGGCAAGATCAAACACACTTTGAACATATAGTCATGTCTGATCTTGTCTTTACAAAGTTGAACTTTCCTAGTTCATAGGTTCTGTTTTGCTCCATGCCTGGTTTTACCAATTGCGGAATGTTTGTAAACAATGTTGTAAATAACCAAGATGTTGTCAGTTTTGGCGTGAAGATTGTAAACGCACTTGTGAATGTTTTCCTAGTAAACTATTTTATTTTTCTAAATGTGTGGCTTCCTTATTTAAAAACACATGCATTATGTATGTAAAATGTAAAGGATATGGGGGGCAATGGGTGTTATTTACTAAAGGCAAATCCACTTTGCACTGCAATTTTCTTTCCCTGGGAACTTTTTCAATGCACTTGTAGAGCATAGCGGATTTGACTTATGTAAATGACACCCACAGTGCTTTGTACAAAAACACGGAGCCCAGCATTTTTCTGAATACACACATGTCAGACCTGGTGCTGAAAAGGAGTATTTTGGGTGTCAGTTATGCAGGACAAACCTTCTCTAGATCAAAGATTAGGTAGCAAACACACAACATGAGAATAATCTTTTTGGGAAGAAGAGACTGTTACCTCCTTTTGCCCAGAAAGTGCATTCCCACTGTCGAAGGCAAAGGGAAAAAATGTCAAGGTAAAATAAGCTAAAAAGAAGACTGAAATGACAAGAAATCATAGGTTGGTTCAAATATCAGATTTATTAAAAAATGCCTCTCACACATCGTCAGGCAGAGCAATGGCCCCCCTACCCACAAAGTACTCCATATATTGCTCGCGGACCACGCGGGCATTTAGAGGGGGCAAGCCTGGACGTGCCACTCGAAGGGCTGTGAGGTCCGCATTTGGAGGGCCCTCCACATCTGGGCCAACGGGCACCACATAGTTCCTGTTATGTCTTTTGAGGAAGTTGTGCAATATGCAACAGGCAAGAACTATGTGGTTCAGTTTGTATTCCGCCAAGTTAAATGCCGTCAGGAACAGGCGGAAGCGGCTGGCCAGGATGCCAAAAGTGTTCTCCACCACTCTTCTGGCTCTGGACAGCCTGTAGTTGAAGACCCTCTGGTCCGGGGTGAGGGTCCTCATCGGGAACGGCCTCATCACATGGGGAGTCAACGCAAACGCTTCATCTGCGACAAAGACGAAGGGGAGTCCTTCGGCATTCTCCTCTGGAGGTGGCAAGCACAGACTGCCACTTTGGAGACGCCAGTAGAACTCCGTGTGCGTAATGGCACCACCATCCGAGATCCGGCCGTTCATCCCCACGTCCACATACATAAACTCGTATGTTGCCGACACCACCGCCAACATCACTACACTATTAAACCCTTTATAATTATAATAGTAGGACCCCGAGTTGGGCGGTGGGACGATGCGGACGTGTTTCCCATCAATTGCCCCTCCGCAGTTAGGAAAGTCCCAACGGCTGGCAAAGTGGGAGGCCACAGTCTGCCATTCCTGTGGCGTGGAAGGGAACTGTGGAGTGAAACAAGAAAAAATAATTAGTCACTTTGCACCTAAACATTGCAAGCAGATTAGACAATCAACATCTTGGAACAAGAGCATTGTATAAAATTGGAGGCTGGAAAGTATTTGCACAGAAAAGTAGAGGCTCCCCTTCACAGATTACTCACCCCCCATCAATCCCCCCACTTCTGATGGGACATTGGCAATAACTAGGGTTTTGGGGGGGGGGGGGGGGGTGGACAGGTAACCCTCTGCACTTCATTGATTGGCAAATGGCTCAATAATGTGTGCTAGTTTGGCCAGACCCTCTGTACTTAACACTATTGGCAGCCCCCAGGAAAGATAAAATAACATTTCAACCCCCCCCCCCCCCCCCCCCCCCCCCCCCCCCCCACCCTCCCAAACCAAAAAAAAAAAGGCAGGCACATTGTGACATTATGAAATAACCAAGCAAGCTAATAGGAGGGAAAGAAGACAAAAAAATAGGAAATGGAATGTATGGAGGCAGCCCCTTGCACTACGTGCTTTGCTGAATTCATCCCTAAAGATGCCCACTATAAAGAGGTAGGTATATAGTGTGTATTGACCTTGGGAAAGGCAGCAGATAAAGGATTGGTACCATCTGACAGAGCAGTTGGGGGAGGGGGTTCCTAATGAGTTTGCCCCCCCCCCCCCACCAAAAAAATAAAATTAAAAAGGGGCTCTACATGAAGTAAACCACACAGCAAACATTTGTGCATATTTTAGGGGGTGTTTGGGGGCAAACAATACTATGCAGCAGACAAAAGACATTGATTAAGTGACTAGGCCATAGGTGTCTATTGGGCCAGAAGAGCATGCTGGGGAGGTAAGTGAAGGGAAAAATGCATGAAGGAGAAAAGGGGCACAGCATATTAGAACATATTGCAATCATGGTAATTAGGGAAGGAGGTCAAAAATAGAAGACATTAGCAAACAGAGCATACATAGAAGGGAATAGTAAAGTATAAATGTTACCTTAATATAGTCCTCCTGCAGGACCTGAATGATGGCAGAACAGGTCTCTGGAATAATGATTCCCAGGGCCTGGGGAGAGATACCTGAAGAGAACTTCAAATCCTGAAGACTTCTCCCTGTCGCCAAGTACCTCAACGTGGCAACAAGCCTCTGCTCCGGAGTAATGGCTTGTCTCATGCAGGTATCCTGCCGGCTGATAAAGGGGGTCAGCAAAGCCAAAAGACGGTGAAAATCGGGGTCCGTCATCCGGAGAAAGTTCCTGAAATCATCAGGATTATTCTCCCGGATCTCACGAAGCAAAGGCATGTGCGAGAATTGGTCACGCTGAAGCAACCAATTCTTGGTCCACATACTCCTCGTCACTCTGTTCATGGACGGGTCTTGGCTCAAAGCTAAAAGCCCGACACCAATTCCGCGTACAGCACGAACTCGGCGACGAGTACGCACGGGAAACATCGCTCAGAAGGTCACAAAAGGTCGGCTGGTCAGAACGGACAAACAGAAAGCACCGATAAACAGCAAGGCCTGAAAGAACGAAATGAATACCAGAAACGAGCAGACAATAAGCAGTGCAAATCAAAGCGTCCTTTATCAAGATATAGGCCGCAATGACCAACAAATGCGAACTGACTACACGCACTAATAAACAGATACGCACGACAAGCACAAACTGAAGAGCAGTAACGATCTGAGTCAGAAAACTGAGAAGCGCGAATCTTAAGTCACCAAACTTCGACTAACTCTCGATAAACACGGGATCAGCAGAAGGAGCCCAACGGGTGCCTGACGTGGTGCTGAACTTCCCTTTTGTAATCTCGTGGACGACGACTTACGTCACGACGTTCTTGCAGACCGGATATTCCGACAACGTAGTCCGACCGTGTGTACGCAACACCAACATCGGACAAAGTACGACGGACAGAATCCGACCGAGCTGGTCCGCGGATTGTCCGACCGTGTGTATGGGGCTTTAGTCATCCCAGGGAACTCTTAAAGTGGATGTAAACCCGATTCATGAAATTTGATCTGTGCACATATATCTGCAGTGTTTTGTTATCTCTCTTCAAAGCATTATGCCCTGTAGTTGTATCCTGCTCCGTTCTTTTGTTATTAGCATGATAACTCCTAACAAGTTCTCCGACACATATGATAAAAGAAGCCAAAGTTTTGTGTTGGGTAGGATGCTATAAATAGATTAGCAGAGCCCTGAACTTTTCAACGATCAGAGATGAAAGTCTCTACCTATGAGGAGAGGGGGTGTGTGCCTTTCCTCCAATCAGCTATCTTGGCTGTATGCCCAGGCTTCACTGCAGTGGTAACCAGGAAAAGAAAATCTCCTAACACAATGTGCACTTTCTTAACAGTATATAAAGCTGAAGACAGCAGATATACATGTAAAACATACGTAGGAAGATTTGTTTCATCCCTGTGTATCATCTGAGGCTGTTCAATTCACTGGGTATATGTGAGGGTTTACAACCACTTTAAGGCGTTTGCATACTAAGACATTTTCAACAATTTCATGCTCCCAACTTTGTGGGAAAAGTTTGGGGATGGCCCCTTCCCGTTCCAATTATGCCGCGTACACACGAAGGGACTATCCCGCGGGATTATCCGCTGGACCGAAGTCCAGCGGATAATCCCCTCGTGTGTGGGCGCCGGCGGACTTTTTTTTGGCCAAAGTACGGCGGACTAAAGTTTCAGGTTTTGTTCTGAAATTATCCGCTGGACTTGGCAGTCCAGCGGATAATCCGGTCGTGTGTAGTATGGTCCGGCGTACCAAAAAGGACGCATGCTCAGTAGCTATTATGTCACGGACTCGCTCGGTCTGGTAAAACTAGCCTTCGTTTTGAAGCTCGCACAATTGTCACGCTGCTGAATTTTTTTTTTTTTTTTTTTTCTGACAGCGGGATTTGTATGTTATCGTACTTGAAGAATGATTTTGCCTTGCTGCTTGTATATTCACGCAGAGTACTCCCGAACGTTTTTTCTTCAGCATTCTTTAGTGAAGTTATATATTTGTATATATATATATATATATCTATATCTATATCTCTATCTCTCTCTATATATATATATATATATATATATATATATATATATATATATATATATATATATATATAGATATAGATATAGATATAGATATCCAAATCACCAAATGAAAAATATATCTATATTTCTCAATAAGCCCAAAAAAATATATATCGATATCTACATATATATATATATATATATATTAATATATATAGATATATAGATCTATACGTGTATAAAAATATATATATATATATATATATATATATATATATATATATATATATTATATATGTACATATATCTCTATATAGATATTTTTTATTATTTGTTGGTTATCAAAAGGATTAGTTATTACACATGATACAATTGTGGAGTCAGCAGAGCTTGCCCTTAATTCAGATCTTAACCCTCACCTTTCCAGCGACTGCACTTGCAGTTCCATTGAAGTTGCACTTTACACTTGTATTGTCAAATGAATGTTTAGACATGTACCTGCCTACTCCTAAAGAAACTATGTTTTTGAATAACAAGCACGTATATCATTATTTGATGAAAATTAAATGACCATTTATTCTGGTTAAAACAAACAAGGCAAAACAAAATAGGAAGGCAACACTGGAGCCACTTGTAGATTTTGTGAAGACTTTTTGCCCCAACGGCAGACACCAAGTTTGTGAAGCCAAAAATTAAGCTTGGGCACATTTCATCCAATATAGGGAGCACAAGAAGATTGACCAGGAATCAGACAGACCAGGAACAGCAGCAGATGACATCTATGTCCCCAAGCTGTGGCACTACAACAGCCTGTGTCTTCTGTGAGACCAGACTGAAGCCAGGCAATCACTTCCGACTCTTCCCACCACGCTGCCCTGCACTCTTCCCTGCAGTCTTCCCTGCACGCTTCCTTGGAGGCTGACTTGTGGTAGGAGGAGGAGTAGGAGGAGGAGGAGGAGGAGAAGAAGGAAGACGAGGAGGAGGAGGAGGAGAAGTTGGTGTCGGGCCTTCATGGGTCAGGCGGGTGGATTCTCGTAATTCACCCCTCAAACCCCCCCTAATTGCCTCAGAAATGAGGCCCTCACACAGGTGCCGTTGGCCCCTCTCCATTTCCAGCAACCTGCTGGACAAGTAGCTGGCATAGGCCTCTTCTGGAAGGGGGGGTTTGTCGAGAATCGCACTCGCCTTCCGAATCAGTTGGAGTGATTCCTCCTCAACAATGGTCATCCTCCTGGGCCTTCTTGGGGGTAAGGGCAGGGGTGGAGGTAGACTTCTTAATTGGGTCTGGCTGTCACTCTGGCTCGTGCTGGGCCCAGCCACCTCCTGGCTCTCGCTGGTCATGTCCTCCTCCTCCATACCACTTGTCCCGGCATCATCCTGGGTCAGCTCATCCTGTGTGCAAATAAAAACAAAAATCAAACACCTGTTTTGTGGTTTCTGGCCTCCTCAATCATCCAATTGTAAACTTAGGAACGAGCATCTAAATTTTCCAAAAGATCCAAAAGGCTATCATTTGGACCCCTGCATTTTCCAAGCAGATCACCAATGTTGTCTAACGCTTTTTTTGCCACTACTGGATGTATGTATACACTATATATGTATCGATATGTTGCACCAACACTTTTTAGAAGTGTGCTGAATTTTTGTCAGTTTTTTTCACAATTCTGAGTTCAGGGTGTTAATTGTTTCACATTTTAACGTTTACAGCATTAATATTCACACAATCACAATTTAGGCTACTAAATATATACCTGGCTCCAGCTGGGCGCATCAGCCTGCTCCAAGGTGGAGGGGTCTTCTCCTTCCGTGGAAGCCTCAGCTGGGGTGGAGGGAAGAGTGGAGGGAAGAGTGGAGGGAAGGGTGGAGGGAAGAGTGGACAGTGATTGCCTGGGTTCCATCTGGTCACCTATAAAAGTCAGTTGGTTGTAGTACCACAGCTTGGGTACATAAACATTCTCTGCTGCTGCTCCTGATCTGACTGATTCCTCAATCTTCTTGCGCTCCCGCTTGTACATGTGCCTTAAACTTGCAATTCTGGCTTCCACAAACTTGGTGTTTGCGTTGGGGACTTTAGTCTTCACAAAAGCCACAAGTGGCCCCAGTGTTGCCTTCCGGACATCCCTATTGCCATATAAAGGGTTCTTGAGCTGCCACAGGTTGGTATTTTTTCTGTACAGGGCAATGAATTCGGACATGAACTGCTGGTCCTTGAATGGATTCAACTGGGGTGCTGACATGTTTGTTTCTGTTTTGTTAGTAATGGCAATACAAAAGACCAAAAACACAAATGTTACTTAAAACGCACAACCAGTTTTTCTTACCAAACATTACACAACACACCCACACACAGGCAGCAACCCCTACACACAGGCAGCAACACATCCACACAGGCAGCAACCCCTACACACAGGCAGCAACCCCTACACACAGGCAGCAACCCCTACACACAGGCAGCAACACATCCACACAGGCAGCAACCCCTACACACAGGCAGCAACCCCTACACACAGGCAGCAACACATCCACACAGGCAGCAACCCCTACACACAGGCAGCAACCCCTACACACAGGCAGCAACCCCTACACACAGGCAGCAACCCCTACACACAGGCAGCAACACATCCACACAGGCAGCAACCCCTACACACAGGCAGCAACCCCTACACACAGGCAGCAACCCCTACACACAGGCAGCAACACACACATATCCTTAAAAAATGCTGGCCCAAAACCCAAAAAAAAACACAGTAATGCATCCTAGAAAACACTTACCTTCGTACAGAGCGCTCGCTACTTCCGTTCGGGAACACGTGGGCCCCTCAAACAGCCTTATATACACTGCGCACGCGTCGAAGTCCGCCTGCGTCCTCCGCGTCGCCCGCCCATGACGTTCCTCCTGACGAGTATTCCCCGCCCCGCTTCCCCTCGTTGCATTGTTGGTGAATAAATTCATGAATATGGCGGACACATTCTCAGCCAGTAGCGCGGAGGAAAGCCAAGAAGCCAACACATCTGCATCCAGCAGCAGATATAAGGCCACCAATATGGCCTTTGAAGAGATGGTGGAGATGGTGGACATCCTCCAAAGGGAAGATTACGACGGGGAAAATGGCCCGTACCCTCGACCCAACTTGCGCAAGGACAAGATTCTCACTACAATCGTCAGCACCCTGGAGCAGAAATTCGGCGTACGAAGGGGCAAGGATCAACTGCGCAAGCGATGGTCCGACATCAAATCCAGGGAGCACGATCAGTACAGGAGAATTCGAAAAGCCATCAAAAAAAGTAAGTCAAGCACGTGCGCTACTATGGTTATACTTGATATGTCTAATCTTGCGCAGATGTAATTACCATTCGTACGTGAAACTTGCGCAGATGTAATTACCATTCGTCCGTGAAACTTGCGCAGATGTAATTACCATTCGTCCGTGAAACTTGCGCAGATGTAATTACCATTCGTACGTGAAACTTGCGCAGATGTAATTACCATTCGTACGTGAAACTTGCGCAGATGTAATTACCATTCGTACCTGAAACTTGCGCAGATGTAATTACCATTCGTACGTGAAACTTGCGCAGATGTAATTACCATTCGTACCTGAAACTTGCGCAGATGTAATTACCATTCGTCCGTGAAACTTGCGCAGATGTAATTACCATTCGTACGTGAAACTTGCGCAGATGTAATTACCATTCGTACCTGAAACTTGCGCAGATGTTATTACCACTCGTCCGTGAAACTTGCGCAGATGTTATTACCATTCGTACCTGAAACTTGCGCAGATGTAATTACCATTCGTACCTGAAACTTGCGCAGATGTTATTACCATTCGTACGTGAAACTTGCGCATATTTGATGAAAGTTCCGTTTGTCTTCATAACGTTTATTGAGTTTACCTGGCTTTGGGTTGTTGGAGTTGTAAGGTTGTTTATTATTGTCACTATCTATACAATTACTGCTGTAGTAAGGGTTTTAGGGGTAACTTACACAGGGACTCCAGAGGCTGTTTTGGGGGGGGGATAAATATGTTAAGCAGGGTCTCATGCTCACAATTCCCAAAAAATGCTCATCACCTCTAAATACTGTAGGTGGTGACTTTTCAAAGAAGTACACTCACCTGTCCCTTGGATGGTGCAGCTACAATCTCTGATCTTGCAATCATGAAATTAATGTTTGCGGCTTCACTTCCCGGGTCACTATTGGGCATGCGCCAGTTGCGCAATGCAATAGGACTGGTCCGCGCGAGCTCGGGGACCCCTGTGTGTCCCAGCAGACAGCACGGTGGGACGGGATGTGGCGTATACTTCTGTGGGAGTCTAGGGCCGGATGTGTGTGCAAATACCTGCCTTACACAGGTATCTGCAACCCATCCCCCCTAAAAGGTTCAAAATAAGACACCACAGGGGTGCAGGGATCCAATGAGCGGAAGTTCAAATTTAGGGTTGAAGGGCGGTTTAAGTATTGGAGTTTCATTAGATAGACATTTCAATTCTGTCTTCAAGTAGGATCTTCTAACAAACTGCTAATAATTGGCAAGACTTTTAAACAATGTTTACTAATCCTATTTTGGCACTCAAATATCAGTGTGATTCAAAAGTGTACCTTTTTGTGTTCCATTACCATAGGGGGCAAAAGACTCAGACGTCAGTCCGAACCTACGAGGACCTCCCGGCATCACCAGACTAATTGGGCAGTTAGCCCAAGCCCGCGCGTGGATGTGGCGGAACAGGTCGTTGAAGTGGATCAAATCTGCACCCCACCAAGTGAGTGTCTCAGAACACAGATTGAGCTAATAAATTAAGGTCTGCATGTTTTTGACACTTTTTTTCTTGTGTTTTATCTACCCAACTTTTAGGTGATGCTGATCTGTTTGTGGAAGGACAAGCTGCGGAGCCATTTTCCACTGACAGTGCCCACAGGCTTATTGGCCAGATCATGGCCTGGAATCTGCAGCTGGAAAATATGCAGAAGGAGATGGCCACCATGCAGCAGGGAATGAAGGACATGATTGATGTTTTGGGGAGAATCTAAAGACCCCTTTTACATTTCTTAACATCAATCATGTCCTTCATTCCCCTTTTGATGCGCTGTTTTACTAATTTTAGAGGCCAAATTTTTAATATGCACACGGTATGTCAACATGTGCTATGTGCCATCAGGGGATCTCAATGGACGCATTTGGTGTTTGCAACCCCTAATGCTAGTAGGTGAGAGGGAAGGGGTTTCACACACAAAACACGTCCATTGATTCCCCATGATGGAACATAGCACATGTTGACATTACCCATTTTCCAGTTAAATTAGTGTGCATATTAAAAATTTGGCTTCTACTGTTCATGGGTTACCTGTTGAACTTTGTAAGTTCTGGACTTTTACATTGTGTAAATAATTTCAAATGCTAAGCCTAAATTTTTTAACATTTTTAAACATGTTTTTATGTTTGTTTTAAAAAATCAATCCCAAAAAAAAAAAAAATCTTGTTAAAAAAAAAAAAAAAAATAAAATAACCAAAAATACCAAAACAAAAAAAAAAAAACAAAAAAAAAGTTTTGGATGTGCACTATAATAAAAAAAATAATGTTTGCACAAATTCAAAAATGTGTGGCTTCTTCTTTTTAAATACTACCAGTTTGACAAAAACATGTTGTGGTTCATTGACAAAGGGGCTTATTTACTAAACGCTAAACAAGTTTGCCACTATTAAGATGTGCACTAGGACAACATATAAAACAGGCCAAATTAAAAGCAAAACAATACGAAACTACCAATATTTCAAACATAAATAACTGTATTTATTCTTTGTCAATCAAAAAGATGGTTTAAGGGTCTGCTGCCATTTCAATGGCCCCCCTACCATTAAAATACTGTAAATAAAGGTCCCGCACTTGCTGGGCTGATTGTGGTGCCGAACCAAGAGGGCGATTATCCAGCCCTGTCATGTTGCCTTTCACTCCGGCCTCAGGGCCAATTGGTAAGGAGTATGTTCCTGAATGTTTCCGTAAATAATTGTGCATGACACAGCATGCAAGAATAATAGTATTCAGTTTGTACTCTGCCAGATGTAGGGATGTAAGGAGCAATCTGAAACGGTTGGCCATAATACCAAAGGCATTTTCCACCACCCTTCTTGCTCTGGCCAACCGATAATTAAAAATCCTCCTCTCAGGGGTGAGGGATCGTTGGGGAAATGGCCTCATCAGATGGTCACCCAGACCGAACGCCTCGTCGGCAATGAAGACGAAGGGGAGTCCCTCCACATTATCTTCATCTGGTGGCAGCTCCAGCCCACCAGTCTGGAGACGATGACCGAACTCCGTGTGGTTGAAGACTCCTCCGTCCGACATCCGGCCGTTTTTCCCCACATCCACATACAGAAAGTCATATTGTGCCGACACCACCGCCATCAACACGATACTATGGAACCCCTTATAATTCCAATAGTATGACCCCGAATGGGGTGGGGGCACAATTCGCACATGTTTGCCGTCAATCGCCCCTCCGCAGTTGGGAAAGTCCCAACGGGCAGCAAACTGGGAAGCCACAGTCTGCCATTCCTGTGGCGTGGAGGGACACTGTGAAGTCAAACAGAAAGATACAATTTAAATTATAAACCAGGCAAAACACCAAACTAAATGCAACAAATTAACAAACAATTTGGAAGAACATATGTATTTATTTTGTAAATCCTTGAAATAAAGCCAAAAGATTAAGGATAAAAGGGACAAATCTCTGATTGATGACCCCTCTGATGGACCAGAGAAGATAATAATGGGGATGTGGGTGGGGAGTAAATAATTGTAAGGTCACACAATACACATGCAATTAATTAAAGGTGTGTGTGGGGGGGGGGATAATTACAAGCTGACCAAAACCACATGCTATTAATTATCAGGGGGTGTGGGGGGGGGGATAATTACAAGCTGACCAAAACCACATGCTATTAATTATCAGGGGGTGTGGGGGTGGGGATAATTACAAGCTGACCAAAACCACATGCTATTAATTATCAGGGGGTGTGGGGGGGGGGGATAATTACAAGCTGACCAAAACCACATGCTATTAATTATCAGGGGGTGTGGGGGTGTGGGGGTGGGGATAATTACAAGCTGACCAAAACCACATGCTATTAATTATCAGGGGGGGGTGGGGATAATTACAAGCTGACCAAAACCACATGCTATTAATTATCAGGGGGTGTGGGGTGTGGGGGTGGGGATAATTACAAGCTGAACAAAACCACATGCTATTAATTATCAGGGGGTGTGGGGGTGTGGGGGGGGGGATAATTACAAGCTGACCAAAACCACATGCTATTAATTATCAGGGGGTGTGGGGGTGTGGGGGGGGGGATAATTACAAGCTGACCAAAACCACATGCTATTAATTATCAGGGGGTGTGGGGGTGGGGATAATTACAAGCTGACCAAAACCACATGCTATTAATTATCAGGGGGTGTGGGGGTGGGGATAATTACAAGCTGACCAAAACCACATGCTATTAATTATCAGGGGGTGTGGGGGTGTGGGGGGTGGGGATAATTACAAGCTGAACAAAACCACATGCTATTAATTATCAGGGGGTGTGGGGGTGTGGGGGGGGGGGATAATTACAAGCTGACCAAAACCACATGCTATTAATTATCAGGGGGTGTGGGGGTGTGGGGGTGGGGATAATTACAAGCTGACCAAAACCACATGCTATTAATTATCAGGGGGTGTGGGGGTGGGGATAATTACAAGCTGACCAAAACCACATGCTATTAATTATCAGGGGGTGTGGGGGTGGGGATAATTACAAGCTGACCAAAACCACATGCTATTAATTATCAGGGGGTGTGGGGGTGGGGATAATTACAAGCTGACCAAAACCACATGCTATTAATTATCAGGGGGTGTGGGGGTGTGGGGGGGGGGATAATTACAAGCTGACCAAAACCACATGCTATTAATTATCAGGGGGTGTGGGGGTGTGGGGGGGGGGGGGGATAATTACAAGCTGACCAAAACCACATGCAATCAATTTAAAATTGAGGGTCAAGGGGGGTGAAAGGGGGGGTGAGTAAAGCTGTACAATGGAGCTGGTAATATACATTTTTAACCAAAGAAAGTGACTAGGCTAGGGGTGTTTAGGGGGCCAAGCTTCCATGCTGGGGAGGTTGGTGCAAGCAAATATGCATGTGACCCACTAAATAATACATTCTTAAAGCTATTTCGATAAGTCAACCATAAAATACTAGACAAAAAACCAAAATAAAAAAAAAAGGAATAGGGGACATTCATAGAATAGTCCTATCATGGTAATTAGCTAATGATGACATTGATGCACTACATTAGCAAACATACAAGACATAGGTAATTTTAAAAGAGAAGACTTACCTTAATGTATTCCTCCTGCAGGACGTGGATAATGGCAGAACAGGTCTCTGGAATAATGAGCCCCAGAGCCTGGGGGGAGATGCCTGTCGTGAACTTGAGGTCCTGCAAGCTTCTCCCCGTCGCCAAGTAACGCAACGTGGCGACTAGCCTCTGCTCCGCACTGATGGCTTGCCGCATGCAGGTATTCTGCCTGCTAATATAAGGGGACAGCGAAGCCAACAGACGGTGAAAAATGGGGTCCGTCATCCGGAGATAATTCCTGAAATCATCAGGATTATTCTCACGGATCTCACGGAGCAAAGGCATATGCGAGAATTGGTCACGCTGGCGCAACCAATTCTTGGTCCATGAACTCCTCCTCACCCTGTTCATGGACCGGGCTCGTGCCAAGGTGTTAACCGCAACACCGAGCCCCTGCACAGCACGAACTCGTTCCCGAGTACGTCCACACTCCATGGCTTCAAAACGGTCGGCTGATCAAACAAACAACTTAACAGAACGCACTGAAGAACAGCAAGGCCTATGAAGAACGACCTGAAAAACAGGAACGAGCGGACCAGAACGGCCTGAGAACAGGTAGGAACTGATCCACACGCACTGAAAGCCAGATACAAACCTCACAAGCACAAACTGAACGGCAGAAGCGAACGAATTAAGCAGAAGTCTGAGAAGCGCGAATCGTCTCTAACCAAACGTCAACTAACACGCGATACACACGAGATTAGCTGACGGGGCCCAAAGGGTGTCGTTTGGGATCTCGAGCTTCCTTTTTCTAGTCCCGTCGTACGTGCTGTACGTCATCGTGTGAACCGCCGGACTTTTTGCGTGATCGTGTGTGGTCAAGTCCGTTCGCTTTTTAGTCCAGCGTACCTAGCGGGAAAGTCCAGCGGATTGTCCGCTGGACTTAGGTCCGCCGGGAAAAGTCCGTACGTGTGTACGAGGCATAAGACAGCACACCAGTGCACAAAGCAAGGTCCATAAAGACATGGATGAGCGAGTTTGGGGTGGAGGAACGTGACTGGCACTGCACAAAGTCCTTGTCAGAAAACATGAAATCAGATCAAGACAGAAGTACAGTTAAATCACACTTGTTTAATAATAAAAGTAAATAGAACAAATGTAGTCAAAACATAGCCAGAGTTCAGGAACCGGAACGGATAGTCAGACAAGCCAAAAGTCAGGGAGCCGGAGATGAGCGTAGTAAAACAGCAAGCAAAATCTGGAGCCAGAAGCGATGTCAGCCAAGCAAGTCTTTTAACAGGAATGCAGGAGAGTGTCTCTGTGATGTTGACTAAGGCGAAGGCAGAGCTCCTCTGGACTGGACGGCTTAAGTAGGCAAGACTGACGAGCAGGATATCATTAACAGCTGAGTAACTGTGGAGAGATAGGAGCTGGCAATTAGCTGACAGCTGAGCGGCCAGCTCAGAGAAGAAAGGGCTGAGCCCTGACAGTCCTGACCTCAACCCAATGGAACACGTTTGGGATGAATTAAAATAAAGACTGCGGGCCAGGCCTTCTTGTCCAACATCAGTGCCTGACCTCACAAATGTGCTTCTGGAAGAATGGTCAAACATTCCCATAGACACACTCCTAAACCTTGTGGACAGCCTTCCCAGAAGAGTTGAAGCTTTTATGCCGCGTACACATGACTGGTTTTCCCTTCGGAATAAACTCCGAAGGTTTTTCCGATGGAGTTCCGACGGAGTTCCGCTGAAACAGTCTTGCCTAAACATGATCACACCAAAGTCCGACCATCTAGAACGCGGTGACGTACAACACGTACAACGTGACTCGAAAAAGGAAGTTCAATAGCCAGTAGCCAATAGCTGCCGTCTCGTACTTGCTTCAGAGCATGCGTAGTTTTTGGTCCATCGGAACAGCATACAGACGAGCAGTTTTCCCGATAGGAATTGGTTCCGTCGGAAATATTTAAAACATGTTCTATTTCTAGGTCCGTCAGAATTTTCGGAAAAAAAAGTCAGATGAGGCCCACACACGATCAGAATATCCGATCAAAAGATTCTGCCTGACTTTTTCTCCTGGCATTATAGCTGCAAAGGGTGGGCCAACTCAATATTGAACCCTACGGACTAAGACTGGGATGCCATTAAAGTTCATGATGTGTGTAAAGGCAGGTGTCCCAATACTTTTTGCAATATAGTGTATGTACAGGTTAGTAGTAGTAGTTTGCTTTATTTTTGTGGTTTGGCGTTCTCCATGTCAGATCTCTTCCATAGAAGATTCTGGGCCAGTCTTGTATAGCTGTCAAACTGCACTATGCAATACGTGTCTCTGCCATGTATTGTAAAAGGGCAATTTACTTGTTTCTACCCACAGTTCTTAGCTGGAGGATTAATTCCTTTATTCTGTGGATTTGTGGAATAATAGTGATTGTTATAAACTAGCTGTGATCATGTGACTGCCTTCTGTTTTAAGACGGCTTTTTACTGTACTAGAAATGATTAAAATGAGGGAGATCTATTATTAGAATGCGAATCTGATTCATCATGTGCGCTGGAGTTCCAGAGACTAAAGCTCTGTCTGTACAAAAAAATAAAAAGCTGGATCCACATGGATGAGTTAGTATATTACTGCTAAGAATGCACTACGCGGAGACTGAGCATAAATAGTACAGAAAATGCCATAGTTGATACATTGACAAAGTAGGATTTCATTATAAAAAAAAATACAGTTTTGTTAAAACAACTAAAAACCTTTAATTTCCCTTCTATCGAAGAATAACGTCTATGCAAACGCAAAACCCTCACAAGCGATATATTTGCAACTACCTTCTTTCTCATTAGAAAGGTTTCTTTTTTATCTTAAAAGTTTGTAATTTAATACTTGAATGCAATAATTAAAAACAATGTAATAATTAATCATTTAACCGGGGTAACTTTATATGGATTTCTTTTTAGATCTATTTTGTAGAGATAATCTGTGATAGTGTAGTCTTTTATCAAATTTCACTGTTTAAAAATGTCATCTTTACATATGTCAGTTCTTATTATCTTCACACATTTCCCACACAAAACATTTCCACTTTGCAAATTGGATATATACATTAGCATGCTGACTTCAGGATATCACTTAAGATTTCTTTTCACTTCTAGTGTATGTCAAAGTAAAATGAAAAGGAAAAACACACATGCGGTACACAGTGTATTTAGGTTTGTGCTGTCCTAGGCCTGACTAAACTTGTGTAGCCATTAATCTAAATATGACCCACCCCTTCCTGTCAAGGCCACACCCCTTGCTGTTTAAGACCTGTCCTGAAATTTTCGAGTGGGGACACTAGTTCTGAGGGCCTGGTGGGGGGGGGGGGGGGGGGGGGTCAATGGATTCTTTTAATTTGCATAGATTTCCTCTCACTTCCTCTTTGGCTATGGGGCAGGAAGTGATGGGAAATATCTGCAATGGGACAGGGATTGTAAAAAATAAACTGTCAGGGGCTATAACCCTCCCTTACTCTATCCAAAATGAAAAAAAAAAAAGTGTTGCCTATAGTTCTACTTTAAGCACAAATTTCTGATAATTTTATGGAGAGGACGGTTTGTGGTCCAGGATTGTAGGACAGTCAAAATTAGAAGTGGCGCCCCCCCCCCCCCCTCACAGTTGTGGAATACTAGCCGCCCGCATACCGGAAGCAGTGCGGCTGCTTTATGGGGGAGCTAGACTAATTTGCCTCTCAGCCCAGTCCACCCCATAAGACTGGCGCCACACTAAAAGTGTAGCGCAAGCCGGCGAGGACTCTTTTCATGCTGCCCCCCCTGCAGCTTTGGCGGTACATCTCTGCGATATAATTATATTCCCCCATGTTGTATCCTTTGAAAGGCCCTGCAAGGACGGAAAAATACTTTCTAGTCTGCTAATTTCCTGTTGTTAGTTGGCAACACAGTGCTTTGTCTGGACAGAAATCACAAGCAATGTGCCAGCCCTGCCCGTTGCCAGCGTTCCATCCACATTTTCTACTTTGCATCATTCTCTTCAATTCAGCAAGTTAGAACAACATTGGCATTTTTTTTCGAGCTTTCTTTACCTACTTTTTACGGTGTATTCTTTTTTCTTCCTGTACAGGCGGCCGCTGCAAGGTACGTCATATCCTGCAGTGCCCTGGCTCCTGGGAGATGTATGTCATTTCCCAGGAGGAGACCTTCCTCTGACACCACCATTATGATGGCAACCAGAGATATATTTGTGTGCAGCGCCTCGGGTTTTATGCGCATGCGCGAGATCGGGACATCAGGAGGTGCATGCTGGGTAACCAGCAGCACCTTATCCCATAAGACTACATTAGTGGCCTTCACATGCCCACAATTAAGATGGGAGCACGCAGTTAAAGAATTATAAAAGTTAGTTTTATAAAGAAATACTATAATACTACAATGAATTTGCATATAGTAAGCTTTTTAAAAATGTAGTGATAAGAACATCCCGGCACTCTTTTAAAAAAATAAATTACGTCTGGAACACCACTTTAAGCTGGCCATACACAGGTATCTTTTTTTCCGGTCAGCCAGTGGGCTGATTAGAAATCCCCAAAAATTAACTAATTCCTCCATCTACACAAAAGGGATGGATGGAAGAATCCCCTTCTCCACCAGAACATTGTACTGTGACAGTGGCATCCGCTGCTGTCAGAATACACTGATCAGTGGCTGTGGCCGATTGGCTGCAGCCACTGATCAATGGAAAATTTTCCTAAACATTTCTTCGACAGGTTTAAACAATGAACTTCTGTCGAGCGGGGATGCCCACACACTGAAATTCACGTGGAGGCAGGAAAACCCAAAACGCGGCAAAATCGTGGCTCGTTTTTTCCATGCTTTGCATTTTCCCGTGGCTGGAGGTCAAAACATTCCTATCCTGAAGGCGTTTCTTCTGTGTTCAGGAGAGGGAGGGTGGAATTTCACCTAAATGCGGCAGCTACTAAACTCTGCTGAAAGACTATGTGT
This sequence comes from Lithobates sylvaticus, assembly GCA_028564925.1. Taxonomy (NCBI): domain Eukaryota; kingdom Metazoa; phylum Chordata; class Amphibia; order Anura; family Ranidae; genus Lithobates; species Lithobates sylvaticus. The sequence continues at coordinate 81,279,197 of CM053027.1, forward strand.
ACAATGACACATAGGCTTTTATGGAGTTGAGGAGCTTTGGCAAAAAAAAACGCCAAAAGCTCCTAAACTCAAGTTTACAAGCTGCTAGTGTAGGCTAGTGTACATAAAGCCCTAAAGTGGTTCTAAAAGCTTAAGGTTTTTTACCTTCATTTATTCTATGCATAAAGGTAAAACATCTTCAGTGTGCAGCTCCCCCCATAGCAGCCCCCCCCTCCCCCCAATGCTTACCTAAACCTGATCTCGATCCAGCAATGTGCACGAGAGCAGAGTCTCTCCCCGGTCTCTCCCTCCTCATTGGCTAATCAGAGCCATTGGCTGCCACTGCTGTCAATCACAGCCAGTGAGGAGGGAGTGGGGGGCGGGTCTGAGCCACTCTCTCTGTGTCTTATGGAGTCTGCTTGGGAGCGGCGCACGCACAAGCATCCACGAGTGCCCCCATAGCAAGCGGCTTGCTAAGGGGGCACTCTGCAAGAGGTAGGGACCATTGCGCACAGCAGGTAAGTATAACATATTTGTTATTTAAAAACAAAATCCTTTACAAACACTTTACCTATAGAATCCTTCCCCAACCCTGTCACATGTTTTCTTTATCCAAAATATGGATTAAGAGGGCTGATGGGACACAGGATAGTTCCTAATTTCTGACATTATCAACAGATAATTTTATGCACTTATTTAACCCATTTAAGTGGATACTTTTAACTGTATATTTTAAATACCAAGAAGGAGAAATGAGTTCCTAACAGTTTACATAAACATATATACAAGGTTTAGTCAATAATTACCTGCACTCTATTTCTATAATTTATTAGAACAATGGTAGAGAATGTATAGTTACATCATTTTTCAATATATCCCCCTTGCTTTTCAATGCACCTTTTCCAGTGTCTCACAGGTGTAGCACCCTCCAATGTGTACTACGAGTGTGAGAGTAGGAAAAAGCATATTCTGGCCAGGAACAACCTAAATCATTGAATTGGGTCAGGGTTACTAGAGGCCAGGGCTGAATGACTCATCCTGGCAGCTCTCTGGTGCCTCCCCCTGGGGTCTGGAGGGTTGGAGAAGCTTCTAGAACTAGAAGGTGGGGGTTAGGAGGAGCTGCCATGAATATTTATGGGGCCTCAGCCAATCCCCAGAAGTTGGCTAGCAGGGGACTGAGACAACCCCATAAATAGACAGGAGCCATTCCAGCAAGGGAAGTTAGGTGGAAGATGGAGATGGAGTGCTGAAGAGAGGCTGTCAGTAGCCCTTGAGGAAACCCCTGCTGTGGAGGGGTGGTACCTTGGGCCAGGTGCTCAGGAAAGCTGGCCTGGAAAGATCTTGAACCAGGAGGTGGTGACAGGATCCATGCCAGAAAGGCAGTAGGAAAGAACAAGGAGAGACAGTGAGTAGATCAGCATGGTGCAGGGACAGACAATGGAAAAGGCTGCAATCTGCAGCAGCCCTCTCTTGAAGACTGCATAGTGCCAAGTCTTCATCTAACCTTGTCCAGGGAGGTTTCCATGTGTGCCAGTCGGCAGGGGCGTTGCTAGGTGGCAAAAAGACCAGGGGCTTCAGCCCGAAGTTCAACCCCAGGTCCTGGGGAGGGTGGAGGGGTGTTACCTACCTGACGCGCACTGGCCTACCTGACACGCACTGACCTACCTGACATACACTGACCATTACACTGACCTACCTGACATACACTGACCCACACTAGGACCCACACTGACATACATTAACCTACCTGGCACACACTGACCTACCTGGCATACACTGACCCACATTGACCTACCTAACACACACATATCTGGTATATCAAGATTTAGGAGGTGTTTACTCTGTATATATACACCTTAATGCCCATCCCCTTTTATAGGGCACATGGTATATATGGACTTACAATGTAAAACATGGTTGTATTTCCCCACCCAGGGAAGAGAGAGAGAGAGAAGAGAGAGACAAAGAGACAGAGAGACAGAAGCACCTTTAATCTTCTCTTCTGTCCCAGCCAGCCACCACGGCCCTTATTCTATTTTCCTGCTGGCTGATTTAGGCATAAACACAGCATGACTGACTCTGGAGGGCCCCGTCAGCTCCATACAAGGAGAAATCGAGCACCGCCGCCGTTCCAACGCTGCTTTCCTCAGGTGGCATATCACTCCACCGGTAACAGTGCAGTGGGCGGCGCCACAATTGCCGGATCACACACAAGGTAAAATATGGCTGCCGCTGTTGCTGTCCATTCTTTCTCCCTTTCTCAAAGCTGGACCCACTTAGACACTCGGGTCTATTGACCCCACAATCGGGGCTCCGGCCTCAATAGCCCCCCCCCCCCCCCCCCCCTTAACGACGCCTATGCTAGTCAGGCAGGACTGGGGCAGAAAGTCAGTCAGGAGGATTAAGAGGAAGATCAGCCAGGCATGGCTGCTGGCAGCCATGTGGGCTAGCATTTTCTGTAAGTAAGTGGAGCTGGGATCAGTGGCTACAGGGAAGCAGAAGGAGGAATGTCATGCTCTTTGCTCACTGCACTACTTTGTCAAGAGACTGAGAGTTTCTTCCTGTAATGGGCCTTTGCTGAGCTAACAATAAAACGGTTAGTTCCCTCAAGAGTGAGCAGCGGGTGCTTTACTATGAAAACCAAGTTTGTGCAGGAGGAATGGAAAGTGGACTTTTTTCATAAATAGGGAGGAATTGTCCCTTTGTTCATAGTTTCGGACACTTTTCAAGTTGGGCATCCCATAATTCCCTACCCCATCCAAGTTATTAACCCATAATAAAATATCAAAACCAAGCCAAGGACTGTTTTCTGTGTTGGGATGTGTGAAGGAAATGCTATGTGACTGGTTGTGCATCAGTGGGGACCCGGGACACTAGCGACTCCTACAGGGTAGTGCTACACTAAGCTTGTATAATACACTTTGAAAAAAAAAATTTTTGGTTTGTCGTTCAGCCACGTATGCACCCCATTTTACATATGTTGGCCTGTGTTAAATTGATGACCTCTTCAGGCATCTTTAAGTGAACACACTTATGCCCCATACACACGGTCAGAAATTCCGACGGAAAATGTCCGATTGGACCATGTTGTCGGAAAATCCGGCCGTGTGTGGGCTCCATATGATCTCTGTGTGGGGAGCTCCTGCTCTCAAATTTTCCGACAACAAAGTCCGATCTGACCTTTTCCGATCGTGTGTAGAGAATTCTGACCGACAAAGTGCCACGCATGCTCAGATCAAATTACGAGACCAAAGCTATTGGCTACTAGCCTCTACGTAGTTCTGTCGTACGCAACGAACGTCACCACGTTCAGAATGATCAGATTTTTCTTCAACTTTGTCTGACCGTGTGTATGCAACACCAGTGTCGGAAGAAATCAGACAGATTTTGTGGTCGGAATTTCCAACCGTGTGTACGGGGGATTAGTCATGGTAAAACACTGTCTCCATATTGTGATGAGAACATTTGATGGGTTTCGGCTAGTGGTACACCTTCAGACCACACAAAATGGTTCACTGTTTTTCTTTGGTGCAAATGGAAAGTGGCGTAGCCATGTTTACCGTGCAAAAGCGACAAAAGAAACTGAGCAATGAAGGTCAAAGATTCAATAAAGCGACATCTCTCGGCAGAATTTAGTACAGCCTACCTAGATATTTTTATAGCAAAAGTGTGGATAATTAAGACCTCACCCTTGTACAAACACACTTGTACAATCCAAACAGCATTAAAAATGCAAACACATTTAAATAAATTACATGTTTTATTGGCTATATATTGTTGGAACTGACAAGCTTAGTAACATTACATCAGCAGTAATATACAGTATCTCTAGAAAATGTATTAAATCTTAACTACTAGGACATTAGAACAATAAGGATATATTTATTATTGTTGGATGAACTCTGGCACATATAATTTGCCAGAGTCCACCACCGTTCATGGTGTTCAGTGTTCATTTCCCCCTTATTCATCAAGCTGCAGACAGTTCCCAGAGATATCAAACTGCAGCATAATGGAAGTGTAAAAATAGCAAATTGGATGATGTGGAGTCCATTTAAGTATGTAAATTCTTGTATTTGTAATGTCTGTTTTGCTAATGAAGTGTCAAACTAGTTTAAAAAGGTTCAGTTAAAATCAAAAGCAATAAAGCCATTTCTATCTTCAATAGTGACCTCCATTAACCACAACATCAATAATTAATGATAACTAGGTAATATCCGTCATTATTAATGTGACAACGTGTGCCTTATAAGACATGAGGACACAATGGCGAACGAAGAGAGAAGTATTTAGCTCAGATTGAATGATTGAGAGGTGGGTTTTGAGGGTACACTTGAAGGTTTCAAGGGTTAGAGAGTACTGTTGAGTATGTGTAGGGAATTCCAAAGAATTTGAATCCTGGATATAGAAGTTTGAAGAAGTGATGAGTGTGGAGAAGAGGAGATCATGTGCAGAGCAGATGTTGTATTAAGGATGGTAATTTGTAAACTATCTGTAAATGTATGGAAAGGGCAGGTTGTAAAGCGCTTTATAGGCTGAAGATTGAAGTATGCATTGAACTGACAACCATTAGAGGGATTGATAGAAAGAAGCAGCTTTGTAGCAGTAAAAAGAGAGAGATGAAAGAATTAAGCAGCAAAATTAAAATAGAATTACGTGACATAATTGTATGACCTGTCGGACCTGCTAGTAGATCTTTATTTTATTTTTTTGTTTTACAGTATGACAAAACAGTTTTATCTGTCAGAAATGGATTTTAAAGGGCAGCAAACAAATTAAACCCCAACTCCAGTTAACACATTTTATCACAGGTACTTATATAGAACTCAGGGATGGCACTACTGCCTTAGGGCGCCAGGATAGGGGTGGTAAAATCCGAATCCTCAGCCACCGGCTGCAGATGTGTTTCTTTACACACTCCCGGCCGCTATAGTGTGTGTGCTTTAGTAAAGCCAACTGTCGGCTTTCATGTGGCACTGGTGTAAGCGGCTTTGAATCCGCTTATCACTTCCACCAGCTCCGCAAAGTGCCGGCTCTCCCCCTCCATGTTCACCGGGCTCTTCTGTCCCACCTGCGGGCTAGGTGCTGTCATGAAAGGTGTCACTGGAAAGGGAGATGGTCAGTGGCGACTGGCGCTCAATTTTTTGGGGGGCAGCAAACAAACCTGGCCCCCTCACTCGCACTAATCCCCCCCGTGCTCAATCAATTGAAGGTAGAAGCAGACCCGGAGATGATTAGAATGAGAGGTGTGCGGGCCCAGCAGAGGTGGTGTGACCGGGTTCTGTGTCCCCTGTGTGCCAGCTGCAGGCAGACAACAGATGGTAAGGTGGCGATCTATGGCCTTACCTTATCCTTAGCTGTCAATCTTGATGAGCCAGTGTTTGGGGGAGACCACGTTGATGCTGTTGCTTGGCTACGGGCGGCGTCCTCTCGCTGTTGCTGCGGTAGAGGTGCGGGGAGGAGGACAATGATGGAGTGGTGGTGTTGGTGCTGGATCCGGGGTAGGGCTCCTGAAAGAGGCTGTTGCTGCCCCTCCGCCCCAGCACCTGCTGCTCTTTGCTGCACATGGCTTGCAGCTTGCCAAGGGAATAACCGGGGCTGTTGCTTCTCCTCCCAGGCCAAACAGAAAGCGGATCCAAAAAAAAAACACATTGAAATCCATGTGTCCAACACCCTGCATGGAGATTAGGGGCCGGGTGCTTGGATTAGGGGAGGAGGCGCCTCTGCACCCCTTATGTGAGGGCCACCACTGGCGGTGGTGGGAGCTCAGCAAGCTTTCGTCCACTCAGCCTACCGCCTGTATACAGACCAGGAAGTGATGTGTATGACATCACTTCCTGGACCAGAGCTGTCATTCTCCAGGATCTTTGCCTAAGTAGACAAAACTCCTTGCACAAGCCCTGATAGCACTGACAGTTTGCAAAACACTTTACATATATTGTACATTCACATCAGTCTCTGCCATTAAACAGCTTACAATCTAAGGTCTCTATCTCACATACTAGAGCCAATTTAGATAGGATCCAATTAACCTATCAGCATGTCTTTGGATTGATAGCAGAAATCCACACAAGCACAAAGAGAACAGTCAAACTCCATAATAACAATCTTGACTGTGATTTGAACTGGGAAACTATAGTTCTGCAAGGCAAAAGTGCTAACCACCTAGCCGCCCTGTGCATTATTTAGCATTTTTGAGGGTACACTGAGGAGCCATCTGAATCAAAGCTGAATTTTGTAAGCTCCCATGGCAGGTAACAAGGTTATTGGCAACCCTGTAACTGCTACATTTGCTGGACAGTTTGTTCTACTACACAAGGTGGAAAATAACAGATCTACTGGTAGGATCAACTGGTTATAAAACAACATTTAGGGTGGCAAAAAATAAAAATTATGTGTCATTGTTAGTAACAAACTGATGCATGTATGTATTCTCTGATTATGCCCATTGTTACAATTTGAATGGTACTAAACACAAAACCAAAAGTGTAATATATTGCTGATTACTGATACTTAGATGTGGTGGCTGCATTAGATATATTAGCAGATTTAGATACACTAGCAAATTGAAACTAAACTCCAGGTAATACTTTATAAGCAGTTACAGCAAGCATTTTTTTTTCATTTTGGGATAAAGGTTTTAGACAAAAAAATAAAAGCAGATTATTGTAAGCACCCCTACTAATGCTAAATGTTTTATCTTTTCTCTGGAACCGATACATTCTGCTGGACAGTTTGTTCTTTTCAAAAACAACAGACTTAAGCCTCGTACACACGATCTGATTTTCCACAGACAAAGCGCCAGACTTTTGTCTGAAGGGCGTGTGCCGTGAACTTATCTTGCATACAAACGGTACACAATTGTTGGCCAACAAACATGATTGCACTACGTGGAATTTCAGCTCTTGAGCACCACCCTTTGGGCACCTTCTGCTAATGTCATGTTTGGTGAACTTGTACTTTTGACTTTTGTGTGATGGACTTGTGTACACACGATAGGAAAATCTGACAACAGACCGGTGTCCGCTGAAAATTTACTATCCTGCCATCCAACATTTGTTGGCGGAAAGTTGGCCAACAATTGTCTGATGGAGCATACTAACGGTCAGATTTTAGGCAAACAGACTGTCATCACACAATTCCCGGATGAAAATCCGATCATGTGTACGAGGCTTAAGTGCCGGTTTACACTTGTGTGATGCCATTGCAATGCAAAGTTTTGCTATTCGACAGTGCGAGTTTCCATTGCGTTTTTGGTTATTAACCAGTGTGATTGTAAAGCAAATTTTATGCGCTTACCGTGTAAATTAGGCTCAGATGCGATTTGTGCTCAAGACAATCAAAAAATGGGTGTTAACATCCTGTGCACTTGTGTGTTCTTTTGTGAGTAGTTGGAGAGGAGTGTGATTTTTGGTGATTATGTTTCATCATATGCCCTTGGTCATGGCAGCAGTTGTTACTGCTACTGCTGCAGTCCTGATGGAAAAAGCTAAGAGGAGGAGGAGACTGATGAGAACACGAAGATATTGGGTCCATCCAATAATTTCAAATAGGGAAGAGAGAGGCCAGTTTCAGGATCCTCTATAATGATCTCCGTCAACATGAAGAGTTCTTCAACTATTCCCAGATGTCAGTAAATAGGTTAGTACCTGTACCCCTCTTCCTTCTCCTCTTCCCTCTCATCATCAACCTCCTTCAACCTCCTTCCCTCTCTCCCTTCTATCTCTTTTCTCCTCTCACTAGCACTCTTGCCTCTTATCATTCTTTGAACACCCCTCACCCTTAGCCTGTCACCTACTTTGGTTTTGTGTTTTTATTACCTAGTTTTGATGAATTACTTGGACTACTCGGTACCCGTTTGGAGCGTCAGAACACCACCTTCCGGAATAGTGTGGAGCCAGCTAAAAGGTTGCTTGTTACATTAACCACTTACGGACCGCCAGCCGCAGTTTTACGTTGGCTGTTTGAAGGAGAATATCGTTGCTATGGCAGCAGCTAGCTGCCATAACCCGGTATCCTCTTCTTCAGCAGGCGGTGCGGTACAAGATAAAAGTGGTCTCTGCGGTGGATTTGCAGCAAGATCACTTTTATCGGTGGGGGTAGAGGGCCCCCCTCCCGCCACGCTCTGGTGCCCTTCACCGCTTACCTGAGCCGTCAGCAGTGGCAGAGGCGATCGCGTGTTGTCTCCTGTTAGGTATGGAGACAAGTGAGGGGAAGATGGCCCCCACCCGTCTCCATACAATTTCTGGGCAGAAGCGACGTCAAAACATCACTTCCGCCCACAGCTGTTAAAGGGACATTTTTTTAAATGATTTTTTTAAACGACAATTTTTTTTTTTATTGCATTTTAGTGTAAATATGAGATCGTTTTGAACCCAGATCTCATTTTCTAGAGGGCCTGTCATGCTTTTTTCTATTACAAGGGATGTTTACATTCCTTGTAATAGGAATAAAAGTGACAATTTTTTATTTTTTTTTAAAACAGTGTAAAAATAAAAAATAAAAGGCAAAATTAATAATAGTAAAAAATAAATGTTTTAAACGCACCCTATCCCGACGAGCTCGCGTGCAGAAGCGAATGCATATGTGAGTAGCGCCCGCATATGAAATCGGGGTTCAAATCACACATGTGAGGTATTGCCGTGATCGGTAGAATGAGGACAATAATTCTAGCCCTAGACCTCCTCGGTAACACAAAACATGCAACCTGTAGAATTTTTTAAACGTCGCCTATGGAGATTTTTAAGGGTAAAAGTTTGTCGCCATTCCACGAGCAGGCACAATTTTGAATTTTCCTTTTTCACTGGATCAGAATGGACTTCTCATTAAATACTGTTTCACTGGGATACAGTCAATCTACACTAAACCACCTGTAAATGTGGCCCATATTTACACTTGCAGCAGCATCTTTCAGGGCACACAAGGTGGGTCGGAGAAGCAAAGGGGAGGGGATATTTACATTGTGAGTGGCAGCAGTGTTCAGCATTGTTTTTAATCATACCACGTTGTTTTTGTTTCTTGTTTTTGCCCCGCTTGTTACAGTTTTTATAATAGCTTATCTCATGCATGTTTTATGCGGCAATGTATTGGGACAGGAACCCCCAGCTTGCATTTTGTATTTCAGCTGTGGGATATCCCTCCTTTACTCTTTGATGAGTGTGTGATTTGTATCAATAAAGTTCACATATCTTTTTCATTCACATTTTTTGTTGCTTTCTTTGTCCATTGTGAGCATTCGTGGGGCCGTCTGGCCTCATTTCCCTTCCCCCCTTTTCAGATTTACAAATTTTTGCTGCAGGACAGGAAGCCCACCATATTTAAGGAAATAATCCTACCTTGTATCATTGATATTACATTTTTGACTTTATGAGTGGTTTCACATGCATCTCTTCTTCTTGTACAATTTTGAAGCATAACATGTTGGGTATCAATTTACTGGGCGTAACATTATCTTTCACAATATAAAAAAATGTGGCTAATTTTACTGTTGTCTTATTTTTTTATTCAAAAAAGTGTATTTTTTCCAAAAAAAGTGCGCTTGTAAGACCGCTGCACAAATACGATGTGACATAAAGTATTGCAACAACTGCCATTTTATTTTCTAGGGTGTTAGAAAAAAAAATGTATAATATTTGGGGGTTCTAAGTAATTTTCTAGCAAAAAAAACTATTTTTAACTTGTAAACAACAAATCTCAGAAAGAGGCTCGGTCCTAAGTGGTTAAGATAAATTTCATTGATATACTTTGTGAAATGTCATGTTTTGCACCATAGTAAGCAATAGTAAGCAATACAAGGAATGTAGACAGATATCACACAAACGTTGTCTTCCAAAAAAGGATTTATTCATTTAAAACTTGTAATCTGCATGTAATTACATACTTTTCATAAATATTGGGGAAACAATCAAACTTCTTACATAACAATAACAACATAACGAGGAGACAATACTCTCCTTCTCCTTTTATATTTGCCTTTCTCCCTCATTCTCTCACTCCATCTCTTCCTTCACTCTCTAACTTCCTCTGACTTTCTAAGTTCTTCTGACTCTCTAACTTCCTCTGACTCTCTAACTTCCTTGGACTCTCTAACTTCCTCTGACTCTCTTCCTCCCTCTGACTCTCCACCTTACTCTGACTCTCTAACTTCCGCCCTCTCTCTACCTCTCTATCTGTCTCTTGCCCTTTAGCATTAACACACATGTACACTGTGGAAATTTTAGAGAATTTCTACAAAAAACAGCACATAAACCTCCACCTCATCCTTGCACTTTCTCTTATCCTCCCCCTTTTTAGATGTATTCCACTGTAACATAATCCACATGTACATGAAAAGTTGGTATGGACCAAAAAGTTAGATTACAAAACATTAGTAACTGAAACTCTACCTCTCTACCTCATCCTCCCTCTCATCTCCCACTCTCTCATCCTCCCTCCCTCGCATGTTCATCTCCCCTCTCCCCCTAATCTTTTTTCTCTCCCTCGCTATTTCCCTAGTTGAGCCATCAAAAATATGAGCAAATATCGGAATAGACTATTCCAAATTTCCAAAAAATAATAAAATAACACATAACGTAAACAAATCCAATATGGGAATTAAAGGGAGGGGGATTTTTTGGGAATTATCGTTGTGCCATATATACACAAGTGCAGATATTTAAAAAAAATATACATTTCATTGCAAAAATACATTACACGAAGATAGGGTACATAAAAGAAACAGCAGAGTTTTTTTGACTGATACTGGCCATAGTATCCGTTTACATGAGATCACTGGTGCATATCGCGTTCCAGCATGTTTTGCCAACATTGGCTTCCTCAGCGGATTGTATGATCACCAGTATAAACAATGGCTCTAGTAATGGTAAATACATAAACAAAAGTCAGTGGTCAAGTAAACAAAACAGAATACACATTGTAGATCGTGTGTCATGGTTTAAAGCCCCCCCAGCCTATAAGTCCCAACCGACTTACCAAGGGGAGCCTGATGAGGTGCACACACCCGGACCAGTCCAAAATATGTGGCAGGGGGTTCTGTGTGGCCACAGGGGGCATACAAGGACCAGGCTGTATCAAAAAATTGGAAAGCATTTTTTAAAGAATGAGTACAATTGGACAAACCATTGTCCAATGTGGGGGGCTAACATAATACTTACATAAACTCTGCTTATGAAAAGGTATGACTACAGGGGCGCCAATAGATCAGTTTGCAAGTTGAAAGTTTGCAGGGCTATCCACTATGAAAAAGGAAAGGCAAGGCAGATCGAGTAAACTGAGGACTATGGATCGATTAAAAACCAAAGTAATATAAATGGAGTTGAGTTGGGGATAGGTAATGGAAGAGAAAGAAAAAGAGAGGCATGGGAGGAGGGAGGGAAAGGCAAGGATTGGAAAGACAAAAAGTTGTAATTGATAAACTGGGAAAATCCCAAGCAGACACAGCCGCTAAGGACATATTTACATCTATTCATGACAATTTGTTGGGTCAGTTCATACAGACAAAAAGAAGAAACTGGCTTTACCTTGCAATAGAAGAGAACACATACAGGTCGCCCCTGTCATCCAGCTGAGATGAAAGCAGACCGGCCAGCCTTATAAGCCCCCACTCGGACAGCGTCTGACATTACCGACTGAGTGCGGACGTGTGTAAACCACTGCGCATGCGCCGGAGGAAGCCATGTCGTGTGCCTACAAAGACCAGAATGCCGAGCGGTGGGTGTAGGCTGTCACATGGCACATAATTCCATGTGACACCACCTGACACATACTTTGGACTGACCCAGGTGTGTGCATCCCATCAGGCTCCCCTTGGTAAGTTGGTTGGGACTTATAGGCTGGGAGGGCTTTAAACCATGACACACAATCTACAATGTGTATTCTGTATTGTTTACTTGAACACTGACTTTTGTTTATGTATTTATCATTACTAGAGCCATTGTTTATACTGGTGATCATACAATCCCCTGAGGAAGCCAATGTTGGCGAAACATGTAGGGACGCGATATGCACCAGTGAATATCTCATGTAAACGTGATACCATGGCCAGTATCAGTCAAAAAAAATCTGCTGTTTCTTTTATGTACCCTATCTTCGTGTGATGTATTTTTGTAATAAAATTTATATTTTTTTAAAATCTGTACTTGTGTATATATGGCACTGCTATAATCCCCAAAAAATCCCCTCCCTTTAATTCTCAATACAAGGAATGAGGTGTCGGATCACTTAAGATCACTCAATCTACACCCCTTTTGAAATCCAATATGTATTTTCAACATGAAAGTGGCAGTGCCATTAACAGGTAGTCATCTATAAATTCAAAAAAGTCGGTGAACTCTGTTCCTCAGGGTTTGGCAAATTATGCTGTAGTAGTGTAGCTGGTGATGGGGGGGACATTACTGAAGCAATTGGTGAAGGTATGAGATATGGGATTCGGGATCTGGGGGTCTCTTACATGGAAGAGTGTTCCTCAAAACTAGAGGGATAAGGGTTTGGTGCAGTGTTTGAGGCTGAAGAAACGGGAGTAAAAATCTGGATACTAGGACTCTCATACATTGGCACTGAAACATTGAAACATGGCGTGGCACAGTGAAGGAATGTATGCAATGTTGCACTGTAATCCTCATTTCAAAGTTAAGGTCTGTCAAGACCTCTTTGAGAAGAGGCACCAAACTTATGGCGAACATTGTATGAGGGCATCGCTGGGCATCGATGTATTCACTGATCCCTGACACTATGTGGAGTAATTTATTTGTCTGGTCTGGGTCTTCAACCTGTTCTGCTGCCCTGATGCTTTGCTTCCTGCGGGAAGTAGATGCTTGCCTTTGCCTTCTGCTGGAAGGTGTAGAGACGTCAGTATCCTCATTATCTGGCTCCTGAGCAGATGACTCAAAATTATTTTTTGCATCTGCACCTCTATTGCCTCATCCTGTACCTCCAAAGATGAATCCTCTTGATTTGTGCATGCAAATGATACTCCTTCATCAACGTCAACAGTAGCAGTATGCTCCTCCTCCAACTTGCTTCTGTGCTGCAATACAAAAATGTGAAATTGTAACTCTGTTATGAAATACAAAGTATGAAGATGATAAGGGGAGAAGTGAAAGTTAGGGGGAGGAAAGGTTAATTAGAGCGAGAGATGGTAGAGTGACCGATTCTAGTATGATAACTTACTTCCTCAATTCTAGAACTGGCTTCAGAAAATTCAGGTATCTGGCGAAGGCATAGGAATGCTTTGGGGGGGCACCAGACCCACTTCTTGCTTCACGCTCCAGTCTCTGGTGTCTTTGAAGTGTGTCCTTGAGGCTCCGCCACCTAGTACGTGTGAGTCCTTCTGTAATAAAAAAAACATAACTAATTAATTAAAAAAAAAATTCAGGTACCTAGCAACTGGAAGAACATTTTCCAGCTTCCATTATGAGTTTAAATTGGGAAAATCAACTGTGAGCACAATTGTGCGGGACACCTGTATCGACATCTAGGAGGTCCCTAAAGATGTGGTGATGAAAAAAACAACAAAAGAGGAATGGAACACTATAGAGGAGTTGTTTTGGGAGCGCTGCAACTTCCCTAAATGTGTTGGTGCCATAGACGGTAAGAACATCAGGATTGTGAGGCCGGTTATAAAAAAAAAATATTTTTCCTTCATTCTGCTGGCAGTGGCTGATGCAAATTACTCCTTCACCTACATTGATATTGGTTCGTATGGGAGCAGTTCTGACTCTAGCATTTTTTCTCACTCAAGCTTTGTAAAAAATGATTCGGGAGAACACACTCGACCTCCCAAATGAACAACCACTCCCTGGAACATCTCAACCCTCTCTCCCATTTATCTTTGTTGGTGATGAGGCTTTCGCTCTTTCTGAAAACATGCTCCGTCCATATGCTAATCGGTCACTGTCTGTGGAAATTTTTTTTTTTTAATTATCGGCTTACAAGAGTGCGATGAGTTGTGGAGTGTAGTTTTGGAATCCTGGCAAACAAATGATTTCTTCACACCCCAATAACTCTAACCATGGATAACGCCATAATTGCCTTCAAAGCTGCCTGTGCATTCCACAATTTTGTTCAGGCTAGAGATGGATACCTGTTTGAGGACTCATTGATGGATTATGTGGAAGGAGAAGAGTGGACCAGCACAAGGGGCAATTATAGAGGGGCCAGCATCCGTGTGGATTTCACAGACTACTTTATGAATCCTGCAGGTCAGGTATCATGGCGGCTTAATGCCATTAAATAAAGACAAACAACATATTTTTTGCTGTCAATGCTGCATGGTTTATTATCTGTTATTTTTTTAAATACATTTTCTAAAGTTATATTGTTGAACAGTGCTTAATTTTTTTTTGTGCTTTCTGTGATAACATATTGAGCATGCATTATCATTCCATAACATTACATTGGTGGAGGTCAGTGGGATTGGTAAACAGTGGGAAGAATGCTCCTTACATTGGTGATCAGTGTGATTGGTGGTCAGTGTGATTGGTGGTCAGTGGGATTGGTGGTCAGTGGGATTGGTGGTCAGTGGGATGCATACCCTTACATTGGTGGTCAGTGGGATTGGTGGTCAGTGGGATTGGTGGTCAGTGGGATGCATGCCCTTACATTGGTAGTCAGTGGGATTTGTTGTCAGTGGGATGCATGCCCTTACATTGGTGTTCAGTGGGATGAATAAATAGAAATATACTTACGTTTATGTTTGTGAACTTGAGGTGTGAAGGCTTCCCAGTCTGCATACAGACGTTTACAAATCTCATCCCAGCCTCTGCTCTTCCGGGCATTATTTTCATTTTCTGGTATACAGCTGTCCCATATATATGGTCTGATGAGCTCCTCGTTGTCAATGCCAGTTTTCCAACGCCTGGGGGTCATGATCTTTTCTGTTTGCAGATGAACATGAGACAGGAAACAGGAAGTGGGGGCAGAACTGGGAGGAGGAGCAGGATGTGAAGAATTTGCACATATCTGAACCAACAATATGATTCCAGAACGATTTACATTGATGTCTATGGAGACTAAATTTGCAATGCAACGCTGTAAACTTGCACAGAACCCTTTTTATTGTTCCATCGCATTTGTAGAGGAATCGCAACGCATAGATGTGAACAACCGTCATTGAAAACAATGAATTTTTGGATGACATGCAAATCTAGGTTTTTTGTAATGCATCACATTTATTATCAACTCACACAAGTATGAACCGGCACTTACTGTCTGGATCACCAGATTAACCACTTACCCACAGGGCACTTAAACCCCCTTCCTAACTAGACCAATTTTTAGCTTTCGGTGCTCTCACATTTTGAATGACAATTACTTAGTCATGCAACACTGTACCCATATGAAATTTGTGTCCCTTTTTTTCACACAAATAGAGCTTTCTTTTGGTGGTATTTAATCACCGCAATTTTATTTGCGCTATAAAAGAATAAAGACCAAAAATTCTGTAAAAAAATGAATTTTTCTTTGTTTCTGTTATAGAATTTTTCAAATTAGTAATCTCTCTATATAAATTTTGGCCAAAATCTATATTGCTGCATATGTTTGGTAAAAATAACCTAAATCCGTGTATATTAGTTGGTCTGGGTGAAATTTTTAGAGCCCACAAGCTATGGTGCCAATCTCTGAAAATTGATCACAACTGAAGTACTGACATCTAATTTCTTGTGACCCTAACAAGCCAGGAAAGTACAAATACCCCCCCCCCCCCCCAAATGACGCATTTTTGGAAAGTAGACATCCCAATGTATTTAGTAAGAGGCATGGTGAGTTTTTTGAGGTTGTAATTTTTTACCACAATTCTTTGCAAAACCAAGATTTTTATTTATTTATTTTTTTCACAAAATTGTCATATTAGCAGGTTATTTCTCACACACAGCATATGCATACCACAAATTACACCCCACATTTTTCTACTCCTCTTGAGTATGGTGATACACAGCATGGCCACATACAGAGGCCCAACATGCAGGGAGCTCCATCAGGCATTCTAGGAGCATAAATTACACATATCATTTCTTGACTACCTCTTGCACTTTTGAAGACCCTGGAGCACCAGGACATTGGAAACGCCCCAAATATGACCCTATTTTGGAAAGAAAACACCCCAACATATAATCTATGAGGCATAATGAGTCTTTTGAACATGTAATTTTTTTCTACAAGTTTTTGGAAAATGTGGAAAGAAAATGAAAAGTCATTTTTATTTATTTTACACAAAGTTGTCCATTTATACAATATATCTAACACATAGCATTGACGTACCAAAAATTACACCCCAAAATAGATTCTCCTACTCCACCTGATTACATTGATACTACATGTGGGAGACTTTTCACATACAGAGGCCCAACATGCAGGGAGGACCATCAGGTGTTCTAGGGGCATACATTTCAAATCTAATTTGAATACCTATTAAACTTTTGTAAGGCACTGTAGTGGCATGGATAAGAATTGATGTGGCATGGATGAGCATGAATGGGGATGGATGAGCTGTGGATGGGGATGGCTGAGCATGGTTGAGCCATGAATGTAGATGGCTGAGTATGGATGGGATGCCTGAGCATGAATGAGTATGGCTGGGTATGGCTGAGTATGGCTGAGTATTGCTGAGCATTGCTGAGTATGGCTGAGTATTGCTGGGTATGGCTGGGTATTGCTGAGTATGGCTGATATTGGCTGGGTATTGCTGGGTATGCCTGGGTATGGCTGAGTATGGCTGGGTATTGCTGGGTATGACTGAATATGGCTGAGTATTGCTAAGTATGGCTGAGTATGGATGGGGGTTGATTTGGATGGCTGAGCATGGATGAGTGCTGCAATGGGCACAGAGCAGCGCTGTTGTAAACTACAGATCCAGCCCACAGAGCTTCTGCACCTGATCTCTCCCATCTCCGCTCACACTGTACTGATCGGTACAGAGAGGGGAGGAATGAACCAGACAAGACACTGTGTGCGTGCCCCAGGGGGCGCGATTCTGGGAGGACATCATAGTACGCCCTCCCAGAGTTATCGAGTCACGCTGTAGCCATCATTCGGCTATAGCACGGTTGTTAAGTAGTTAAAATAGAAGGAAGAAAACCTAAAAAAGAAAACAGCCATTACACCTAAGAAATGGTAAGCTGCAATATAATAAATGTTTGTTTTTGAATTTAATACTGCTTTGATCGCTTGCCGACTGCCCGCCATTGATTGACGTTGGCAGAATGGCACTCCTGTGGGAATCGCCGTAGTTGTACGGTGGGCAATTTAAGGAGTATAGGGAGCGAGTGCGCCACGTGATGTGGGAGCCCGTGATGGCTACGTGCGATTGCTCCTGAGAAGGAAAGAACGGAGATCTGTCAATGTAAACAGACAGATCTCCGTTCTGTCAGGGGTGAGGAGAGTGATCTGTTGTTCCTACTGCTTAGGAACAATGATCGTCTCCTCCCCCAGGCATTCCCATCCCCCCAGTTAGAATAACTCCCTAGGACACACATTTAACCCCTTGATCGCCCCTAGTGTTAACCCCTTCCCTGCCAGTGACACGTATACAGTAATCAATGGCTATGTATAGCTCTGATCACTGTATAAATGTCAATGGTCCCAAAATAGTGTGAAAAGTTTCCGATCTGTCTGCCGCAATGTTGCAGTCCCAATAAAAATCGCAGATACTGTAATAAAAAAAAATGCCATAAATCTATCCTTTATTTTGTAGACGCTATAACTTTTAGGCAAACCAATCAATATACACAATTTTTTTTTTTACCAAAAATATGTAGAATACATATTGGCCTAAACTGATGAAGAAATTAGTGTTTTTAAATATTTTTTGGGGATATTTATTTTAGCAAAAAGTAAAAAATATAGTTTTTGTTTCAAAATAGTCTGTCTTTTTTTGTTTATAGCGCAACCGCAGAGGTGGTCAAATACCACCAAAAGAAAGCTCTATTTGTGGGAAAAATAGAATGGCAATATTGTGGGTACAGCGTCGTACGACAGTTGTCAGTTAAAGCGACCCAGTGCCGTATCATAAAAAATGGCCCAGTCAGGAAGGGGGTAAATCCTTCAGGGGCTAAAGTGGTTAAGAATAGACAGGAATGGGTAGTATGTTTGCTAGTAAAGCGCACAGGAGAAGGTCAACTGTGCAATAGTTGAGCAGGTGGCATGTCCTAGGATTTTAGTTTCATCATGTGTGATGAGGGCAAAAATGCTGAATGTTTTTAAGACCTCGTTGATGGTAGCTGGTTAGTACATGGTTTTAGGGAAACGGAGCTACACTGCATCTGATCACCACAAACCAAAAACACGATTGAATTATTTTTAATATTCAAAGCAAACTCCCCCACCCATTCATGTCTCCATGCTTTATTTTGCTGAGAAATCACTTTGAAAAATACCCCCTTAGTGTTTCTGGCTGTGGCCATCTCGAGTGAGGGGAAATGATTCATGTAGATTTTACTTCCTGAATTCCATCTGCTCTTAGCACAGGCATGCCGGCAGAAGGGTGTGCTTAGCTAAGAAAGTCCCCTTCCCCTCCTGAAGTCTCTTGGAATGTATGACATCATTTGCCTACGCCAGAAACCAGGAAATACCTTAAAGTGGATGTAAACCCTCACATATACCCAGTGAAGTTAACAGCCTCAGGTGATACACAGGGATGAAACAAATCTCCCTACATAAGTTTTTCATGTATATCTGCTATCTTCAGCTTTATATACTGTTTATAAAATGCACATCGTGTTAGAATTTTTTCTTCCTGTTTCAGCAGTGGGAGGGGAGTCTGGGCATACAATGTGTGACAGCTGATTGGAGGAAAGGCACACCCCTTTCCCTCCACATCTGTCTCTAAGCACCCACCCTGACACAAATTTCCAGCTGCTTTTATCTGATGTGTCGGAGAGCTTATCATAAGTTATCATGTTGATAACAGAGGAACGGAGCAGGAGAAAGACATGGGACTTAGGGCTTTGGAGAGAGATAAGTAAACACTACAGATAGATGTGCCCAGGTCAAATTTTATGAATGGGGTTTGCGTCCACTTTAAGAAATGTAAAAAAAAAAGTTTACAACAAGTAAATATAATATACCTTCCTATCTATTTACTAATGTTAAAAGCATAAGGCTGTAAAATAGTGAATCTTCATTACGCAAGTGAAGTTCTACTTTAATAGAGCAGAATACAACCTGGACAACAATATTCTGGGGTTATTGGGGTTAGTCAGCCATCAATTCCTTCAGGTATCTTACAATACGTTTATGAGCCTACACTATATGAGCTACAATTGATTGAATTACATATGAGGTAGCTTTTGCTAGGCAGGTTCATTGTTAAGTATAATAGGATTAATCCTCAAACTTATGATGCATTAATTATTTTCCATAACAATCATTATTTACAGGAAAAAATAACAATATTTTCTGTAAATAATATCCATCATGGCAGCTAACAAATGTGTTATAGCTGTGAGAACAGACGCCAATTTCAAGAAAATATACACTGGCAGGTTGTTCTTCTAACAATTATAAATTAAACTAGTTTTTCCATAGTCTGTATGAATTAGATTTTAGTAACACTAGCATCCAGTATATTTTTATATACTGTTGTAGCACTAACCCCCGAAGGAGCTGCTGGTTATTTATGGGCCTACCGTTATCTTCTTGACCTCGTATGCATCTAGGGGTTTCCCGTGGTAGATGGCCCAAAGGAACTGTAGAGACTGACACTGGATCCACTTTGGGGATTTTTATTTGCAAAATGGTAGACAAAACACAGTCTCTCAAAATAAAGAAGGAATAGAGGGTATTAGTAGGAAGTAGGAAGTTCACGTACTCTTGGAACTGCTTGAAACTGAATGTCTTTCACTATGAAATCCAGGGAATAGCCATTCACAACTGGATATTACAGCCATCAGATAAATCTCCTCTCAGCAGATCTAGCAGCCGATAGATAATTCGGATAGAATAAAGTCTCTGCCACAGACTTGGTTGTAGAACTTGTGAATGGAAAGTCTCTGGCACAGACTTGTAACTGAAGGATGTGTAAAGTTAGAAAAACCTCATACGGTACCAGTATCAATCAGCCGGTCCGGCGATACCGTACGAGCGTGGATACACCTGGTGTCCTTTCAACTTAGCTTCCAGGCTCTTGCCGAGCAGCCAGCCTTGTGCGTGGCCCTCTTATGAAGAGTCCTCCCCTGGTTGCTGGGCCTCTCCAAAACTGAGACAGCACCGGACCACCTTGGAATCCTCCTTCCAGTTACTGCGCCTCGGGCTAGCCAGCCCCGAGACTCGGAAACGGATGGATCCGCACCCCATGCCATGAGGGCCCCTGAGGGCTGGTCAGGAAAACCAGAACCCAGAAGCACGTGACCTCAGTACCTTAAGTACCTTCTCCCAGAACGCACAGGGAGACAACACACTCACTGGTTGGTTCCGAGAGAGATTGGCACCCAATGCATCCAACCGGACTGCGTTCCTGTGCTTGCCAGAGGGGACACCAACACCTATGGTCAAGCAGAACACTATGCAATTCAGCAAAACTGGCACTGAGACAATAATTTAGAGCAATTAACCCTAAAACCCAACTGTGGTTTCAGGAACATTAAATTGACAAAACATATAGCGCATGCTCATTAGGAGCCTGGCGCTACACTGTATATCTCAAAATTAATTTTTATTAAAGATTTAAATTAGCCAGTAGTGTTACTGTGCCAAATAAAATGGAAACAGTTATAACATAATACAATATTAGCTGTAAAGGTCACAGGGGATTATAGAGTTCCTTGCCCTCTATAAAATCAAACACCCAATAAAGAATTGATCTCTTTCTATTATTGTAATGGAACCTAATAAGGAAGTTTACTACTTCCATATTAGATTTTTTACATCAGAAAGGACGGGACATCACTTGCACCCTCTTCAGCTAAGTAAAGATGAAATGGACATTGGATCCCCCTCCTGTTGCAATGACAGAGGCAAGAAGCAAGAGTATGGGTTGCTAGAGGGAACTAGTTGAATAGACAAATATCACCCTCCATTCTGCTGAATTGCCGAAACAGCTCTGAGTTATTTATTTATTCAATATTAAATAATAAATCTGAAAGGAAAAAAATGTGCAAATTGTCCATAAAATATCTTGAAATCTTCTTTAATTCATAAATTTCATTTTTTTTTTTTGCCATTTAGAAGAATACTGAAAAGAAAACACTTCTGTTTGCAAAAAAAGTGCAATTTTCTCTTTTCATTTTGCTATCTCAAGTACCATTTTTTTTCTGAAAAGAACATGAAACATTTTTACAACAGCTCCTTTCTATATTCGAAAAAAGTCTTGAAATAATTACAAACAATTTAAATAAATCACAGAGGATGCATAACAGTGTTTACAACAAATACCGCCTTGTTTAACTTATTGTTGTATGTCGCAAATCTGTTCATTTTCTATAACTACTGGGGAACATGAAAGATTTGCAGAAACCATTAGTGCTTCACAGAATTGTTTTTCCTAGTAATCTGAAAATTAGTACCTATTAAGTGTGAGACAGCCAGGCTCAGGAAGGTTTGGCATACACCAAGCAAACTGTTGAACAGCACTTACTTAATTTGTTAATGGAGTAAAATTATTTTATGTCACACAGGAAGCCAATGTTACATTTCATTTGAAACTCTTAATAAGGCAAAATATCAAACAGGGTATGCCTCACAACTCCAGAGGCAGCGTCTAGCCATCATCATTATATTTATGTAGGAAAATACTGGGCTGCATTACATTTCTCAAAATCAACATGTGCCATCTTTACTCTTTAGTTTTGCTTGTCCTAATGTTCCTGGAAGATGATTTGCAATGTGTATAAAAAGATCTATTCTGAACTGTCTTTAAAAAGGAACTAAATCTTGGAAGCTGTGCCCCAAAAAAGCAGGCATATGGTAATTCCCAATCAGCAATTTTGCCTGTGGTCTTTTCCCATTACTTACTTACAATGCCTTGTTCTCCATTTTGTGTATTTTTGCCCCAGGTTGCCATTGTGTCCACAGTAGCATTTTCAGTGGCAAAGCAGAGTAGGACTGGCTATAGAGGAAGTACTTTGACGCAGTCGGCCAGCTTAAACATGTATTGCAATATGTGTGAACTAACTATCCCTGTTGTTTATGGCAAAGTTTGCTTGAAAGGGTCTAGCCGTGTGCAGAGCGTTCATCCAGTAATTTTAGTGTTAAGCCTCATACACACGATTGGACCTTGTACCAACTTTCCCGTGGATTTTTGTACAAAGGGCATTGGCCCCAAGTTGGTATTGCATACACACGATCAGACTTTTTAGGCAACAAACATGAACGTAGTGACGTTTCAACGTACTGACGACACTTCAAAAGAGGACGTTCGAATACTCCAGCGCCACCTTTGGTCAACTTCTATATTGCTGTCTGATCTTTTGCATTGGTTCTGAGCATGCGTGTTTGTACTTTGTACAAAAGTCCGATGGTTTTGTGTACACATGGTCGGACTTTGCTCCATCGGACTTTTGTTGGCAGAAAGTTGGTCCGTTCGCACAGCCAACAAAAGTCCGATGAAAACTGAAAAAGTTGGTCCGATGGAGCGTACACACGGTCGGATGTTAGTCCAAAACAGCTAATTTGCATGTTTGTTGTCAAAAAGTCTGATCGTGTGTATGGGCCTTTAGTGTGGTCACAACCCTTTAGTACCTGGTAGATTATATGCATGAACAAGCTATTGGGATCTGAGCACAGGTATACAGTGCCTTGAAAAAGTATTCATACCCCTTGAAATTGTCCACATTTTGTCATGTTAGAACCAAAAACGTGAATGTATTTTATTGTGATTTTATGTGATAGACCAAAACAAAGTTGTAAAGTTGAAGGAAAATGATAAATGATTTACAAATAAATATGTGAAAAGTGTGGCTTGCATTTGTATTCAGCCCCCCTGGGTCAATACTTTGCAGAACCACCTTTCGCTGCTAACACAGCTGCAAGTCTTTTTGGGGATATCTCTACCAGCTTTGCACATCTAGAGAGTGACATTTTTGCCCATTCTTTTTTGCAAAATAGCTCAAGCTCTGTCAGATTGGATGAAGAGCATCTGTGAACAGCAATTTTCAATTCTTGCCACAGATTCTCAATTGGATTTAGGTCTGGACTTTGACTGGGCCATTCTAACACATGCATATGATTTGATCTAAACCATTCCATTGTAGCTCTGGCTGTATGTTTAGGGTCTTTGTCCTGCTGGAAGGTGAACCTCTGCCCCAGTCTCAAGTATTTTTCAGACTCTAACAGGCTTTCTTCTAAAATTGCCCTGTATTTAGCTTCATCCATCTTCCCATCAACTCTGATCAGCTTCCCTGTCCTTGATCAAGAAAAGCATCCCCACATGATGCTGCATTTTTCACGGTGGGGGGGTGTTCAGGGGGATGTGCAGTGTTAGTTTTCCACCACACATAGAGTTTTGCTTTTAGGCCAAACAGTTTAATTTTGGTCTCATCTGTCCAGAGCACCTTCTTACACATGTTTGCTGTGTCCCCCACATGGCTTCTCGCAAACTGGAAACAGACTTCTTATGGCTTTCTTTTAACAATGGCTTCCTTCTTGCCACTCTTCCACAAAGGCCAGATTTGTGGAGTGCACAACTAATAGTTGTCCTGTGGACAGATTCTCACACCTGAGCTGTGGATCTCTTCAGCTACTCCAGAGTTACCAGGGGGCCTCTTGGCTGCTTATCTGAGTAATGCTTTCCTTGCCCGGCCTGTCAGTTTAGGTGGACGGCCATGTCTTGGTAGGTTTGCAGTTGTACCATACTCTTTCCATTTTCGGATGATGGATTGAACAGTGCTCCATGAGATGTTCAAAGCTTGGGATATTTTTTTATAACCTAACCCTGCTTTAAATTTCTCCACAACTTTATCCTTGACCTGTCTGGTGTGTTCCTTGGCCTTCATGATGCTGTTTGTTCACTAAGGTTCTCTAACAAACCTCTGAGGGCTTCCCAGAACAGCTGTATTTATACTAAGATTAAATTACACACAGGTGGACTCTATTTACTAATTAGGTGACCTCTGAAGGCAATTGGTTCCACTAGATTTTAATTAAGGGTATCAGAGTAATGGGGGCTGAATACAAATGCACACCACATTTTTCACATATTTATTTGTAAAAAAATTGGAAAACAATTTATCATTTTCCTTCCACTTCCACAATTAGGTGCCATTTTGTGTTGGTCTATCACATAAAATCCCAATAAAATACATTTTCGTTTTTGATTGTAACATGACAAAATGTGGAAAATTCAAGGAGTATGAATACTTTTTCAAGGCACTGTATACAAATTAATAAAACCACAGGAGTTGAACCCACTTTGTAGAGTAATGTAGAAGGAGTAATTATGAATCATTTTTCAAGGCACTGTAGTCCATCACGTACTTGATTTGGTGGCAAATGGTTAAAAGTATATATTATCATGGAGGCAGAAAATTGCAAACTGTCCTGCTGTTTGCAAATGTTTTACTGGCGTATCATCCATGGTCTCTTAATTCTTAAGAGAGCTTGAGAGATACACTATATTACCAAATGTATTGGGATTTCTGCCTTTACACACACATGAACTTTAAGCTCCCTGGCGGTATGATTATGTCCAATTTTTGAATGTCAAAGCGGTATATTGTTTTGCATGGAAATTTGTTGTTTTATATTGTAGGCCTGTAATTCTTAGGGATAACTCACTTAAATCTGTCCAAACAAGAGTCTAATAGACATCCCGGGTATGATAATGTCTGAAACACTAAATCACTAAATCATACATTATAATATAATAAATAACTATAAATACCGTACTTATCGGCATATAACACGCACAGGCGTATAACGCGCACCTTTAAGAGGGAAGTTTTAGGGAAAAAAAATATTTTAAAAACATATTTAAAAAAGGGTCAGTGCCCATCAGGGGCGTTGCTAGGGGGTGGCTATTGGGGCTATAGCCCAGATTTTGGGGCCCATAGCCCCGAGTCTCTTGTCGCAGGGTCCCTGCCTAACCAGCGGGTTGCGGCTGCTGTAGCGGGCGGGCTGGCTGCATGAGAGAGGCAGAGGAGAGGAGAGAAGCGAGCGGACAGACGAGCAGAGATGACATCTCTCTGCCCGCTCCACATCAGCGCTCTTCGCAGCCAGGCTCTTCAATTTGGGAGCGAGGTGCGGTGAGCAGCAGAGAGATGACATCATCTCTCACTGCCTGCCACACATCAGCGCTCTTCCACCCTCACAGCATGGTTGAGTGGTTCCTGTCATCGAGGAGCTCCATTTTGCAGCCAAACCCCCTTGCCCTTGCATGTCGGAGGGGCGGCAGGGAGCAGTGAGATGACATCATCTCTCACTGCCCGCCCAAAATTTCACCGCTCTCCTGCTCTCACTAAATGGACAAGTGCTGTCAGCCTGTCACCAATGCAGCGTCAATGCACATTTGATGGCACTGGCTGGCATGGCAAGTGACAATCCACATCAGTTGGCAAATAACCCACATCTGGTGGCCGGTGACTTGGCAAGTGACAATCTGCAAATGGTGGCAGGTGACGTGGCAAGTGACAATATGCAAATGGTGGGAGGTGACGTGGCAAGTGACAATCCACATCTGGTGGCAGGCGATATGGCAAGTGATAATCCACATCTAGTGGCAGGTGACGGTGGCAAGTAACCCGCTCCATCTGCTGTCAGGAGATGGTGGCAAGTGACACGCTGCATCTGGTGGCAGGAGATGTGGCAAGTGACACGCCCAGGGCTCCTACTGATTCTGCAGTATGGTGAGTTGAACCACTTCATTATATATTAGAATGTAACAATAGAAACAATGCGCTTCAATCACCCTGACACCATATCAACCATGGTGACGTGATGATGCGCCAACACCAGACATCGCTCGCGAAAAATTGCTTACCACTGGTCATCGTACCCCCCCCCCCCCCCCCCGCAGGCATGATAAAAGGCTGGTGACTGCTGCTATGGGCTCTAGCCCCAGATCTTTTGCAGACCTAGCATCGACCCTGGTGCCCATCAATGCAGCCTGATTAGTGCCCTTCTGCAGCCTCAATGCAGCCTGATCAATGCCCATATGCAGCCCATCTCCCACAAATGCAGCCTGATTAATGCCCATTTTTAGCCTCAATGCTCATCTGCAGCCTCACTATCTCTCATCAATGCAGCCTGAACAGTGCAGGAAATCACTGAGCCGTCATCTCCTGTTTACTCGGCTCTCAGTCGGCAGTCACACACACGGTCCCGCCACTCTGCCATCGGCATTGGACCAGCTCCTGTGATAGACAGAACACTGGTCCAATGCCGGTGGCAGAGGCGGGACTGTGTATGTGACGTGAGAGACGAGTGAGAGCCAAGTAAACAGGAGATGACGCTCTGTGAATTCCAGCAGCGCTCGTTCCCCTCCTTCCCTTCCGGGGTACACTATCGGCGTATAACATGCACCCATGATTTGCCCCTATTTTCAGAGGGCAAAAGTGCGTGTTATACGTCGAGAAAAAAATAATAATATAATAATGATATATTTTATTCAATAATGTAATCAAATCAAAAACACTGAAATTTGTCCAAACAAGGGTGCAATATTACTAGTCACTGTAATACTAGACACTGCATATTGGTTTAGTAAAAATCCCAGGTATGATAAATTTTGAAGCATGGGACTGCATAAAGTCTGACGTCACAATCAGGACAATGGAACCTGGTTTCCTTTCGGATTTTCTTTCCACTGTCATCTTGCTTCAAGCAACAAACCACGCACATCCTTGTAGGTGCTGACTTTTTCTCGGTTGGTGGGATGTAGTCCATGAAGTGATGACTAGTCAGGCATTCCAGGTTGACAACGCCAACGTTTCCTCATTGCTGGGTAGAATGTCATTGCTTGGTTGGCTCTGTCGACACCTCCCATGGTGTTATTGTAGTCTATCACTACTTATGGCTTCATGATTTCTTTCCCACCTTCCGTGCATACCATAACAGTGGAGGTCTGAACCGTACTAATTAGGCAAACATCTTTCTTGTCACACCATCACAGTGCCATCATTTTGCCTTTCTGCCAGCCAACCATTTCTCCAGTCTTTTCCTTCTTATTGCCAAACATTGGTGGCATGTCGCACCAGTTAGCCCTAACGGTTCCATAGGTATCTGTTTTGTTTTGCAGAAGAAACTCAAAGTTCAGGGGAGACACCATGATCACGAAGGTGGTTCTCCCAGGGCGAGGCTCGGCCATTGCACTCCGGCTGTGCTGACCCCTGCGATTTCCTCAAATGCAGGAAACTCGACTGCATAATTTGTGGTAGTGGGGGACTGCGTTCGCGCTATCCCCTGATTAAAAAAAAAAAAATTGTCGGTTGTTACTCAATAGCCCTGATTTAGCAATGGCTCAATAAATGAAAGAACGGAAGATGTTGATATTCCATAGTTGCTGTATTTTGGATTGATTTTTGTTCCTTTTCCAGTGTATAGAACTGAATTACAAATGTAGCCATTTGACGATTCGCATAGCATGAAGAATTTTATGCCAAATTGTGCTCTCTTTGATGCAATATAATGTACCCAGCTGAGACTTCCCTTGTAGGCCATTAGACTTTCATCTACGCTGATATCTCTTTCTGGCACATAGCTCCATTGGACATTCTTTAGAATCATTTGAGATATTTCCCCAATATTTTTTAGTTTTTCTTTAGTTTTGGTGCAGTATGAGTAGTTTCATCAAATTCTTCATTGTTTTCAAAGTGTAAATATTTAATTATTAGGGAAAATCTGTACTCTGACATGACCGTGCCAAAGAATGGAGTGGCAAGTAATTTATTCGTTTCCCCACCACTTCCTGAAGTAATATTAGGCCCAGAAGTGTCCAAATGTAATCTTTGGTCACTGGTTCCCACTTTCTGCTTCTTGGAAACTTTCGATGCATAGTAGCTAATTTTTGCTCTTGGTACCAGTTTGTCCCAGTAACTATATTGTCAATAACCTTATCGGTCAGAAATAGTTATAAATATGCCAAGGGGTTGTCGTCTTCAACATCTACTTTCATACCAGATGCTACAGTAAATGGGAATCTTGGGGGCGCTGCATGATCCATACCACAGTCAATAGAGCACTAAGTTGGCACATTACTTCAGTCGCAGAATCGTCGTCTGTGTCTGATGGCGAATTTCCCCACAATCACTATCGCTCAATTCTGCAAGTGATTCTAATTCACTATCGCTGTTTTCAAGCTGGTCAGAAACCGTTTTTGACGTAGAGGGATGCTTTTTGGATGCCATGGATGTTCTCAAGTTTCCAGGCAGAAAGAATGGCATAAAGAATGGTAAAACTGCAGGCAGGGCACTGGACAAAGCACTAGGGACAAAACTGATGTCAAATGATTTGATTTGAAGTAATGTAATCCTAACAGATTAAAATGTATTGAGTGTGTGTTATGTTTTGTACTTTTTGAATTTGCTGCTGGTTCTGCGCCCATGCGTCGTGACACTCGTAGAGAACGGAACCCAGAACACAGAGCATCGAGCGAAGGATCCAGCCACAAGGACACAAGGAACACAAGGAGTACATTGCGGGATCCTAGGCACAAGGTAAGTACCTGTACCTGGATACTGCGGTGAAATCCCGAGTGTGGCTCTAGGTTACTGCTTTTGGTACTGAAAATTAACCCAGAGCCACACTCGGGAATACTGCCAGGGAGGTTAATGGCATCCCAGTCTTAGTCCGTAGGGTTCAATATTGAGTTGGCCCACCCTTTGCAGCTATAACAGCTTCATCCACTCTGGGAAGTCTGTCCACAAGGTTCAGGAGTGTGTCTATGGGAATGTTTGACCATTCTTCCAGAAGCACATTTGTGAGGTCAGGCACTGATGTGGAGGAGAAGGCCTGGCTCACAGTCTCTGCTCAAATTCATCTCAAAGGTGTTCTATCATGTTGAGGTCAGGCCTCTGTGCAGGCCAGTCAAGTTCCTCCACCCCAAACTTGCTCATCCATCTCCTTATATATCTTGCTTTGTGCACTGGTCCAAGTCATTTGGTGGAGGGGGATTATGGTGTGGGGTTATTTTTCAGGGGTTGGGCTTGGCCCCTTAGTTTCAGTGAAGGGAATTCTTAAGGAGTCAGAATACCAAGACATTTTGGACAATTTCATGCTCCCAACTTTGTGGGAACATTTTGGGGATGGCCCCTGTTCCAACATGCCTGCGCATCAGTGCACAAAGCAAGGTCCATAAAGACATGGATGAGCGAGTTTGGGGTGGAGGAACCTGACTGGCCTGCACAGAGTCCTGACATCAACCCGATAGAACACCTTTGGGATGAATTAGAGCGGACACCGCAAGCCAGGCCTTCTTGTCCACATCAGTGCCTGACCTCACAAATGCGCTTCTGGAAGAATGGTCAAACATTCCCATAGACACACTCCTAAAACTTGTGGAAAGCCTTCCCTGTTATAGCTGCAAGGGGTGGGCCAACTCAATACTGAACCCTACAGACTAAGACTGGGGTGCCATTAAAGTTCATGTGTGTGTGTAAAGGCAGCCTGGCAGGCGTCCCAATACTTTTGGTAATATAATGTATACACCGGTGGAAGGATAGTTTTGCATCACCGAGAACAAGTACAACTACGGCAAACTACTGGCCAATTTCTATCTTCCAATCAAAGCATTTAAATTACCATTTGATGGAAAAGAATGTTGTTATAAAGCTACCCGAAAAAAGGACTTTTCTTCAAACTGAAATAAATCAGGTTGGGATCCTGCTGCTGTATGTAAGCCAAGCTAATTGTAAAAGAAAAAAAATCAATCCCACAGCATAAAAATGCACTGACATTGCCCTTGAAAATCAGATTCATAACACCACTGAATTTTCACAAGAACAAGATTCTCTGAGCCTTTGGCAAATTAAACCCAGGCAGATTTGTCCATCACAAATTCATAGAAAAGTATTCTAAGAATGAAATAAATACTTACAAGGTGGACATTTGATTTACAGATCGTTCTTGCAAATTCTCATCATATGTCAGGCAGTATTAAAAAAATAAAAAAATAAACCGGGCAAGGTTGGTTTAAATGAGAAACATGCTGCTGTTACATGCCGGTGTTACGCTTCAATGTGAAGTCCTCTCTGCAGAACTGATAATGTGTCTCTAATATTTCTGAGTCATTTTCCCTTCCTGAAACAGTCGCCCCACAGGATCCGATCCCTGCTGATGTGGGAATTGAAACATATAACTTCATTTGACACATTAAAATAATACAACACACTCCTGAAAGCGGATGTGTTCAGCATTTCAAACATGATTAAAATAGTCCCTTTATGTACCATTTGTCATTTAAAGATGTTTTTAATAAAGATTCAATTCAAATATGAACACAATAATCTTGAAAATCACACATTTAATTCAAGAACATCTAAAGCCAAAACTTGTTTTTTTACGTTTTGGACGGGGTGGGAAAGGGTTAGAACACATCAGGCTTTCACCGCAATTTGTGTAAATGCTGGGAAGATTCACCCTCTGTACTGTATTTGTCCTGAGGACCATAGTAATTAGGAAGGAAAGTGAGAAAAAAAATCAAAAACTTTGAGTTTTCACCAGAACAGGAGGTAAGGGTTCATGTCCCATGTAGTCTATGTTTTTTATACTACACTTCTACAGTATAATACCCTTACCTATATTCTATCAAGAACCTACAAACTAAAGGATACATTAAGAATGGGAACCTGAAGAACCACTTGCTGCAGCCTGTACACCAAAACACACAAAATATCCTTTATTCAAGACACATATATTGTAGATATAGTATATAGGTATAAAAGACAAAAACAAGGGCTTTTTTTCAGCCAAAACGTGGCGGAACTTGTAAGTGGCAGCACCTCTCTGCCATCTGCTCCCACAGAACCCATCCTGCCCCTGCAGTCAGGGGGGGTCAAGGGAGGAACAGTTGCCCAGGTGCAGTGTGTTCATGGGTGGAGGGGGGTGGCATTGTGTGCTGTGCTGCAGCCTGGTGCATGTATAACTACACCCTCGCTGGATGAATTTGCTAGCCAGTGGGGGAGAGCAGAGCCATAAATGAGTGTGCACTGTGTGGAAAAATAAGATGTGGTTTTGAGAGGTACTAGAGCGGGCCGCTTATGACATTTTTTTTTTTTGCAGAGGTAACTAAGTAGATTAGGGCAGTGGAGAGGGTGTGTGCGGAAAGGAGAGCTACTGTGATTTAGAGGTGAACTGTGGAGCTGTGGAAGTGTGTGGAAGTTAGTTGCGGCCCAGGGGTACAGAGCTAAGCTGAAAGCTGAGGTGCAGAGGTAAGCTGGAGACAGAGGTGCAGAGATGAGCTGTGGGCAGAAGTGCAGAGGTGAGTTGTGGATAGAGGTGCAGAGGTTAATTGTAGATAAGGGTGCAGAGGTAAATTGTGGATAAGGGTGCAGAAGTGAGCTGTGGACATGGGTGCAGAGGTTGGTTGTGGACAGGGGAGCAGAAGTAAGCTTTGGATGAGAATGCAGAGGTGAGTTGTCGACAGTGGGGTGCAGAGGTGAACTGTGGATGGGAGGTGTGGGGGTGAGCTTTGGATGGTAGGGTGCAGAGGACAGCTGTGGACAGTTGTGGACTGGGTGCAGAGGTAACATGTGGACAGGGGTGCAGAGGTGAGTTGTGGACAGGGGTACAGAGGTAAGCGGCGAACATGGGTCAGAGGTGAGTTGTGGACAAGGGGTGCAGACTTGAGTTGTGGACGGAGGTGCAGAGATGAGTTAGGAAAAGGGGTGCAGAGGGGAGCTGCGGACAGATGTGGATGGTGGTGTAGGGGTGAGCTGGACAGGGGTGCAGAAGTGAGTTGTGATCGGGGGTTTAGAGCTGAATTGTGGACAGATGAACACAGGTCAGCTTTGGACAGGAGTTCAAAGGTGAGCTTTGAACAAGGGTGCACAGTAAGCTTTGGATGAGAGTGCAGAGGTGAGTTATAGATAATGGGGTGAAGGGCTGAACTATAGATGGGAGGTGAGCTTTGGATGGTGGGGTGCAGTGGTGAAATTTAGATGAGAGTCGTGGAAAGTGGGGTCAAGAAGTGAGATGCGGACAGGAGGTGCAGAGGTGAGCTGTATATGGGAGGTATAGAGGTGATCCAGGGACAAGGGCTGCAGAGGTGAGCTGTGGACAGGGGTTGCAGAGGTAAATGATGGGGGAAAACTTTTTCATTGGGGAGAGACAGCGCAGCATACAGAGTTCAATGGGCAAGAGTATGCAATGCAACAGTTAACAGTTAGGATTTTGTAGTAGGAGACTTTGGAGGGAGATCTCTGTACTTAGGGGTGGGGTGGGTGAGAATTGGAGAGTTTTGAGGGAGGTCATTTTTGTTTGTAAACTGGCCTGTGGGATATGCACTCCTGCACCCTGCATTCTGTACGTACCACACTCCTGAACCCTTCATTCTCTAAGTAACATACTCCTGAACCCTTCATTTTGTGGGTTACACACTGTTGGTTTTATTTAACCACTTTCCGGCCACCGCACGCCGATTTACGTCAGCAGAATGGCGCGGATAAGCAAAAGGCGTACCCGTACGTCCCTTTGAATTTGCCGCCTAGCACGCGCACTGCGGGAGCATGCCCGCGGGTCCCATGAACTCGATGTTCGCCTGCGGCCCGCGATTGTGCCAAGGAGAGGAAGAACGGGGAGATGCCTATGTAAACAAGGCATTTCCCTATTCTGCCTAGCAACATGACAGTGATCTACTGCAGTGGGAGCAGTGATCTCTGTCATGTTGTAGTGAGCCCATCCCCCACAGTTAGAACACATCCAGGGAACACACTTAACCTTGATTGCCCCCTGGTGTTTAACCCCTTCCCTGCCAGTGTCATTTATACAGTAATTGGTGGCTATTTGTAGCTCTGATCGCTGTATAAATGTCAATGATCCCAAAATAGTGTCAAAAGTGTCCGATCTGTCCGCCATAATGTCACAGTCCCGGTAAAAATTGCAGATCGCCGCCATTACTAGTAAAATAAAATAATAATAAAAATGCCATAAATCTATCACCTATTTTGTAGACGCTATAATTTTTGCGCAAAACAATCAATATACACTTATTGCGATTTATTTGTAGAAGAATACATATCTTCTACAGAAATTCGTTTTTTTATATATTTTTTGGGGGTATTTATTATAGAAAAAAGTAAAAAAATTGCTTTTTTTTTTCAAAAAATTGTCAGTCTTTTTTATTTGTAGGGAAAAAAAGGACGTAATTTTGTTTGGGTACAACGTCGCACGACTGCAATTGTCAGCTAAAGCAACGCAGTGCCGAATCGCAAAAAATGCTGGTCAGGAAGGGGGTAAATCCTTCCAGGGCTGATGTGGTTAACAACAACCCTACTAGAGATAGAGAACTCAAAGTGCATATTGGCAGGAAGCTTTCAAATTATTATGAGGGAAAGGGGGATGGTTCTCATGTATAGGTCAAATGTTCTTGTTATTCCATTTGTAATATTAAAAATGCAATTTTAAAAAGCAAATTTAGTTTAATTATTGAATAAGCCGTACTTTTATTTCAAGCATAATACTTTTATTTACACTGCATTTCACATTCCCCATGTAACAAAATGACGTTTAATTTGTAAAACTACTCCACACTAAAAAACATTCAATTTTTCCAAAATTCTATTTTTTCCGGAAATTTTTTTTTGTTCTTATGGCTTCAACATTTCTGGAGATTTTACATCTCTAGACCCTACCACTACCACCACAATTTGACCCCAACGTGCCACATCGCTACTGTCCCCTGCAGGGAGGAAAAGGGGAAAAGATGAGTTCCGGGTACCCAACAATAGTAATTTTACACATATATTAAAACATACTGTATATTCTTTTATTAAATTAAGTTAAACAGAATATATTGTACATATACAAGAGGCCATTGCATGATACATTGTATCTCATATACAGTATATAGTAAATAACAACCTCTGGCTACAGTACAAAATAGGTATAAAAAATCTTTGTATAAAGTATATATCTGGTGGTTTTCCACCCATGCAAAAAATGTAACATTTTTAATAAGACTGAAAGAGTGATACAAAGTAAAGGGAGCATAATAATAAAAGCCAAGGTGTCAAACTTCCTTATTTAAATTAGCTGATTATATTTTGTCTGCAACTTTGTGATATTAGCAGCAGGATGACTGACTGCAGATCTTCCACTTCCATTAATGATATTAAAAAAAATTCTGTAAAGCTCAGATATTTTTAGGAACTTTGGAGAAGGAAATATACAGCAGAGACCAAACGTTGGATGTTGCTTTGGTCTGCTGAAACAGGTACTAGGTACTACATGCCAATACAGTATATTCAGTATCCATATACATTAGTGTGCCTTTCATATATTGTTCTCTTCTGATGCACCCTGTCCTTTTTTTCTTTCCATAACTATCTCCCCTCATTTTCTTGTAAACCGAGTTGAAAAAATATTAAAGCAGTGTTAAAGCCAAAATGAAAAAAGTAATATATTGCAGCTTACCAACCATTAGATGTGGTGGCTGCATCCGTTTTCTTGCCAGTACCACAATTCCCATATTATGCCGCGTACACACGGTCGTAATTCTCGTCGGAAAAAAAATGGTTTTCCCATTGGAATTCCGACAGAATTTCGCTCAAACTGTCTTGCCTACACACGGTCACACCAAATTCCGACGATCAATAACACCGCGACATACAACACGTTCGACGGCACTATAAAAGGGAAGTTTAATGCTAGCGAGCATGCTTCGAATTCTTTCCGAGCATGCGTCGGAATTTTGTGTGTCGGAATTGCATACACACGATCAAAAAATTTGATAGAAAGGTTTTCCTTCGGAAAAATTAAGAACAGGTTCTCAATCCAAAGTCCGTCGGAAATGCCGACAGAAAAAGATCGATGGGCATACACACAGTCGGAAAATCCGATGAAAAGCTCCCATTGGACTGTTTCCATCGGAAATTCCGACCGCGTGTACGCGGCATTAGAGTGCCTCCACTCTGGATGGATGAGCACAGGGGGCACCTTTGGACAGCAGCATTGTCAATCTCGGGGGGAGGGGAGTGTTAGATGTACTTGTCAGATTTAAATACACTGACAAATTGAAGCCAAACTCCAGCTAAGACTTTATAAACATCTCTTTTCCTTTTGGGATGAAGGTTTTACAAAAATAAAAGCTGATCGTTGTAGGTACCACCGTCAGTGGTAAATGGTTTGTCTCATCTCTGTAAAGCCCCATACACACGCTCGGACAATCCGCGGACAAGGTCGGTCGGACTTTGTCCGACGTACTTTGTCCGATGTTGGCGTTGCGTACACACGGTCGGACTACGTTGTCGGAATATCCGGTCCGGAAGAACGTCGTGACGTAAGTCGTCGTCCACGAGATTACAAAAGGGAAGTTCAGCACCACGTCAGGCACCCGTTGGGCTCCTTCTGCTGATCCCGTGTTTATCGAGAGTTAGTCGAAGTTTGGTGACTTAAGATTCGCGCTTCTCAGTTTTCTGACTCAGATCGTTACTGCTCTTCAGTTTGTGCTTGTCGTGCGTATCTGTTTATTAGTGCGTGTAGTCAGTTCGCATTTGTTGGTCATTGCGGCCTATATCTTGATATAGGACGCTTTGATTTGCACTGCTTATTGTCTGCTCGTTGCTGGTATTCACTTCGTTCTTTCAGGCCTTGCTGTTTATCGGTGCTTTCTGTTTGTCCGTTCTGACCAGCCGACCTTTTGTGACCTTCTGAGCGATGTTTCCCGTGCGTACTCGTCGCCGAGTTCGTGCTGTACGCGGAATTGGTGTCGGGCTTTTAGCTTTGACCCAAGACCCGTCCATGAACAGAGTGATGAGGAGTATGTGGACCAAGAATTGGTTGCTTCAGCGTGACCAGTTCTCGCACATGCCTTTGCTTCGTGAGATCCGGGAGAATAATCCTGATGATTTCAGGAACTTTCTCAGGATGACGGACCCCGATTTTCACCGTCTTTTGGCTTTGCTGACCCCCTTTATCAGCCGGCAGGATACCTGCATGAGACAAGCCATTACTCCGGAGCAGAGGCTTGTTGCCACGTTGAGGTACTTGGCGACAGGGAGAAGTCTTCAGGATTTGAAGTTCTCTTCAGGTATCTCTCCCCAGGCCCTGGGAATCATTATTCCAGAGACCTGTTCTGCCATCATTCAGGTCCTGCAGGAGGACTATATTAAGGTAACATTTCTACTTTACTATTCCCTTCTATGTATGCTCTGTTTGCTAATGACTTGTATTTTTGACCTCCTTCCCTAATTACCATGATTGCAATATGTTCTAATATGCTGTGCCCCTTTTCTCCTTCATGCATTTTTCCCTTCACTTACCTCACCAGCATGCTCTTCTGCCCCAATAGACACCTATGGCCTACTCACTTAAGCAATGTCTTTTGTCTGCTGCATAGTATTGTTTGCCCCAAAACACCCCCTAAAATATGCACAAATGTTTGCTGTGTGGTTTACTTCATGTAGAGCCCCCTTTTTTTGTTCTTTTGGTGGGGGGGGGGCAAACTCATTAGGAACCCCCTCCCCCAACTGCTCTGTCAGATGGTACCAATCCTTTATCTGCTGGCTTTCCCAAGGTCCATACACACTATATACCTACCTCTTTATAGTGCGCATCTTTAGGGATGAATTCAGCAAAGCATGTAGTGCAAGGGACTGCCTCCATACATTCCATTTCCTATTTTTTTGTCTTCTTTCCCTCCTATTAGCTTGCTTGGTAATTTAATAATGTCACACTGTGCCTGCCTTTTTTGGGGGGGGGGGGGGGGGGAAATGTTATTTGATCTTTCCTGTGGCCTGCCAATAGTGTTAAGTACAGAGGGTCTGGCCAAACTAGGCCACATTATTGAGCCATTTGCCAATCAATGAAGTGCAGAGGGTTACCTGTCCACCACCCCCCCCCCCCAAAACCATAGTTATTGCCAATGTCCCATCAGAAGTGGGGGATTGATGGGGGGGTGAGTAATCTGTGAAGGGGAGCCTCTACTTTTCTGTGTAAATACTTTCCAGCCTCCAATTTTATACAATGCTCTTGTTCCAAGATGTTGATTGTCTAATCTGCTTGCAATGTTTAGGTGCAAAGTGACTCATTTTTTTTTCTTGTTTCACTCCACAGTTCCCTTCCACGCCACAGGAATGGCAGACTGTGGCCTCCCACTTTGCCAGCCGTTGGGACTTTCCTAACTGCGGAGGGGCAATTGATGGGAAACACGTCCGCATCGTCCCACCGCCCAACTCGGGGTCCTACTATTATAATTATAAAGGGTTTAATAGTGTAGTGATGTTGGCGGTGGTGTCGGCAACATACGAGTTTATGTATGTGGACGTGGGGATGAACGGCCGGATATCGGATGGTGGGGCCATTACGCACACGGAGTTCTACTGGCGTCTCCAAAGTGGCAGTCTGTGCTTGCCACCTCCAGAGGAGAATGCCGAAGGACTCCCCTTCGTCTTTGTCGCAGATGAAGCGTTTGCGCTGACTCCCCATGTGATGAGGCCGTTCCCGATGAGGACCCTCACCCCGGACCAGAGGGTCTTCAACTACAGGCTGTCCAGAGCCAGAAGAGTGGTGGAGAACGCTTTTGGCATCCTGGCCAGCCGCTTCCGCCTGTTCCTGACGGCATTTAACTTGGCGGAATACAAACTGAACCACATAGTTCTTGCCTGTTGCATATTGCACAACTTCCTCAAAAGACATAACAGGAACTATGTGGTGCCCGTTGGCCCAGATGTGGAGGGCCCTCCAAATGCGGACCTCACAGCCCTTCGAGTGGCACGTCCAGGCTTGCCCCCTCTCAATGCCCGCGTGGTCCGGGACCAATATATGGAATACTTTGTGGGTAGGGGGGCCATTGCTCTGCCTGACGATGTGTGAGAGGCATTTTTTAATAAATCTGATATTTTAACCAACCTCTGATTTCTTGTCATTTCAGTCTTCTTTTTAGCTTATTTTACTTTGACATTTTTTCCCTTTGCCTTCGACAGTGGTAATGCACTTTCTGGGCAAAAGGAGGTAACAGTCTCTTCTTCCCAAAAAGATTATTCTCATGTGTGTTTGCTACCTAATCTTTGGTCTAGAGAAGGTTTGTCCTGCATAACTGACACCCAAAATACTCCTTTTCAGCACCAGGTCTGACATGTGTGTATTCTCCAAAATGCTGTGCTCCGTGTTTTCGCACAAAGCACTGTGGGTGTCATTTACATAAGTCAAATCCGCTATGCTCTACAAGTGCATTGAAAAAGTTCCCTGGGAAAGGAAATTGCAGTGCAAAGTGGATTTGCCTTTAGTAAATAACACCCATTGCCCCCCATATCCTTTACATTTTACATACATAATGCATTGTTTTAGTTAAATAAGGAAGCCACACATTTTGAAAAGTAAAAAAGTTTACTTGGAAAACATTCACAAGTGCGTTTACAATCTTCACGCCAAAACTGACAACATCTTGGTTATTTACAACATTATTTACAAAGATTACGCAATTTGTAAAACCAGGCATGGAGCTAAGCAGAACCTATGAAGTAGGAAAGTTCAACTTTGTAAAGTGAAGACAAGATCAGACATGACTATATGTTCAAAGTGTGTTTGATCTTGCCTTCATCACATGGGGGGGGGCACCCCCGAAAAGTGGAAATTTGGAACATGCACACAATTTGGTTATGAAAATGGTCATTAGATGGTAAAACACATGCCTAGAAGCTTCAAAAGTGCCATTTTCCATCATGGGGATGAATGGACGTTTTTTGGGGGTGCAACCCCTTCACCACAACCACTTTCGTAGTTCGTAAAGTGTTTGCACCCCCAAAAAAACGTTGCCATTCATCCACCATGATGGGAGCTAGCACATGTGGACACAATGTGTGCATGTTCCAAATTTCACACAGTTTTTAAGTTGCAAATGTGTTCAGAAGCTGGCACAAATGTGTGTAAATTACTTGGTGATTTTTCATATTTTTCCTAAAACATCAATGATGTTCTTCAATTTTTGTTGAACATCATTGATGTTTTGCTTTATGTAATCTAGATCTCGATTGCAGACCATTATCTCTCCGATGAGTACGTGGGCACTCTCTGTGGTAAAGTGCGATTTTTCTTCCACAACATCCACGTCACCTAAAAACCACAAACAAAAAAAATGGGGTGTTGGGAATGAGGCAGCCATACATGGATTAGCTTACCAGTAGCTGTGTTCTCCCACACTCACCTGTTGTGGTGACAATTTCTCCAAGTTCGATGATCTCTCCTTCCTCCTCCTCCTCCTCTGCTTCTGCTCTTTCCCCTTTTTTGGGAGGTGTTGGTTTGGGGGTTTCCTCAGACGGGCCAAGTTTTCGCTCCCCTATGAGAATGTCCAAAAGGAAGATTTAGCAACACAAACTATTGAGGGCAGAAATAGGAAATGACAAACATTGCTTGAAAGTGACGGACACTATTTTAGTTTGGCCAGTTACAAATGTCAACTACATGAATGTAGTCACTTTGTAAAGGTGCTAAACTGACTAGCTTTTTGGTAGAAGTTTGTGTGATGGAGACCCCCCTCTAGTATCCACTGGAGCACATGTGTGGAAAAGGCTAATAAAAAGGGGGTTTGGGTGTCCCAGCACTAGTGCTCTCGAGTCCAGATGGGTAAACACCTACTGGGTGACCTCTCCTTTACATTGAATAAATTGCCTTTACATTCTGGATGACATTTCTAGGGAGAACAAACTTCCTTTCCCCCAAAAAAACACCAAACATCGTATTATAAGTGGCCGCACGATCGAGGTTGCGTACGATCGAATGGACACACACACGACCATGACAGTGGCAGAAAGATCGAGGCTGAGTACGATCGAATGCACAGACGAACATGAAAGTGGCCATTTTGGAATGTACAACTTTGTAAAAATCAAACCACATGGAGCAGTATGCAAGCAAGAAATCAAACACAAAACACAACTACTTACTTTTTTGAAGAATTCTCTTGATCTTTCTGTACTGATCGGCCTCCCTCAGTTTCAGGTCTGACCAGCGTTTCCTCAGTTGCTCCTTGGATCGTTGTACCCCAAAATGATTGTACAGCCTCCTCACAACTTTAGACATGATCTTGGCCTTGCGGACATTGGGGTTGAGGTAAGGCCCATACTTCCCATCATAGTCGCTCCTCTTTAATATGTCCACCATCTCCAACATTTCTCCAAATGACATATTGGAGGCCTTGAATTTCAGGCTCCGGGATCGGGACGTTTCTGCCTCCGGCCTTTCCTCGTCCTCCTCCTTGTTGGGGGGATATTTGGGGCGCACCTGCTGTGTCCCCGCCATGTGCTCTCCCCACTGCGCCGTAAAGAGAAGGGGTGGGGAATAGACGAGAAAGATCGTCAGGGGCGGGCGGAGTTTGACGCATGCGCACTGTATATAAAACGTCACACGCCTGTGTCGTAGCCACGATCTGGGAGACGAGGGGAGAGAAAGCTCACGCACGAGACGATCGCTACAAACGAAGGTACAATTTGACGTTGGTACATAACTAGCCTAGACTGATTAGAACTTGAGGCTTCTTTATGGAGAAGATTAGGAGTGTTTAGGCTGACATTATTTATATTGTTTTGTGTGGCGTTGTGTCTTGCAGAGGTGATGGAGGCGTTCTACAACGTGAGCTTTCTCCCACACTTCATTGATAAATACCGGCAATTCCCCCTCTTATGGCAGGCAAAACACAGGGATTATAGCAACAGACCAAAGAGGTACGCAGCCCTGCTGAAACTGGTGGCATTTGTAAAGCCTACCCTGCCCATGGCAACCGTCGCAAACTTAAAAGTGAAGATAAACAACATGAAGACTACCTATTTCCGGGAGCGCAATAAGGTCCTGAAGTCACAAGCATCTGGAGCTGCAGCAGCTGATGTCCATGTCCCCACGCTCTGGTACTATGACAGGCTCCACTTTCTCAAAGACCAGGCTACTGTCAGGAAGTCACTCTCGACTCTTCCTTGCACGCGTCCTTCCACGCACGCCACCCCGCGTGAGGCTTCCGAGGACCAACCTGGGCCTTCCAGTCAGGAATATGTGCAGGTGCCCAGCTTGTTCCAGGTATAGTAGTTTTGGAACCAGTTTGTTGAATAATGAATGATGTTCAGTTAATTCAGGATCCCCAATTGCTTATTTCCTAACGTGATTGACATATCAACAGACAGTGGTGTGGGAGACATTTTTGGGAAGAATCTAAACTGCAGGGCTGAGAATTGTATGGTTTTGTATTTGAAAACATTTTGCAACAGTCACTAGATGAGAATTGTGTGTGTTTGATGAACAAATAACTGAAACTATGTCCCTTTTTCAGACACAGGAAGACCTCAGCCAGGAGGTGGCTGTGGAAGGTGGCAGTCAGGAGGAGGCAGGGGGTAGTGGCAGCCAAGAGGGGGGTAGGCGTAGGAGCCTGACTGTCTCCCAAGTCTCTCCCCTCCGCCTTCCCTACAGAAGGGCGAAAAACATGGGGGAGGTGGGAGAGTCAGCGCTCCAGCTGATAAAAGATGCCTCAGCCTCCCTCTATGCCACACCCACCTACGAGGAGGCCTTTGCCTCCTTGGTTACAAGTAAATTTACGGGTATGGAGGCGGGGCAACGCAGCATGTGTGAGGAGGTCATCCTCAAAATACTAAATGAGGGGATGGCTGGGGAGATGACTCCCCTCA
The DNA here is from genome assembly GCA_028564925.1 of Lithobates sylvaticus. Taxonomy (NCBI): domain Eukaryota; kingdom Metazoa; phylum Chordata; class Amphibia; order Anura; family Ranidae; genus Lithobates; species Lithobates sylvaticus. The sequence continues at coordinate 81,320,863 of CM053027.1, forward strand.
CACATGTTTGCGAGAGTGACCTTGCTCCGCCTCCTCCTCCTCCTTCTGCCACCCCACCAGCACCAGCACCACGGCGTGAAAGGAAGCGTACAAGGAAGACAAGAGAGTGACAACCTGGACTCAGTCTGGTCTGAGAGAAGATGGAGCCTCTCGTAGTACCAGAGCCTGGGGACCTAGATGGCATCTGCTGCAGTTCCGGATGTTTTGGACTTCAGGACCAGATTGCGCTCCCTTATTATTTAGATAGGTAGTCTTCATGCCCCCAATTGTTTAAGTCTGTAAAATGATGGTTGCCATGGGTGTCCAAGGCTTTGCAAATTCCCCAAGTTTCACCATGGCTGCGTTCCTCTTTGGTCTGTTGCTGAGACCTAAATAAAGGTTTATTTGCTTTGAAATAATCATTGACTATTGTGTTTTACTTTTCTACAATGACAGTTTTTCTTTGAGTAGGCAGGTACATTTCACTAATCCTAGAATTAACAAGGGGCACCAACAACCAACAAACTCCTAGTAAATGTAAGCAAGAAATACAAATGTTAATAATGTGGTTTTGCTAAGTTGAGACATACAAACCCCTCCAAAAAAAAAAAAAAACCTCCTTCAAATATGTATTCCCCCAAAAAAAAAAAATTCTGGTTAAAAAAATAAGAAAGATTGTATTACGATCTGAGTAAAAATAAACATGTAGTGTATAAATGCTGCAAAGTAATAAAGAAGTAAGTTTGTGAGAAGTGCGGGTGAATAGGAGCAGCTAAAAGATGTCATTCTTGTTGCATTTTAAAGAAAAAGAGAATGCGCTGCATTAAAGACATTTTAACATTGCAGCGTGACGAATGTGCTGTGTCGATTAGGAAAGGTAGTTTTACCTGACCGAGCGCTTCCGTCACAGAATTTCTTCTGAGCATGCGTAGCACTTTGTCCGTCGGACAAGCGTACACACGCTCGGATTTGGTGTGATCGGACCGGGTTGACGGGAAATCTTTCCAGCAGGAGATAAGACTTTGTCCGACGGACAAACCGACGAACACTGTCCGATGGTGCATACACACGGTCTGATTTTTCAACAACCTGTCCGATCGGACCAAATTGATGAAAAAGTCCGACCGTGTGTATGGGGCTTAACTGATGCATTCTGCTGGAGAGCTTGATTTTTGAAAACCAACAAACCTACTGGCCAGATAATCAGATGAAAATAGTAGAAAGAAAGCCTAAAAAAGAAAATAAATGTAGCCATCACATCTAATAAATGGAAAGCTGCAATATAAAAAAAAGTTGCTTTTGGGTTTAGTACTTGGGTCATATAAATATACAGGCATACCCCACTTTTAAGTACACAATGGGGTTTATTTACTAAAGCTGGAAAGTGCAAAATCAGGCTCACTTCTGCATAGAAACCAATGAGCTTCCAGGTTTTATTACCAAAGCTTAATTGAACAAGCTGGGGTTAGAAGCTCATTGGTTTCTATGCAGAAGTGAGCCTGATTTTGCACTTTCCAGCTTTAGTAAATAAACCCCATTGTGTACTTAAAAGTGGGGTATGCCTGTGCATCATGTTATACCGTCTACTGAATTGCCAGCCTCAGTATAATCAGGGACAGTATGCAAAAATCTGTGTTTTTTTTTACATCTGTCTCTGAAATGTCCCTTACCGACATCCTTTTGGTCTAAAAATCCAGAGATTACAGCTGCCCCACCTCTCCAGTACCTTCTCAGCCAATAGAAACGTGTGTGTGTGTGTGTGTGTGTGTGCTGTGGGGCCCCATAATCTCCTATTGCCCGGGGGCCCCATGAGTTATCAGTCCGACCATGTTGAACAAAAGAAGAGAGACTATATTGTAGCCCCTGCCTACCCAGCATGATGTTTAGTCTATGTGTAGCATGAAGGGATGAGTTTTTATTTATTTATTTATATATATATTTTACATTTTTTAAAATATATTGGCAGTGATTAAAATTAGCGTGGTAATGAAGGGTGTTACAAGTAAGCACACCGCTAGTAATGGATGATCCTGGAAACATGGGTACTGTAGCAGCATGACATGGCACCATAGTAGTAATCTGTTATGCCATCATATCGCTTAAAATATGACTCTACTTTTCTGTCCAGGTTTGATGTTACACCCATATTTAGGGTGTAATATAAAACATGGTCAAAGTCCACAGTAAGAATGAGCTGAGGGTTCACTGGACGTAAATGTTGACCAGTGGTAGCCCATCCTTTAAGACCACCCCCCTATCCATGCCTCCGGCCCCCGTAAGCTACATGCAGGGCCCTGGATGCATGGATTCCAATGGGGGGGGGGGGGGGGGGGTTTGAAGCACGTGATTAATGACAGAGGCTCTAATAGGTTTCAAAAAAGAGTGGGCTCAGGGGAGGATGGAGGAGATGCATGGTGGAAGCCGCTGTGATGCAGAGGAGGAGGAAGCACGATGGAAGCCACTGCCTGTTGGATGCGCTGCCCGCCCGCGACCTAGATGGGGTAAGTGCAGGGTTGGATGACGGGGGGGGGATGCTGGTGACCCGAGCAACCAACCACTACGTTCTTGGCAAGCAATGACATCACCCAGCCACATTTGCTTACATGGCTTACATGGCCAGAAATCTCCGTTACATAGGCAAAGGGGCAGGATGGAGGGGGTGACATGACCCTGGAACATTTTTGGGGATTTTATTTTATTTTTTAATAAATGACCTGTCAAATGTTTGGACTTTAATATTTACTTTTTTTGTGAATAAACTATGTACCCCTTACTCATTTATTTCTAAAGGGGGTTGCCATATTTCAATAAGCCTTCCTGCCTGCAGACCCCCCAGGCCAGGGTTTTTTGGGGAAGAGGACCTTGTCCTTATCAACATGGGGACAAGATGCTTTGCCAGGGGAGCTCCTCCTAGCAAGGTACCTCGCCCCCGTGTTAAGGGTTTGTGACCTGGTATGGTAAGGGGCCCCCTTTCCTGGCCTGCCAGACTGCATGCTTGAATTAAGGCTCTGGTCTGTATTTTTAGGGGGAACTAGCACTTTTTTATGTGTTGTGACATTTTTTATGTTTTTTTTTTCATTCTTGGGGTAGGATGTACTACAGCAAAAGTAACATTTACAAAGGAAAAAAAACAAACACATTTAATATGCCAGTAGTTGCCATTTCACTACCGGATAATTTTTTTACGGCATGGGGACCCCTGCTTTTGTTTGTGAAATATACCATTAAAACAATGCTGCTAAATCTGTAATCAAAAGATGCAAAAAAAAGCCATAAACTGTTGTCTCATAAATCCAATGCTGTCCTCTGTCCGCTGCACGTTGCTGTTTTATCTCAAACAAGGGAGTGGTGGGACTGCAGAACATCTACCCTTTTGTTATGATAATGAGAAGGGGGTGTTCTGTAGTCTTAACTCAATTCCTCTTCTAGGATGACAATGCTGTTCCTCCTTAGAACCAGTAAAGTGGGTGAGAGTCTTTTGTCACCCTAGGACAGGACACAGAAAACAAATGCAAGTACCACAGCTAAGGACTGGCAAGCTACAATATAGTACATTTTTGTTTTTGGGTATAGAGACCCTTTAACTTCATGTCATTCAGGAAAAAATAGTTATGAGATTTCTATCAACTCATGTACACTAGCAAAAATTCAGACAGTAGGTGTTTGCACCGGCTTCTTTAATGATAGCAGTGAGATAGGCATGAGTTACACCTGGGGTTGATTTACTAAAGGCAAACAGGCTGTAATTTGCAAGGGAATTTTCCTCAGAGCTTAGTAAATTCGGTGATGCCTTCTCCCTGACTTCCATCATTTAATCATGTGCAAGCAAACAAATTGCATGTGATTGGATATTTTGTTCTTTCTTCTGTTCACGCATTCACTAAGCTAAGGGGAAATTTCCTTTCAAAAATTAAAATTCTCTTGCAAAGTGAACAATTTGCCTTTAGTAAATCAACCCAAAAGTCTAGGCGTGTTCATGCATTGTAGAGCAATGGTAAGGCATGTTTCTGGAGATGAAATTGAACGAAGTTTGAAGTTTACAGTAAGTGCTCATATAGACTTGCGGTTGGGGGCAATAAAAAACACACAGTTGAGCCATGTTTTTAGAGCCTTCCACCACCCCCCCCCCCCCCCACTTAAAGTGGTTGTAAACCCTTTACAACAACTTTATGCTACAGGCAAGCCTATAATAAGGCTTACCTGTAGCTACCCTGGATATCTCCTAAACCTGCACGGTTTAGGAGATTTCCCCTGTCCCCTGCATGTGGCGATGTCATTGGCACATGCGCACTGGGGCAAACTGAAGCAATGGCACGTAAGTGTGCCATTACCGGCGGCTCCCGCGCGCAGTATTGCGGCTCCGGCGTGATACCCAGAAGTAACCCCCGGGAGAGATGTCGCCGGCTGGAGGGGGAGACGAGGATGGCTGTGGGGGCTTCAATCTAAGGTAAGTAATTCATGCATACTAGCTCATTATGCCTTTATCTTGCAGGGTTTTTTTTTTTTTACCAGGGTTTTACAACCACTTAAAAATGTTACTAAACACAGGAGCCTGCATTCACTATATCTGGTCTCCCACAGTGCACAGAACATGGAAATGCAATAGCTTTAGTCAATATAAACTGCTAAATACCTTTTCTCATCAGCAGTTAGAGCAGTTTTGTGACTTCTATCAGTGTCTGGTTAAAGTTCGTAGGAGGAGCTTTCATTTTCCCCTGATTGCCCTATGAGGCTTCAGGATCCCCAACCCTCTGACTGGACAGTGCTGATTGGCCCTGTTCTGATCCCAAATGTACTCTCCCCAGAAAAAAACTCTATAGCAATACACAACAAACTGAGCATGTGCAGCTTGTTCCCTGGCCTCTGTACTATCAAGAGATGGATTGGGGACACTGGAAGAAGTGGAGGATCAGAGGAGACAGGATCAAACAGCCTTTTTACACAATGCACAGGATTAACTCTTTATGTTCCCCAGTGAGTATAACAAGCATGCTTTACTGCATATACAGACTGATTTTACTGTTCTGAGTTTAGGAACACTTTAAGCTGAAAAGGTAGCAAAGGGGGTGTTTACATGCCATGGTCATAATGCTGTGCTTCACACCCGTTTAAAAAATTATCACTCCTGTCGCATTCATCAGGCAGCAATAAAGTAAATGAGAAAGCTCCACAAATGCCCCACAACCTTGTGCAATGCATATCGCCCACTTAACGCCTGTAAAACGTTCCAAACACAGATTGCATTTCAGAGGTGAAGCTAGCTTACTGCACATCGAAAAATAGTCTAAATCCTACCCTGTATGGGAAACTTCAGGTAACGAATAAGCGCAGCGTCACTGTGTGAAACACGTCTACCTGCACCTGTTTGCCTGTCCTGTGGTGTTATTCATGTTACGGATTTTACAATAAAGAGATTCCCCACTACCTCGGTGTGCAGCCACCCATTCATTTTATGGGAAACTTCAGCTATTAGAGATGCAAGCTTTGGAAACACATCATGTTCTTTATGGTTAACCCCAAAACACCACTATATGACTACTAGAGATGAACCTGGACCCCAAATAATAATGGTAGGTTTAGAAAAAGTAGCCTCCCAGTATAGGAGAACATACATCCTTTCCTCCTTAACACGGCTGTTACATAGAAATGATGGATAACAGAAAAATGGGTAAAATTAAAATTTCGGAGCCCTTAGTGCTGGAAGCATATTTTAAGCACAACAGCAGTATTTTCAGCTACACTTAAGGGGAATAAAATATATTTTGTGAGGTCATGCGGAAAACTGTATCTGACAAATGAAAACTTTTTCACTAATAGTCTAGTTTACTCAGCACTGTTCTGGATTTGCTCAAAGCTTAAAGAAATAACGCTTTCAGCAGGTAGCGATGTATTAAACTCTGGGATGAAATGAAAATATAGAATAAACTTCCAAATCTATTTCCATTCATTATAAACGTTTAAGATAAATCTGGTTTAGTCAAATTAAAATACATTGCAAGGACCTGATTACAAATTTTGATCTTTGCCGATTTGGTAAATGTTGTATGCATTATCATGTCTTTATTAAAGAGGAAGTAAAGCCTCTTTAAAAAAAAAAAACGGAACCTGCAAGGCAAAGGCATAATGAGCTAGTATGCATAGCATACTAGCTCATTATGAATGACTTACCTAAGAACGAAGCCCCCGAAGAGTCCCTCATCCACGATCTTCTGCACCGCCATCAAACCCGGAGTGACTTCCGGGTCTCGCCGCTCCGTCGCTGTTATTCGCTGGAGCGCACGAGATCGGCTTTTCGCCGTGATCTCGGCGTCCTCAGTGCACCTGCGCGCCGCTGTCTACGGTGCATGCGCCGTAGATAGCGGTGCCTTTTCTTTTCTAAATATCTCCTAAAACATGTAGGTTTAGGAGATATTTATTGGACCTACAGGTAAGCCTTAATCTAGGCTTACCTGTAGGTCAAAGTGGTTTTTAAGGGTTTACAACCACTTTAAACTGACTGCTAAATGGAGAATCTGACTTTATTAGATTGTAAGCTTTTATGAGCAGGGCCCTCTTAACCCTCTTGTATTTTATTGTATTGTAACTGTACTGTCTCCCTTTATATTGTAAAGCGCTGTGCAAACTGTTGGCGTAATGTAAATCCTGTATAATAAAAATAATTATCATCACTTGAGCAATCTCAGTGTAGTGGGAAAAGGAAAAACCCTTGTACAGATTTCAGAAAAAGCCGTGGGTAATCTAAATGTTCAAATGTACACTTGACCCATGTAGTAATTATATGAGTCATACAGTTTTTTTTTGTTTTGTTTTTTATGCAAATTAAGTTTACACTTGAAGACCAGGCCTATTTTGACACTTTTTGTTTACAAGTAAAAATCTGCATTCATTTTTGCAAGAAAATTACAGTACTTAGAACCCTTAAGCATTATATATATACATTAGACATGTGCGATCGTACGAATTTCCGTAAATTCGTACATTCGGGAGGATCCGAAATACGAATTGCTATGCTTCCGAATTTTGTACGAAATACGAAATTTTGTTTACGAATTTCGCATCCAAATTCCATTATAACGGAAAGGTGACTGGTGTTTTGTTGACCAATCAGAGGTTTTCTTCTGCTGCTGAGTGAGGGTTGGGAAAATTACCTTTTTTAATATGGGAGTGGGAGACTGGTACTGGTAGTCGATGGGAGATTCAGAATCGGACAAAATAAGAATGCTCGTTAATTACGATTATTCGTTACGATGAAGTTAAAAACCCAGGAAGTCAGCACAGCACAGTGATGGTGGAAGCCCCTCATAATGATAAATTCATCATAACGAACGTTCGTAATTGTTAAGAAAAGTTAATGAATCTAACGAAAATTCGTATTTCATACAAATCCAAATTGAATTTCGGACACGAATTACAAAATACGAATTAACGGTTAATACGAAATGGAACAGAACGAGACAAATTTATTGACGGCGCACATGTATAATATATATATATATATATATATATATTTTTTTTTTTTTTTTTCAAATTTATTGACGGCGCACATGTATAATATATATATACAGTATATATATTATATATATTTATATATATTTAATTTATTTTTTCTGCAAAGGCACTTAAAACGAACTCTAGATTCACTTGTTGTGTGAAATCACACAAAAAATGTTTAAAAGAGAAAAAATAGGCAGAAAAAATGTAAAACCTTATAAAATAGATTGCTGGTGGAGGGGATTTTTTGATTTATCTTCACCTGTTAGTTAAACCCTGCACTATATCACCAAATTATTGCTACATAGGCTACAGGATATCAACAATTTATAATGCATTGATATTTAATATTATTTCTGTTGATTACCATCATTTAGGATTAAAGTGACACTAAACCCTGGTTAAAGTATTCTCACATCACAAAAGTACCTTCTACTGTTCTCAGCCTCCTCCAAATCTCCAAATTCCATTTTATTTTTGCTTGCTTTGATCTGACTCACTATTAGTGGATGGCCACATTCATGTTCCATGGTATCACTGTATATAGTAATGTAGCAATGTAGCAACCCTCTCTTGCTCCCTCCCAAGATGGACTATAGGATGGACTATGGGATTTGTAGTGCTCATAGTGCAGTGCACATGACCACACCACAAGAGCCCTGCTCATTCCAAACAAATGGAAGTGGGGAACAGGGGGAGAGGTTCGGGAGCACACAGAAGATTTTACAAGAAGGTAGAAAAACACAATAAGAAATTATTTTATGAAAAATAGATTACAGGGCCATTAAGTAGTGGAAGTGTAGATTATTTTTAGAGAATAAGGATATCATTTAGTGTCACTTTAATTTTGCAGCTGCACTCTGGACAATATTAAACATTAAGCCTTAAAATACCTACAAGGAAGAAATCCTTCTTGCTCAGTACTTAAGCTATTCATCCAGGCAGGACCGTCTTTAAGACAGGGCAAAAGGGGCAGCTGCCCTGGGCCCTGTCATTGTTTTGGGGCCCAAAGCAGCTGTCTCATACTTGCCAACTATCCCTGTTTAAATTACCTTGTCCCTTGAATTTTTAGTCCTGTGCTGTGTCCCGATATCTCAGAATGAAGTTCTGTTACTAATGCCCAGCTCTGCCCTATTGTTGTGTACAGATGACTCACCTGCAGACCCTGTGTTTACATGTAAATAACTGGCATTGATATGTAAATAGCGGCACCATTGATGTGGTTGTAAACCCTTACAAACCACTTTGACCTACAGGTAAGCCTAGATTAAGGCAGCGTACACACGAAGGGACAATCCCGCGGGATTATCCGCTGGACTGAAGTCCAGCGGATAATCCCCTCGTGTGTGGGCGCCGGCGGACTTTTTGGCGCCAAAGTCCGGAGGACCAAAGTTTTAAGTTTGGTTTTAAAATTATCCGCTGGACTTGGCAGTCCGGCGGACAATCCCGCCGTTAGTAGGCAAGTCCGCGGGACTTTTGAAAATGAACGGACTTGCCGCTCATCGGCAAGTCCGTTCATTTAGCACGTGACTTCAGGTTACGTAGCTAGCGTAGGCAGTAAATGCCGCCGCGCTAGCTCCGTAAGCTGGCATGGATTTAAAGGGACTCCCCACGCCGAAAAAACGGCATGGGGGTTCCCCCCAAATCCATGTCAGACCCTTATCCGAGCACGCAGCCTGGCAGGCCAGGAAAGGGGTGGGGACGAACGAGCGCCCCCCCTCCTGAGCCGTACCAGTCCGCGTGCCCTCAACATGGGGGGTGCCCTGGGGAAAGGGGGGCCGTGCGGCCCCCCCACCCCAAAGCACCTTGTCCCCATGTTGATGAGGACAAGGGCCTTTTCCCGACAACCCTGGCCGTTGGTTGTCGGGGTCTGCGGGCGGGGGCTTATCAGAATCTGAGAGCCCCCTTTTATAAGGGGGCACTCAGATCCCGGCCCCCCACCCTATGTGAATGAGTATGGGGTACCATGTACCCCTACCCATTCACCTAAGGTGTAAAATGTAAAGTACAAAAACACACACACTTTTGAAAAAATAGTTTATTGCACTGCTCCGGGGGTCTTCTTCCGTCTTGGGGGTCTTCTCGCCGGACTCCCCCGCCATTTACCAAGCTCTTTTACCGAGCGGGGAAGTCCGGCTACCTTCTTCGTCGTCGCCGCCGTCGTCTGGGGGGTCTCGATCCGCCTTCGGGGGTCTTCAGGGGGTCTCTTCTGTTCTTGCGGCGGTCGTCGTCTTCCGCGCCGCCGGCGCCTTCTTCTTCTTCTTGTCCTTCTTCTTGTTCTTCTTCTTGTTCCGATGTTGACCCGATGCTCTCTCTGCCGGAATGGCAGAGGCGCGCTGCGCTGGGACTTATATAGGGACATGGGGACATGGTCACATGCTCATGTCACATGGTGACCCCGCCCCCTTGTGATGTCACAGTCCCAGCATCCTCCGGGACTGTGACATCACAGGGGGGCGGGGTCACCATGTGACATGAGCATGTGACCCTGTCCCCATGTCCCTATATAAGTCCCAGCGCAGCGCGCCTCTGCCATTCCGGGCAGAGAGAGCATCGGGTCAACATCGGAACAAGAAGAAGAACAAGAAGAAGGACAAGAAGAAGAAGAAGGCGCCGGCGGCGCGGAAGACGACGACCGCCGCAAGAACAGAAGACACCCCCGGAAGACCCCCGAAGGCGGATCGAGACCCCCCAGACGACGGCGGCGACGACGAAGAAGGTAGCCGCACTTCCCCGCTCGGTAAAAGAGCTTGGTAAATGGCGGGGGAGTCCGGCGAGAAGACCCCCAAGATGGAAGAAGACCCCCGGAGCAGTGCAATAAACTATTTTTTCAAAAGTGTGTGTGTTTTTGTACTTTACATTTTACACCTTAGGTGAATGGGTAGGGGTACATCGTACCCCATACTCATTCACATAGGGTGGGGGGCCGGTATCTGGGGCCCCCTTATTAAAGGGGGCTCCCAGATTCCGATAAGCCCCCGCCCGCAGACCCCGACAACCAACGGCCAGGGTTGTCGGGAAGAGGCCCTTGTCCTCATCAACATGGGGACAAGGTGCCTTGGGGTGGGGGGGCCGCACGGCCCCCTTTCCCCAGGGCACCCCCCATGTTGAGGGCACGCGGCCTGGTGCGGCTCAGGAGGGAGGGGGCGCTCGTTCGTCCCCACCCCTTTCCTGGCCTGCCAGGCTGCGTGCTCGGATAAGGGTCTGAGATGGATTTAGGGGGGACCCCACGCCGTTTTTCGGCGTGGGGATTCCCTTTAAATCCATGCCAGGTGACGGAGCTAGCGCGCCGGCATTTACTGCCTACGCTAGCTATGTACCTGAAGTTACGTTCGAAATGAACGGACTGCTCCGTGTGTGGGCAAGTCCGTTCATTTTCAAAAGTCCCGCGGACTTTGGCCGGCGGATTATCCGCCGGAGAAGTCCGTGCGTGTGTGGGCAAGTCCGCACGTGTGTGGGCAAGTCCACACGCTCGGAAAGTCCGGCGGACCCAGCTGGAAAGTCCGGCGGATTGTCCGCTGGACTAGGTCCGCCGGCAAAAGTCTGCACGTGTGTACGCGGCATAAGGCTTACCTGTAGGTCCAAGAAATATCTCCTAAACCTACACAGTTTAGGAGATATTTGACAAAAGACAGGCACCGCTGTCTACGACGCATGCACCGTAGACAGTGGCACGCAGGCGCACTGAGCGTGCCGCTGTTAACAGCGATATGCCGCGAGTAGTGACTCCCATGCGCATGCGCGGGAGTGACGTCATTGCGGCTCCGTCGAATGACAGCGCCGGAGCAGCAAGACCCACCAAGAAGATGGAGGCTCCGTACACAAGGGGACAGCGGTGACTTTGCTTGGCTCCTGTGTCAGGTAAGTGACACATAATGGGCTACTATGCAATGCATAGTAGTCTATTATGCTTTACCTTTGCAGGGAAACAAAGAGGAAGTAAACCCATCAGGGTTTACTTCCTCTTTAATATGGTAATAGTGTTGGACCGTCTGCATTGATATGTAAATAGAGGCAGCATTCATATGTATAACATGCCTCCCTGAGTACAGTCTAGCAACCAATCAGTGAGCAGTACTAAAGTGCAGTAACCTCTAGCAACCAATCACTGAGCAGTATTGATGTACAGTAATCTCAAGCAACCAATTAACAAGCAGAAGTCACGTGCTGTGACCTCTAGCAGCCAATGAGCGGTATTGATATGCTGTAACCTCTGGCAACCAATCGCAATCACTGCCTGAGCTGATTCAGTAAACTGATATTGAGTCTAGCTGCTATTTGGTGTATGTCTCAGAGCAGGGGGAGCACGGAATTGCATGGGGGGGGGGGGGGGGCCAAGAAAATTTCTGCCCAGGGTCCAATCAATAATAAAGACGGCCCTGCATCCAGGTATTGTTGTAGTGTACCAGTCATCCTTATTCATTTTTTAAATAACCCGAGAGCCCCTGCTTGTGATGCAGTAGAGGTATTCCCTGTGGTCTTCTTGTTGCCCCCGTTCCCAATCCACAGGGGAGGAAATAATAGCAAACAATTGCAAAATTGCAAAACTTAGATGAGGATAAATAAGTGAAATTTCTAACTTTAGCACAATGTTTTCTAGCTTGCTGATCGATTTCACTTGTTGTCTGGTATTGCTCTTTAACACATTTTTCTTTTCAGTTCATTTTTCGTACTCCTTTCTCTAAAATGTTCATTAAAAAAAGAGTATTCAGCAATAACCCACCACCCATTTAATTAAGTACAGTTAATATAAAATAGTGATGAGTTTTGCTTCTACACAATGCACTTTTAAAAGGATAACGAGGAAATTCCGTAACTTCATAATAGATTCATGAATTTGATGCACTGGGTCAGGTTTTGCTATAAAAAGAATATACAATACCTCTTTCAGGCTATTGTTCATCATCTGTGATAAAGCGCTGATGAATAAGGTTTCCTAAAATTGAAAAGAGAAATAATTGTCAGCATCTGAAATATATATACAAAGTTTTATGTATTACGTTCTGTCATGCAGTTTTAGATGAAATGGGTACACTGTTAATATATATATGTGCAGTTCGTTTCGTTCCGAATAAATAATCTAAAAAAAAATTCAATTATTTTGAGATTTGGATTTATCCAAATTCTTGAATTACAGTACAGGCATACCCCGCTTTTAAGTACACATCAGGGTTTATTTACTAAAGCTAGAGTATAAACAAAGATCACCGAATGCTCCAAATAACAAAACTAAATTTGTCCGAATTTCTGAAAATTCAAATTGAAATTCGAATCTAATTTGACATCGAATTCCAGTTGAATTCGAACTGTAAACATGTTTCTGAAATCAAAGACTGTGTGTGTTATTAGAGTACCATTTCAAAATAATGCTGATTTAGTTAAGCCAAAAGGTGATTTAAAGAATCATTGTGATCATTTGATGACGATTTTTCTTTTGTTTGATCACTTTGCCCCATTCGAATCGAAAAAAAAAAAAAGAAAATAAAGTTTTAGATTTGGCCAATTCAAAATGTATCGATTCGAACGTTTATCGAATCAAAAAATTTGATAGATTCGAAGAAAATTCGGAAAAAGACATGAAACGAATTCAGAATACGAATCTCGATTACAAATCCCGAATAGGAAGTGAACGAATCAACTGAATTTAACAAAACCAAATAACTAGATTAACAAATCTAAACTAAACTAAACTTTTGCATGCCCGTGCCATTCTGCCGATGTAAATCGGCATGCAGCGGTCGACATGTGGTTAAGTTCCTTCTTTCTTCAACATGAGACACTCTTGTGAACCATCACCATCTATTGCTTATTCACCTGATATTGCCCAAAAGGAGGTGTGGAGTACCGGTCTTATCACTTCCAGGTCCCTGTCTTCCAGTTTTCACCAATCGGCAGTGGAGTGCACGCTGGCCCAAAAGTGTGAGCAGAGCGGCAACGTTCCCTTACAGCGTTCTATACAATGTAAGCAGCCTTTTAACTTAATTTGTAACAAAAAACAAACAAACGGAATTACACTATATTGGTTCCCTTTTTCATTACACAGTATTATGGTAGAGAGGAGGAGAGTTGCTTAGGACCCTTAACGGGAGGAAGAAATCCTGAGGGAGACTTATCAATCCAGGCGATTTTAGACTTTTTAAAGAGGTCATGGCTATTTGGTGAGTGCACATCCATTTGGGCACTATCGGGTAAATAAGCAATAGATAGTGACAGTGGTGTATTTAGGTTTTGTGCTGCCCTAGGCCTGACTAAGCTTGTGCTGTCCTAGGCCTGACTAATCTTGTGCACCCCTAATTTAAATATGACCCACCCCTTCCTGTCAAGGCCACACCCCTTGTTGTTTAAAACCCGCGGTGACTCTCATGCTTACTTAGGCAGGGCCTAGATTGGTTGGCTGGAAAGTCTAAATACTGCAATACTATACTCGAATACTATACTCTGTGCTAGTTTGCGGGACTTTTGAAATGAACGGACTTCCCACACACAGAGTAAAGTCCGTTCATTTTAAACGTGACTCCAGGTAGACGGGACTAGCGAAGGAAGCCAATGTCGCCGCCTCGATCGGCGAGATTGACACCTTGCTAGCCCCGTCACCTGGTATGGATTTAAAGGGGAACCCCTACGCCAAAAAAACGACGTGGGGGTTCCCCCTCAATATCCATGTCAGACCCTTATCCGAGCACGCAGCCCGGCCAGTCAGGAAAGGGGGTGGGGACGAGCAAGCGCCCCCCCCCTCCTGAGCCATACCAGGCCGAATGCCCTCAACATGGCACCTTGTCCCCATGTTGATGAGGACAAAGGCCTCTTCCCGACAACCCTGGCCGTTGGTTGTCGGGGTCTGTGGGCGGGGGGCTTATCGGAATACGGAAGCCCCCTTTAGTAAGGGGGCCCTCAGATCCCGGCCCCCCACCCTGTGTGAATGAGTATGGGGTACAGGGTACCCCTACCCATTCACCTAAGGGAAAAAAGTGTTAAAAAGGTTTTTAAAGTACTTTATTAGACAGCTCCAGGGGTCTTCTTCCGACTTCTGGGGTCTTCTTCCGACTTCGGGGGTCTTGTCCCACTCTTCGTTTCTTCTGCTGAGCCTCCGCTATCTTCTTGCAGCTCTTTTACTAGCGTTGGCCCGGTCTTCTGGTTCGTCGCTGTTATTGCCACTGCCGCCGCCTTCTGCTTCTTCTTCTTCTTCTTCTTCTTCTTCTTCTCCCGATGTTGACACGACACTCTCCGCTTGTAATGGCCGGGACGTCTTGCGTGGCCACTAATATAGGGACAAGTGGCGGGGTCACCGACTGATGTCACATGGTGACCCCGCCGCTTATGATGTCACAGTCCCAGCATCCCCGTTTTTTTTTTGAAAACACTGTTTCCCTTAGGTGAATGGGTAGGGGTATCATGTACCCCATACTCATTCACATAGGGGGGGGGGATCTGGGGGCCCCCTTATTAAAGGGGGCTCCCGGATTCCAATAAGCCCCCGCCCGCAGACCCCAACAACCAATGGCCGTTGGTTGTCGGGAAGAGGACCTTGTCCTCATCAACATGGGGACAAGGTGCTTTGGGGTGGGGGGGCCGCAGGGCCCCCCCTTCCCCAAAGCACCCCCCATGTTGAGGGCATGCGGCCTGGTATGGCTCAGGAGGGGGGGCGCTCACTCGTCCCCACCGCCTTTCCTGACTGGCCGGGCTGCGTGCTCGGATAAGGGTCTGATATGGATCTTGGGGCGACCCCCATGCCATTTTTTTTTTTTGGCATAGGGGTTCCCCTTTAAATCCATACCAGGAAACGGGGCTAGCAAGGTGTCGATCTCGTCGATCGAGGCGGAAACATTGGCTTCCTTCACTAGTCCCGTCTACCTGGAGTCACGTTCAAAATGAACGGACTTTACGTGTGTGGGCAAGTCCGTTCATTTCAAAAGTCCCACAGACCTCTGCCAAAAGTCCGGCGGATTGTCTGCCGGAAAAGTCCGGTCGTGTGTGGGCAAGTCCGCACATTCGGAAAGTCCGGCGGACCTCCGCTGGAAAGTCCGGCGGATTGTCTGCCAGACTAAGTCCGCTGGATAGTCCGATCGTGTGTACGCGGCATAAGAAGATATAACCATGCCAATGGTGCAGCAGAAAACATATAGCACAGTGAGGAAGGTTTGTGGTCCAGGACAAAAAGGACAGTCAAAATTAGAAGCGGCACTCCCCCACACACAGTTGCGGAATACTAGCTGCCCGCATAATGGAAGCAGTGAGGCCGCTTTATAGGGGCTCTAGACTAATTTGCCTCTCATCCCAGTCCGCTCCATAAGACTGATGCTTCACTAACAGTGTAGCGCAAGCCTGCGGGGACTCTTTCGGTGCTGCCCCCCTGCAAAGTGCTGCCCTAGGCCTGGGCCTTAGGATACAGCGTTGGATGGTGATGGTTCACAACAGTGTCTCCTGTTGAAGAAAGAAGGAATTTAATAACTTAGAAGACTTTTTATGAACTTTATTTCTAAGGACTTTTTCACATTGTCACTAATTGAATTGAATGGCGTATTGCACTTTGCACTTTATTTTTTAATTGTACCACAGCATCTGTTTATTTTTTCAAATTAGCGCCCCCTCACAATTTTATTATAGTTGCAAGACAAATCCCAACATTTCATAAAAGGAGAAGGGAAAGGAAAATTTTATTCCAAAAACATCAAAGGAACGAAATAAGGTCCTGGAGAACAATAATATAATCAAAAAAAATATATAGGTATTTAAAAATAAGCATAAAATAAAAGTGAGAAGATAAAAACCAATATCCAATTAACACCAATTTGTTAAATGTAAGCAACAACTACACATAAAAAGCAAATTATAAATCATAAAATATTATCAATCTCAAATTGCAGAGATGCCCAGAAAAAATATAGGACTAGCAACAATAATTTAGAGTGATGCAAAGTTTGTCAATCTCACAACTTAAGGGAAAAAAAGCGGTTCCTCAGCCCTAATACAGAAAAACTTTTGACCTGAAGGGATGGAACAAACAGTCCATATGGAGGATGGGAAGTGTCCATTGTAATATTGAGGGCTAAATCATACTGATGGTGGACAGATTGCTGACAATAGTCCTCTGGGCAGTCTGCTGCAATACCTGCTTATCCACAGCAGAGCAATTACCAGACCAAATGGCAATGCAAGAAGTAAGGATGCTCTCCACTACCCACCCATAAAATGAGGCGAGTACTGAAGTACCAAGGCCAGTACACTTCAATCTCCTCAAAATGTAAAGGTATTGATTCACTATGCTAGCTGGATTGATGCTTCAGGTGAGGTTATCAAAAATGTGTTCCCTCCAAATATTTAAAGCAAGGGACCATCTTAACATGCAGAGAAAAGGTGGGTAGTGCTAGAGAGCTTTTTACCTTTGAACCAGGCTTTCAGATTCTCACTTCTTGTCTATACATGGATCATCCGAATTAATGATGAGTCCCACTACGGCTACCCCCCCCCCCCCCCCTATACAAATAAACCCCCTCCTCTCTTTCTCTTCCCCCCTATTTTCCCTCCCCCCCTTTCCCTTACTGGATCACCTAATGGTGCTGGCTGGGTCTTCTACACCACTCTGTTACACCACCCCCCACAGTTACCTTATAATTTTTAACCCTATTAATCAACTTCTTACCAGAGACGGTGACTTGCAATCCTCCTTGTCCGCCTTGGGGGGAATTTTTGTTGAGCCCTGTCGCCCATTGTTTTCATCCAGATGGGTGAGCATCTCTCTATTTCAATTTCAATTGTAAAATGTTATTAAAATGTCTTTATGCTTTGTTCAAATGTATTATTTGTTTCCTAGACTTTTTGCTCCTGAAGAAGCGGTTTATACTGCAAAAACGGTAGAGGACAATCTTATACTCCCCCTCAACATTAGCTCTATGGGGGAACCCGTTAGTAGTCAGTGATTTGTGGGGTATTTTTTAATATGTCTGTATGGCTTTTTTTCTGAATTGTATTAAAGTTAGATTTTTTACTACAACCATTGGGTCATTGTATCAGTACCGTGATAGTCCATTAACCACCCTAGGTGTCCTTGTGTACCGGGCAGCATCAGCAATTGCCCCCACATTTTCACCTTCCCAATTTTACTTTGCTATATCATCTGAGAATTTCACAATATGATTGCTAAGATATTTAGCTGCGCAATCGTAGGCCAGTAGTGTGTGTAGCCACTCTCTGCCTTAACCCCCTTAACCCCTTAAGGACCGGAAGGATTTCCCCCTTAATGACCAGGCCATTTTTTGCGATACAGCACTGCATCGATTTAACTGACAATTGCCTGGTTGGTCGACAGTGTACCCAAACAAAATTGACGTCCTTTTTTTCCCAGAAATAGAACTTTATTTTGGTGGTATTTGATCACCTCTGCGGTTTTTATTTTTTGCGCTATAAACAAACAAAGAGTGACAATTTTGGGAAAAAACATTTTTTTTTATTACTTTTTGCTATAATACGCATCCCAAAAATAGGCGTACATTGATTGGTTGGCGCAAAAGTTATCGTGTCTACAAACTATGGGATAGATTTAGGGAAATTTATTTATTTTTTATTGTTTTTACTAGTAGTAGTAGTAGTGTGATTTTTAGCAGGACTGTAACATTGCGGTGGACAAATCTGGCCCCAAATGACACTTTTTGGGGACCAGTGACATTATTATATTGATCAGTGCTATAAAAAATGCACTGATCAATGTAAAAATGACACTGGTAGGGAAGGGGTTAACACTAGGGGGCGATCAAGGGGTTAACTGTGTTCCCTCGGTGTGTCCTAACTGTAGGGGGGGATGGGCTCACTGGAATATGACAGAGATCCCTGTTTCCGATTACTGGGAACAGAAGATCTCTGACATGTCCCCTGTCAGAATGGGGATCCGCTTGTTTACACTGGCAGATCCCCGTTCTGCCTCTGTACTAGGCATTGAGTCCGCTGGACCTGCAGGCACACTCCCGCAGCATGCAGCGGGACCAAAAGTGCACCGCCGGTATAGTGAGAACACAGGGTATAGCTGCCGTATAACGACGAGTCTGCAAACCCGTAAGGAAGAAGGGTGAAGATGGGAGCGCCTGCAGCTCTGACATCTCGGTGCTGGAAGGGCTTTGTTTTAAGATAAATTTAAAATAATGTGCTAGTATGCGGTGCACATTATGACATACTAGTAAATTATGACATTACCTTGCAGGGTACCAAAAAAAAATAATTCCAGGGGTTTACTACCGCTTTAATGACTTCAGCCCCTCTGACACTCTAGGTTAAGTGTACAAAGCCTGCAATATCCCAGAAATCACTAAAGGCAACACCAAGTACACTATAATGATGTTATATCAGAAAGCAAACACGAACCAGATTAGGGAAGGCAATACATTGTCACACAATATGATTAGTAATGATTCAGCCATGAAAATTATTTAGCAATATTAGTAATGTAATTAAAAATATGGTATGACCAGTAGTTAGCAGTGGGTCTATGTAAATGCTATGTACCAGGATCAGCATAAACAGTAGCAAGGTCACCACAGTGCAGAAATGGACAGGGATGAGAATATGTTTACTGCATTCAGGAATCCACACTGCCAAAGTGCATTAGGGGAGTCTATGCTAGGCCTAGGCTAACTGGATGGATGTACCCTTTATAGAAGTAGTAGTAGGAAAATTAAGGGGGGGGCTTGTAGAATGGTGTTATAGGAAGGTAATCTATTATTGTGTTCTTCTGCCAAATATAGTTGGGGCTCTTTAACCACTTCAATACGGATCCTCGGGGGGCAGATAATCAATCAGCGCAGACCCCCCGTCAGGAGAGCAGCCGATCGGCTCTCCTCTACTCGCTCCTGTCAGACGCGAGTGGAGGAAAAGCTGATAAACAGCTCTTCCTGTTTACACTGTGATCAGCTGTGATTGGACACAGCTGATCATGCGGTAAAGAGTCTCTGCCAGAGGCTCTTTACCCAGTTCGGAGATGCAGTGTGTTAGACTGACACGCCACAGCAACGATTGCTGCGCTGCACGCCCCTGCGGGCGTGTGATCGCGGGTTATCCGAATCCCATCATATGATGTCCGGTTAGGATAACAGAACCACTTTGTGCATGTCATATTGCTATATGGTGGGCGGGAAGTGGTTAAGGAGCGTTGGTGCACTTACCAACAGTCTTGATAAACCAGCATGCAGTTTAGGTGCGGTATTGGTGCAGTATAGGTGTTATGTACTAAGTGCCCTGCCTTCAGTAACTCAGTCTCTACTATGAGTAGGTGGATAATGGTCAGTGAGCCCTCTCACCAGTCCTTTGTAGTATGGCTGTAGACTCTCACTGTAGAAAGGGACCCCTTTGCCTCCACACAGATAACTCTGGTGATCAGCATTGATAAGAGGAGGGTGAAAGGTTGCTCTTGTTCCACTGCTGCAACAGCAGTATTGATGAGATTGCCATGGTCCATGCAGTGCTACCTCTAGTGTCCCCTGCCCACAGACCTCAGGCTCTGGTCCCCGCCTCCTGCATATATGTGAGCACACAGGAAGGTGTGCTCACAAGGACTCCCATGGAGCCAAGAGAAGTAAGTTTCTCATGCAGTCTGTTAAAAACTATTCCACCTCTCCCCCCTCTGCCTCGGTGTTCTCTGGGAACTGTAGTGTAAAGGGTCCATAAAACCCATTTAATCGCTGCTGTTCCGACTTTTGCTTCCATGATCCTCAGCATTCTGTATATAAGTCCACAGGCTTTCCTGGGTATAGCTCCCCTATGTAGGCTTTCCTGGCTTTACAGCATTGCAGTAGTAAGTGAAAGTAAACCTGACAGTAAAAAGGGTGATTCCTTCTCCATGTTTCTTTAGTTCAGGACCTGGCTACATGTGTAAAATAAGGGGCTCAGGATGCATCTCGGGAGGGGAACTGGTTTTAAGAATGATGGAAGAGGATATGTGCAGTATAGTTCTACTTTGCTCGTCCTTGGTAATGGAGCAGAGGAGAAGTGTAAGTGTCGAACAGCTCAAAGTAGGAAATAAGAATCAACATTTTTGGCCATTTGCCCTACTGTCATGCTATAGATTTTGGTAACACCATGTCCAATAAAGAGGTGGTAGTAATTCATTTCTTACAAGGGTATATACAGTATAATACAGATCTGCTCTAGTGTGTGTTTGTCTAATGCCCCGTACACACGGTCGGAAAATCCGACCACAAAATCCATCAGATTTTTTCCAACGGATTTTGTCCGACACTGGTGTTGCATACACACGGTCGGACAAAGTTGTCGGAAAATCCGATCATTCTGAACGTGGTGACGTTTGTTGCCTATGACGGGACTACGTAGAGGCTAGTAGCCAATAGCTTTGGTCTTGTAATGTGATCTGAGCATGCGTGGCACTTTGTCCGTTGGAATTCGCTACACACGATCGGAAAAAGTCCGATAGGACTTTGTTGTCGGAAAAATTGAGAGCAGGAGATAAAACTTTGTCCGTCGGAAAATCCGATGGAAAATGTCTGATGGAGTCGGAAATTTCACACAACATTGTCCGATAGGACATTTTCCGTTGGAAAATCCGACCGTGTGTATGGGGCATAAGTGTAGTACAGAGATTACATTAGAAGCTAGAAGGGTCAGTAATAAATCATGCAATGTCAACCACTATATACGGTAAGTAACCAATAATTAAAGTGCAGCTTCCCTCAAAACACATTTAAGTTTTGTATTTTTGCTGCTAAGCGGAACGTATGATTTATACTTTTTCTTTCAGAATAGCTACTTTTGTTTACAACCATGACCATTAGAATGCCAGACTAAAAAAGTTACTAGAGACAAGCATCTCCAGACAACTGGAGACCCCAGTTTGACGGTGAAATAGAGTCTAAAGGGTTTTCAATTAAATTCCAGATCAGCAGATAAATACATAGCTAAATCTGAACTCGCAGATAAGCAAATATTGTCTAAATACAAGAGGCATGGGTATTCCTATTTGAATCTTGGTGCGCTTTGTGTATTTTTTCAGATCTGTGCAGTAAGCCAGTGTAAAACTTTACCTCTGACGGAGCTTCCTGTAGTAAAGACCAGTGCTGTTCTCTTTCCCTCTGCATGGTGATCGGTCCTGCAGGCAGTCTGCAGTGGATAGGCCTCCTGGGACTAGACATGTGCACAATAGAAAAATTTGTTTATTTTCGTTTCGTTTCTGTTCGTTTCCGTTGATTCGTAACGATTCGTAAATCCGTAAGTCGTCGGTGTTCGTATTCGTAACGATTCGTAAATTCGTAAGTCGTCGGTGTTCGTATTCGTAACGATTCGTATTTTCGTAAGAGTTATTTTTTCGTTGATTCGTTTTTCCGTTAGTTTAATTTTCATTTATTCGAAATTCGGAACGCATCCGTATTTTCGTAGATTTAGTTACATTCGTACTTTCGTTAGATTGATTTATTCGTACTTTCATAAAATTGTTTTCGTAGATTCGTAATCGGAGCATAATT
This sequence comes from Lithobates sylvaticus, assembly GCA_028564925.1. Taxonomy (NCBI): domain Eukaryota; kingdom Metazoa; phylum Chordata; class Amphibia; order Anura; family Ranidae; genus Lithobates; species Lithobates sylvaticus. The sequence continues at coordinate 81,342,792 of CM053027.1, forward strand.
CATAATTTTATGTAATGTGTATGCTATTATTACATTTTAAGAGACACGGAAAATTATGAATCAAAAAAAAAAGTTACGAATGTACAAATTTTTTCGTTCAATCCATTGGAAGCACGTTAAGCAGCGCCATTCTAAGAGACACGGAAAATTACGAATCGCAAAAAAAAAAAAAAAAAAAGTTACGAATGTACGAATTTTTTCGTTCAATCCATTCGAAGCACGTTAAGCAGTGCCATTGTAAGACACACGAAAATTACGAATCGAAAAAAAAAAAAAAGTTACGAATGTACGAATTTTTCCGTTTAATCCATTCGAAGCACGTTAAGCAGCGCCATTGTAAGGGACACGGAAAATTACCAATTCAACAAAAAAAAAAAAGTTACGAATGTACAAATTTTTTCGTTCATTTTGATTTTCGTTGTTCCTGTTTTCGTTTTTCGGATTTTCTTCTTTCGGAGTTTCGTTGTTTCTAATTTGGTTATTTCGGATTTTCGTTGTTTTTCATATTCGTTCGATTCGAACATTCGTTATTCGTTAAAATTTTTAGCGTATCGTTCGTTCATTCGTATGATAACGAATGAACGAATATAGCGAATTTTAACGAAAAACGAAAAAAACAAAAACAAATTGCACATGTCTACCTGGGACCCTCTCGTAGCTCTCTACATAGGTTATGTACATCACAGATTTGATTGCATTGCTACTTTTATAAGGTAATATATGGGCTTGCAACTGCATTATATCCTTCATTGTAATTGAGGACTATATTTGAATAAAGGCTTTTAATACCAAAGTTTAAAATGCAGATATGTTTACTGTTTTATCTACCAATGGATTTGGAATTCTGTACAGCCATACTTGTGATTTACACACATTTTTCACTGCACAGCTGGACAAGTTGCACATTAAGGTCCTGACTAAGCAATTCATCTAATTGGATCAGCAGTTTGGCTTCCTAAATAACATTTCAATATCGAGCCTTCTTATTAAACAGTGAATCAGCATTATCATATCTGTCCAGTGAGCAGGAAGCTGACCCAAGGACTGTAATGATGAGTGAATTGGCCTAGGTTCGATTTGCAGAAGGATCCTATAACCCAGCATGAAATCTGCAAATATTAAAGCTAGAGGCAAACTACACTGAAGTCTAATGCCACGTACACACGGCCGGGTTTTTTTCAACTGTCCAAAACTCCGTCTGCATTTCCACCGGAAAAATTAAGAACAGGCTCTCAATCTAAAGTCTGTTGGAAATGCCGACAGAAAAAGACAGATGGGCATACACATGGTCGGATACACAAGGGCTCCCGCACACATGCGTGGGAGTGACATCATTGCGTCTCCGGCCAATCACATAGCCGGAGCGCGCAAACCCGGAAAAAAGACTGGGGGAAGATGTCAGCCCTCTCAGCGGTGACATTACAGTGCTGGAGGGCTTCGTTCCAAGGTGAGTATTTCATAATATGCTAGTGCATACTAGCACATTATGCCGTTGTTTTTATTTTTTTTATTTTTTTTACAACCGCTTTATTAACCACTTCCCACCCGGCCACTGTACATATACGGCCAGCCGTCTACTTCTGAATGGACGTTCTGGAACGTCCTTCAGAAGTAGAGGGATCGCGCGCGCGTGCCCGCGCAGCGGCGCGATCCCGATGCGGCCGTGTCACCCGGACACGGCGCATCTCGGATCGGCAGGAGGGCTCGGTGATTGGCCCTCCTGATCACATGACGGCTGTGTTGAATCACAGCCGTCATGTGATGTAAACAAACAGCCGGTTGCTAGGCAATCGGCTCTCCTCTCCTCACACGGAAGTCGTCGGTGAGGAGAGGAGAGCGGATCGCTGCAGCCGGCTGGTGATCAGTGAGTATTAGCGTTTTTTTTACTCACTGATCACCAGTCTAGTGTCCCCACAGTAAAACACACATGTCCCCACAGTAAAACACACATGTCCCCACAGTAAAACACACATGTCCCCAAAACACACATGTCCCCAAATAATAAAAACACATGTCCCTCACATATGTCCCAGTAAAATAACATGTGCCAATGATTATCTGCACACATATGTCCGTGATCACCTGCACACACCTGTACATGATCATTTGCGTACATATGTCCGTGATCACGCGAACCAATTATTATACACTTAACGGATTTTTTTTTTACAAAAAACATGTAGCAGAATACATTTTGGCTTAAATTTATGACAAAATTTGATTTTATTGGATTTCTTTTAAAAAAGAAAGGAGAAAATATTGTTTTTTTTTTCAAAATTTCCGCTATGTTTTCGTTATATCACAAAAAATAAAAAACGGAGTCGCGAATAAATACCACCAAACTAAAGCTCTATTTGTGCGAACAAAATGATAAAAAATTCATTTGGTTACAGCATTGCATGACCGCGCAATTGTCATTGAAAGTGTGAGAGCGCTGAAAGCTGAAAATTGGTCTGGGCAGGAAGGGTGTTTAAGTGCACAGTAAGCAAGTGGTTAAAGGGCTTTTTTCTAAGGTGTGGGTATTTTTTTTTAGTTTTTCAAATTTTCTTTGTGAATGAGTAACGCATAGGGTGAAGGATGGATATGCGGGGGCACACTTATTCTAAAGGGGGCTTCCAGATTCAAATAGCCTCACGTCATCTTGGGGCATCAGATGTAGGGATAAGGTCCTTGTCTGCAACAACCAGGGAACAAGGTGCCTTGCCAGAAAGGTGGCTTTGCTGCCCAACTTCCAAAGTACCCTCCCCATACTCACCTGTGATCCCAACTGGAAGAATTCACTGATTCTTGGCATTGGGATCTACTGTATACCCTTGTAAATGTAACTTTGAAGCGGTATTAAACCCAAAACCAAAAATTTTTATATTTTCAGTTTATCAATCATTAAATGTAGTGGCTGTATTCATTTTCTTTTATTAGGCCTTATCCCTTCTGTTTTCACCTGGTGATCTGACCAGGTAAACACCACCTGTATTAGAATGCCTCTACTCTGGATGAAGGAGCAGAGGGGGCACCTTTGCACAGCAGCGTTGTCTGTCTGGGGGGAAGGGAATGTTAGATAGACTAGCAGATTTAGATACAGAAAAGCTGATCATTGTAAGCACCCTATGAGTGGCAAATAGTTTGTCTCAACACTCTAACTGCTACATTTTAAGGGGAGCATATTCTGTTGAAAAACAACAGACTTACTGGCTGGATCAGCAGGTGACAATAAAGGAAAGAAAGCATAAGAAAAAAAAAAAACAAATGCAGCCATCACATCTAAGAATTTGTAAGCTGTGGTATAATAAATGTTTGCTTTTGGGTTTAATACCACTTTAATGAATACACTTTTATGTATATTGTATTAAAACTGTTCTTCAGAACACACTCTAGCAACAGGAAAAGAGAGGAGGAAAATTAAGCTTACTGAAAATCAATAGGTGCTCATGACTGTTTGTCAGCTGCTATTAAATAATGGCCATTTCAGTGATTTTGGAGACACAAATAATTGAGTCACATCTTGATCATTCGCCAAAACTGACGTTTTTTTATCAATAAGCTGAAAATGATAGTCTTCTAAACCTGTGAATAAAATGAACTATGTATCACCCCTGAAAAGAATAATGTCGGCATTTCAAGTCTGTGTCCAAGTTGGGCTAATTTTAGCATTGCATGAAAAGCATTCCTTCCTTATAAATACATCTATCACAGAGTAAGACACGGATCATTATGACAAAATCATTTAATCAAAGTAAGGTAATTAATCACCAGTTAAGATTTATTTATACATCAAATATTTCATCTTGCACATCAATCCACTCATTTTCCAGTTACTCTAATACCGATTCATTTGCTTTTACTGTGGGCCTTCGTACTGCTTTCTTTATTTTGAAAAATGCATTAAATACTGAAAAATAGATAGTTGATCCCACCAGCAATAAATTCAGCTCTTAACCACTTAAGCCCCGGACCAATTTGCAGCCAAAGGACCAGGCCCCTTTTTGCGATTCGGCACTGCGTCGCTTTAACTGACAATTGTGCGGTCGTGCGACGTGGCTCCCAAACAAAATTGACGTCCTTTTTTTCCCACAAATAGAGCTTTCTTTTGGTGGTATTTGATCGCCCCTGCGGTTTTTATTTTTTGCGCTATAAACAAAAATAGAGCGACAATTTTGAAAAAAATGCAATATTATTTACTTTTTGCTATAATAAATATCCCCCAAAAATATATATAAAAACATTTTTTTTCCTAAGTTTAGGCCGATACATATTGTTCTACATATTTTTGGTAAAAAAATCGCAAAAGTTATAGCGTTTACAAAATTGGGGATAGTTTTATAGCATTTTTATTAATATTTTTTTTTTACTAGTAATGGCGGCTATCAGCGATTTTTATTGTGACTGCGACATTGTGGCGGACACATCGGACATTTTTGACACATTTTTGGGACCATTGTCATTTATACAGAAATCTTTCCTGTGTAAATGACACTGGCAGTGAAGGAGTTAACCACTAGGGGGCGGGGAGGGGTTAAGTGTGTGTGTTTTTTTTTTTTACTGTAGGGGGTGTGGCTTTTTGCATCTGATGTCACTGATCGGCTTTCCCGATGACAGGGAACAGACGATCAGTGTCAGTTGCGCTAGAAAGCACAGGGAGAGGTTTGTTTACACAGACCTCTCCCCGTTCTTCAGCTCTGTGACCCGATCGCGGGACACCAACGGCGATCGTGTCCGCTGGTCCCGCAGCCGCGGTCACGGAGCTCAGGACCGGGTCGCGAGTGCGCCACCAGCGGTGAGCGTGCGATCCACGGCTGGGCTCTTAAAGGGCCACGTACAGGTACGTGGTTGTGCCCAGCCGTGACATTCTGCCGACGTATATCGGCGTGAGGCGGTCCTTAAGCGGTTAAATTGATACTAAAGTCTTGTTTTTTTTTTAGTTAAAAAATAACAAACATGTTATGCCCCGTACACACGATCTGACTTTCCGACAACAAAACCGTGGATTTTTGTTCGAAGGATGTTGGCTCCAACTTGTCTTGCATACACACGGTCACACAAATGTTGGCCAACAATTACGAACGTAGTGACGTACAAGACGTACGTGATATCTCCATTACAAACGCTAGTTTTACAAGACTGAGAATTTCCGGCTCGTACTTGATTCCGAGCATGCGTGGACTTTTGTGCAACGGACTTGTGTACACATGATCGGAAATTCCGACAACAAACATTTGTTGGTGGAAAGTCCGACAACAAATGTCCGATGGAGCATACACACAGTCGGACTTACCGCCAATAAGCTCACATCCAACATTTCCTGTCGGAAAATCCGATCGTGATTACGCAGCATTATACTTACCTGCTCTGTGTAGTGGTTTTGCATAGAGCAGCCCCTAACCTCCTCTTCTTGGGTCCCTCACCGGTGCTCCTGGCCCCTCCCTCCTGCCGAATGCCCCCCACTGCGCTTAAAACGGAACTGCTCAGACCATTTGTATTTTAAGAGAGAGGCCAATAACCTTAGATGTTGTCTACTCGAAAGGGGTTATAGCCACAAAAATGTAAAAAGGGCATTTAATCGTGCTAACGAAAACAGTAGACACGATCTTCTGTTCTCTAAAAAGAAAAAATCCTCTGATGTATGTCAAAGAATCATCACTACCTATACCAATGATCATGTACAATTGAGGTCAATTTGCGAAAAGTATTGGCATTTATTGACCTCAGACCCGAAGGTGGGACGTTTTGTACCTCCCACTCCACCAATCACTTATAGACGTGCCAATTCACTACGCGAAATTTTAGTCAGCAGTGAATATCGAGGCTCAAAATGCGGGGACCCATGTAAGACCCTAGGTACTTTTCCATGTGGCTCTTGTACACATCGCCAATACATGGACTCTAGAAAACATATATACTTACCTAATGGAAGACCCTTTATCCCTAGACATTTTGCAAATTGTCAGACTAACTATGTAGTTTACTTGTTATTATGTAGTTGTAAATGCTTCTAAATCGGAAGACTATACAAAAACTCTGGCAGAGAATCTATCGACATATTCGAGCCATGCAGACTAAGGACCCAGATCTCCCCCTTGGGAGACATGTCCTACAAACTCATGGTGGGCTATGTCCTAGAGTGTCGGTTCTGGTACTTGATCAAATCCACCCCAGCTCACGTGGAAGAGAGACCAATAAACTCCTCCTACAACGTGAGCTGAGGTGGATATCCAACTTAAATGCCACTATGCCACCAGGCCTCAATGAGGCATTCAATTTGAAGCCTTTTCTACCAGATTTCTCAACAGGGGTTTTTCCGATAAAGAGCTTTGATTAATATTCAAGAGTTTCTCTGCCGTGAGAAATGTATAATTTATAACTTGGAAATGTTTTCAGTGTTATCATGCCAAATGTTCAATACGGCTTCTTGTCAGAGTTTCGCTGTGTGTTTTTTTCTTTCTGTTTGTATATATATATTTTATAACTTTTCTCTCCTTTTAGATATCCCTTTAGGAACTGTGATATTTATTTTTAAAACAGGAATGTACAAAAACGACGCAGCCTCCAGATCTTTTGAATTTCTTCTAATATTTTGTAAGATTTTTTATTTTTATGTTTGGAATTAACCAGATATATTGTGGTGGTTTGTTTGCCTTCGGTGGCTCATTGAGGCTCCCTGGCACATGGGGGGCCCTTTGGTGTTATTACATCATCGGGCCCTCTTTGGAAGGGCTACAGTACACTGCGCTCCCCAGAGACGTGCCATGGCTCATTTCAGTGTTTATTTCTCCATCTGCTCTAGCTCTTACATTCTATCTAAATCAGCTGCAATACACCTCTTGGCCACTTGGACGATATCCCTGAGGCGCATGCACGGCCTATCTTTTTTTATCTTGCCAGTACCTGCTTGCCCTCTTTCTGTGCCGACGGCCATGTCGACGTCTGACGTCACCGCGCTCCAGCATGTCAATGGTCCCAAAAAAGTGTCAAAAGTTTCCGATCTGTCTGACGCAATGTCGCAGGCCCGATAAAAATCACTGATTGCCGCCATTACCAGTAAAAAAAAATTATAAAAATGCCATAAATGTATCCCCTATTTTGTAGAAGCTATAACTTTTGCGCAAACCAATCAATATACGCTTATTGCAATTTCTTTTACCAGAAATATGTTGAAGAATACATATTGGCCTAAACTGATGAAGACATATTTATTTATTTTTGGATATTTATTATAGCAAAAAGTAAATAATATCATTTTTTTTTTTCAAAATTGTCTGTCTGTTTTTTGTTTATAGCTGGACTATAGCGCAAAAAATAAAAACTGAGGTGATCAAATAGCACCAAAAGAAAGCTCTATTTGTGGAAAAAAGTGGGAAAAAAAAGCACGTCAATTTTGTTTGAGTACAGCGTTGCACGACAGTGCAATTGTCAGTTAAAGCGACGCAGTGCCATATCGCAAAAAAATGGCCTAGTCATTAAGGGGGCAATTCCTTTCAGTCCTTAAAGTGAGTGTAATGCCGCGTACACATGATCGGACTATCCCGCGAGATTGTCCGCCGGACAACACGCCCGTGTGTGGGCTCCGGCGGACTTTTTCTCCTCAAAAGTCCGGCAGACTTAGTAAGAAGTTTTGACTCAAAATTGTCCGCCGGACTCAGCAGTCAAACCGGCCGTCTGTGTGCTAGTCCGCGGGACTTTTGAAATGAACAGACTTGCCCCACACATGGAGTAAAGTCTGTTCATTTAGAACGTGACTTCAGGTAGATGGGACTAGCGAAGGAAGTCAATGCCGCCGCCTCGATTTACACCTCGCTAGCCCGTCACCTGGTATGGATTTAAAGGGGAATCCCTACGCCGAAAAAATGGCGTGGGGTCCCCCCCAAATCCATATCAGACCCTTATCCGAGCACACAGCCCGGCCGGTCAGGAAAGGGGGTGGGGACGAGCAAGCACCCCCCCTCCTGAGCCGTACCAGGCCGCGTGCCCTCCACATTGGGAGGTGCCCTGGGGAAAGGAGACCCCCCCACTCCAAAGCATCTTGTCCCCATGTACATGAGTAAGCACTAGTTGTAGTGCGAAACGCGTCAGCTCTGTACCCCCCCTTTTTGCCGTGTCTGGATTGAAGTGTTTTTTTGGCTTTTAAATAAACCAGTTTGAATTTTACTTTCCCGGTGTGCGGCTGTCTGGAGTTCTTCCTGTTTTCCAATTGCTGTGCTAATAGCCAGCACCTGGGGCTCCCACACAGGAGCAGGAGCATTCGCTTGAAAGGAGAGTCTTGGAGCGGTGGTTGTCTGTTTTCATCTTGTCCCCATGTTGATGAGGACAAGGGCCTCTTCCCGACAACACTGGCCGTTGGTTGTCGGGGTCTGCGGGCGGGGGGCTTATTGGAATCCGGGAGCCCCCTTTAATAAGGGGGCCCCCAGATACCAGCCCCCACCCTATGTGAATGAGTATGGGGTACGATGTAGGGAAGGGAAAAAAGTGTAAATAAAAAACACAACACAAGTTTTTACTTTATTACACAGCTACGGGGGTCTTCTTCCGTCTTGGGGAGTCTTCTCGCCGGACTCCTCAGCTATCTTCTGCTAGCTCTTTTACTAGCGGAGGAGCCCGGCTTTCTCCTTTGTCGTCGCCGCCACTGCCGTCTGGGGGTCTTGTTCCGACTTCGGGTGTCTTGTCCCGCTCTTCTGTTCTTCTTGCCGGGCCTCCGCTATCTCCTGCTAGCTCTTTTACTAGCGGTGGCCTGGGCTTTTGTCGCCGTCGTTGTCGCCGGAAGATGCTGGGACTGTGACATCATAAGGGGGCGGGGTCACCATGTGACATGAGTCGGTGGCCCCACCCATTGTCCCTATATAACTGGCAGTACAACACGTCTGGGCCATTAGAAAAGGAGACAGCGTCGTGTCAACATCGGATGAAGAAAGAAGAAGAAGAAGCAGAAGCAAAAGGCGGCGACGACGACAAAAGCCCGGGCCACCGCTAATAAAAGAGCTAGCAGAAGATAGCGGAGGCCTGGCAAGAAGAACAGAAGAGCGGGACAAGACCCCCGAAGTCGGAACAACACCCCCAGACGGCGGCGGCGACGACGAAGGAGAAAGCCGGTCTCATCTGCTAGTAAAAGAGCTAGCAGAAGATAACGGAGGAGTCCGGCGAGAAGACCCCCCAAGACTGAAGAAGACCCCCGGAGCTGTGTAATAAAGTATTTTAAAAACTTGTGTTGTGCTTTTTATTTACACTTTTTTCCCCTTAGGTGAATGAGTAGGTGTACATCGTACCCCCTACTCATTCACATAATTCACATAGGGTGGGGGGCCGGTATCTGGCGCCCCTCTTATTAAAGGGGGCTCCCAGATTCCGATAAGCCCCCCGCCCGCAGACCCCAACACCCCCCCATGTTGAGGGCACGCGTCCTGTTACGGCTCAGGAGGGGGGGCGCTCGCTCGTCCCCACCCCCTTTCCTGACCGGCCGGGCTTCATGCTCGGATAAGGGTCTGATATGGATTTGGGGGGGCCCCACGCCGTTTTTTCGGCGTAGGGATTCCCCTTTAAATCCATACCAGGGGATGGGGCTAGCGAGGTGTCAATCGAGGCGATCGAGGCGGCGACATTGACTTCCTTTGCTAGTCCCATCTACCTGGAGTCACGTTATAAATTAATGGACTTTACTCCGTGTGTCGGCAAGTCCGTTCATTTCAAAACTCCAAAAAGTCCGGGCGTGTGTGGGCAAGTCCACATGTTCGGAAAGTTTGGCGGACCTCTGCTGAAAAGTCCGGCGGGAAAAAAAATAACAACCATATCAAACTTACCTCCACTGTGCAGCTCGTTTTGCACAGAGTGGCCCCGAACCTGCTCTTCTGGGGTCCCTCGGTGGCTCTTGCGGCTCCTCCCCACATCAGATAACCCCCTGGGAGAAGCACTCTCCCGGGGATTACCTTGCTGGCCAGCATTTGGTGACCATAGAGGCTGAATGCAGGACTCGGCCCCGGGGACCAGGGACATTTCAACCAACCAACCTTTAAAACCATTTTAAGTTAAAAAATAAAAAATAAATAAAAAACAAGAGCTATATTAAGAAACCAGAGATCACCAGCTAATCAAATGAGTCCTCTAGTGATAGAGAGTACTTTCACAACAATTCTATACAGGTTTTCAATTGAAATATACATTCAGTTTATCCAAAATCATTTGCCAAATGTTATTGCTACTGACAGAAATGATTATGTAGCCAGACACGTGATTGTTATTGGCTATAATTATACCCTGTATTCTTCATTACTGTGAGTGCGGAGACTGCCTCTGTACTAGTATTCCGCCTGGGAGTCTGAGAATGGCAGGTCCAACATTTTCCCAGACAGGCATTTGGCTGTTGACAGATTTCCTTTAAATCTCTGGAAACATTTTGAAAATGCAAATTTGTTGAATACATGCAGAAATATATTGCCTAGAGACAAGATTGGTACCTAATATCAAGTTCTTTCAGATTTCACATCACACTGACTGATCGAACTCAAACAGCGAGGCACTGGAAATTTGCATATGAAAAAAACTCAAAATAGATATAATATGTGATATATGTAAGGTGCACAAGGCTCAAAATAAAAGTGAATCATGACATATCTTAAGTAAAATGTAAAGTCTCTGTTGAGTGCTGAAGAAAGCAAATGCTAGTCTTCCAAAATGTCTTTCCCTGGTTTTACAGATAAATTACTAATCAAAAACTTCCCAGCACAGCCAGTGATTATAAGGTCAGTAAAGAGCAGATTATGTGCGTTCTGTTTATCTAAAGACAACAGTAGGGAGGAAATCAGTGGAAGAGATGCTGTAACACAAAATTCCTTCCATAAAATAAAAAAGACCTTTTATACAAGTATTAAAAAAACTGTTATTGTTAAAAAAGTATTCATACCCTTTGAAATTTTCCACATTTTGTCATTTTACAACCAAAAACATAAATGTATTTTATTGGGTTTTTATGTGATAGACCAACACAAAGCAGCACATAATTGTGAAGTGGAAGCAAAATGCTAAATGGTTTTCACAATTTTATAATTTTATAATTTTAAGTGTGGTGTGCATTTGTATTCAGCCCCCTTTACTCTGATACCCCAAACTAAAATCTAGTGGAACCAATTGCCTTCAGAAGTCACCTAATCTCAGACCTTTAATCTCAGTATAAATACATCTGTTCTGTGAAGCACTCAGAGGTTTGTCAAAGAACCTTAGTGAACAAACAGCATCATTCAATCCATCATCTGAAAATCGAAAAAGTATGGCACAACTGCAAACCTACCAAGACATGGCCGTCCACCTAAACTGACAGGCCGGGCAGAGAGAGCATTAATCATAGAAGCAGCCAAGAGGCCCATGGTAACTCTGGAGGAGCTGCAGAGATCCACAGCTCAGGAGGAAGAATCTGTCCACAGGACAACTATTAAGCCCCATACACACGCGCAGATTATCCGAGGACCAGGTCCGTCAGACCATGTCCGTCATACTTTGTCTGATGTTGGTTTTGCGTACACACGGTCGGACAAAGTTGTCGGAAAATCCGATCATTCTGAACGTGGTGACGTTTGTTGCCTACGACGGGACTACGTAGAGGCTAGTAGCCAATAGCTTTGGTCTTGTAATGTGATCTGAGCATGCGTAGCACTTTGTCCGGTCGGACTACCATACACACGATCGGATTTGGTGTGATCGGACCGTGTTGTCGGAAAATCTATCCAGCAGGAGATAGGACTTTGTCCGTCGGACAATACGACGTACACTGTCCGATGGTGCATACACACGGTCTGATTTTTCAACAACATTGTCCGATCGGACAGAATCCATGCAAAAATCCGACCGTGTGTATGGGGCTTAAGTCGTGCACTCCACAAATCTGGCCTTTATTGAAGAGTGGCAAGAAAAAAGTCTTTGTTAAAAGAAAGCCATAAGTCCCTTTTGCAGTTTGCAAAAAGCCATGTGGGGGACACAGCAAACATGTGGAAGAAGGTGCTCTGGTCAAATGAGACCAAAATTGAACTTATTGGCCTAAGAGCAAAATGCTATGTGTGTCAGAAAACTAACATTGCACATCACCCTGAACACACCATCCCCACTGTGGAACACGGTGGTGGCAGCATCGTGTTGTGGGGATGCTTTTTTTCAGCGGGGACAGGGAAGCTGGTCAGAGTTGATGGGAAGATGGATGGAGCCAAATACAGGGCAATCTTAGAAGAAAACCTTTTAGAGTCTGCAAAAGACTTGAGACTGGGGTTCACCTTCCAGCCGGACAACGACCCTAAACATACAGCCAGAGCTACAATAGAATGGTTTAGATCAAAACATATTCATGTGTTAGAATGGCCCAGTCAAAGTCCAGACCTAAATCCAATTGAGAATCTGTGGCAAGAATTGAAAATTACTGTTCACAGATGCTCTCCATCCAATCTGACAGATTTTTTGCAGAGAAAAATGGGCAAAAATGTCACTCCCTAGATGTACAAAGCAGGTAGAGACATCCCCAAAAAGACTTGCAGCTGTAATTGCAGTGAAAGGTGGTTCTACAAAGTACTGACTGGGGGGGGGGGGGGGGGGGCTGAATACAAATGTACGCCATACTTTTCAGATGTTTATCTGTAAAAAATGTTGAAAACCATTTATCATTTTCCTTCCACTTTACAATTATGTGCCACTATGTGTTGGTCTATCACATAAAATCCCAATAAAATACATTTAAGTTTTTAGTTGTAACATGACAAAGTTTCGAAAATTTCAAGGGGTATGAATAGTTTTTCAAGGCACTGTATACAAATCAATAAAACCACAGGAGGGGAACCCACTATGTAGAGTAATGTAGAAGGAGTAAGGGAGATTTGCATTATTCTGTTGTAGATACTGTACATTTTATTTGACAAAGTATAGCCATTCATTACTTAAAGCGTAAATTTTGTTGAGAAAAAACACTCTCCCCTGGGTGATCTATGCACATTGCAACAAAAAAACAAGAAAAGTAGCCCTGGTACTTTAGATGAGGTGAGAGAGGTTTAGCCAATGTTTACAGTGAACAATGAGACAAAATCAATTTATTAATTGCAAAATGTTAGGCCCCTTTCACACTGGGGCGCTTTGCAGGCGCTACAGCGCTAAAAATAGTGCCTGCAAAGCCCCCTGAAACAGCCGCTGCTGTGTCTCCAGTGTGAAAGCCCCGAGGGCTTTCACACTGGAGCGGTGCGCTTGCAGGATGGTCAAAAAAGTCCTGCAAGCCGCATCTTTGGAGCGCTGTAGGAGTGGTGTATTTACCACTGCTAAAGCACTCCTTCCCATAGAAAACAACGGGGCAGTGCTGCAAACCCGCCTGCAAAGCGCCGCTTTACCACCAGCGCCCGCAACGTTCCAGTGTGAAAGTAGCCTTATGTAATGGAGCGGCAACAACAATGATTGTGAGTTACCCGGCATGATAGCCAATGTACACAACACAGATGAAAATAAATATATAAAGATTTATTACAAATGTTATACATCAATGAGCAACAATAAAACTTAAGTTACAAGTTAAAAGTTGCTAGGTCAGTAAATACACATACACAATGAGAAAATAAAAATGTACATACATATGACATGTCAAATCGCACCAGTGTGAACCAGGGCTCAAGCAGGGCATGGACCGGCACTGGTCTGCAGCCCGGGGGGTTGGGGACCCTTGATGTAACCCAAACCCAGCATTAGATTGTGTTACCACAGAAGTTCTGAACATCTTTAGCAGTTAAGGCCTTAGGGTACACTTCTACCATGGCTTTGGGTAATAGAATTAGGACATGCTTACTAAATCTGATAAGAAACTTTATACACCTAGATTGACGGACCCACAGGACTTGACAATTGAGTCAAGGAGGTTGAAAATCCCTGCCAGGTAAAGACATTTCTGTCCTCGCACCATTTTAGAATATCCCCAAAAAAATGTTCTCCCCAGAGATACACTTTAAGAGACCAATAAACATGCAATAACAGTCTCCTGGATATTGTAGATGGGTGATTATAGATGGGACAAAGCAGCTGCCGGGGGTGTAAGTTAGTGATAGGACCATTTTGTTTATTGAATGCTCTGCAGTACTCCATAGACAGTTTATATAATTATACCCACACTAAATATTGTCCTCTCAAGCCTCAGGACACCTGAACACTTAAATTAAACAAAGACCCAACATGTAAGGTTTGGAATAGAAGAGACCTGGAATAAATTCACTAGAAACTGACTGGCACCATTTCTTAGCCAAAAAGTCCTCCTTCCTGTGCCACCGGGTATAGTTCTGTCAAATCAGCATCTTAACACTATTGAAATAAGGCTATACTTTGCTGAAACAAGGGATTTTAATAGCTGAACACACTAAAATGGAGCTTGTTAACTGCAAAAAAAAGTCAAACCGAATTTAAAATGTAAGCCATCAGAGTCTGTCCTCTATCTCAAATGCTTTGCTTGCTTCTGATAGCATTTCTAAGTGCTGCCTTATGCATATATACTTAAACGGCACGCAAAATCATATGCCCACAATATAAACTGTTCTACATTACTGCTGTTATTGTTGTTTATTATATTGTTAAATTTATAATTCTTAAAACATTATTATTAAATATTATCATTATTAGTAGTACTGATTCAAATTTATAAAATGCAAAAATCAGGCAAATTTCTAATCTTTTTTTTGGCTCATGACAAATTTACTTTAATATGGTCCTTAAATCCTACAGATTGGACAAACCTACATGCACATATTCAAATCAAAATTAACAATTCATTTAGGTAGATAAGGTAGATAAGGTAAGCAGATTTCCCCAAATTCTGCCATCAGTTATACAAGGGAAGGGGCAATGATAATGGACCTGGTGACATAATTGCCCAAATCAGGGCAGTGGCCATATTTGGGCAGTGATGTCACTGCTATCCATGCAACTTTGCATACATGGCGGGGATTTCCTTGATAAAAGCACCTACTAGTTCCTTAGAAATCATTGACAGTAGGAAGCTGTCATATATACCCTGTTTCCCCCAAAATAAAGCCCCATACACACGCTCGGATTATCCGAGGACCAGGTCCGTCGGATCATGTCCGTCGTACTTTGTCCGATGTTGGTTTTGCGTACACACGGTCGGACAAAGTTGTCGGAAAATCCGATCATTCTGAACGTGGTGACGTTTGTTGCCTACGACGGGACTATGTAGAGGCTAGTAGCCAATAGCTTTGGTCTTGTAATGTGATCTGAGCATGCGTAGCACTTTGTCCGTCGGAATTCGCTACACACGATCGGATTTGGTGTGATTGGACTTTGTTGTCAAAAAATCTATCCAGCAGGAGATAGGACTTTGTCCGTCGGACAATCCGATGGAAACTGTCCGATGGTGCCTACACACGGTCGTAATTTCCGACAACATTGTCCGATAGGACAGAATCCCTCGGAAAATCCGACCGTGTGTATGGGGCTTAAGACCTAGCGTGATTGTCGGTGATGGCTGCAATATAAGCCCTACCCCCCAAATAAGCCCTAGTTAAAGTCCTTGTAGGACTTATTTTCAGGGTAGGGCTTATTTTTGGGGAAATAGGGTAGGGCTTATTTGCGGGGTAGGGCTTATATTGCAGCCATCACCGACAATCATGCTAGGTCTTATTTTCGGGGAAACAGGGTAGAAGCAGTAGAAATGTTGCTTCTATATATGATGCTTAGCTTCCGCCAAACAGGGAACCAGTCGGGCAAAAGTTTGGTCCGAACCTAGGTTCTGATTGAATCTAGGTTCAACCCTAGTTTGGACATGCTTTAGGTGTTAAGGGTTAGGTAAGTGTTACAGGTACAAGTATTGTGGTCATATTAAAGGGTTAAGGTTCAGGGAGGGGGGGGGGTTAAGCGTTAGGGTAAACATTATTACTAACCAGTTTAGGCGCTAGGACATACCTTTTATGCCCATCTTGCCCGATGAGCCCACACATATAGCTGATAGGACATGCTGTCACTTTGACAGCTGAGGTCCTGTTCTGTGTATCAGAGCTGCCTGTTGCAACTATTCACATTTGACTGGAGTCTGTTCAGTAAATGTAAAAATGAAACAAACACTGATACAGTGTAGCTAGTCATGTCTCTCTAACCCATACCACTGCTGCCAGGGGAACATATACAGTGCCTTGAAAAAGTATTCACACCCCTTGAAATTTTCCACATTTTGTCATGTTACAACCAAAAATGTTAAATCCCAGTGGGATTGTATGTGATAGACCAACATAAAGTGGCACATAATTGTTAAGTGGAAGGAACATGATCAACATTCTTTACAAATAAATATGTGAAAGGTGTGGCGTGCATTTGTATTCAGCCCTCTTTACTCTGATACCCCTAACTAAAATCTAGTAGAACCAATTGCCTTCAGAAGTCACCTAATTAGTAAATAGAGTCCACCTGTGTGTAATTTAATCTCAGTATAAATACAGCTGTTCTGGTAAGCCCTCAGAGGTTTGTTAGAGAACCTTAGTGAACAAACAGCATCATGACAGCCAAGAAACACACCAAACAGGTCAGGGATAAAGTTGTGGAGAAGTTTAAAGCAGGGTTAAAAGTATCCCAAGCTTTGAACATCTCACGAGCACTGTTTAGTCCATCATCTGAAAATGGAAAGAATATGGCACAATTGCAAACCTACCAAGACATGGCCGTCCACCTAAACTGACAGGCCGGGCAAGGAGAGCATTAATCAGAGAAGCAGCCAAGAGGCCCATGGTAACTCTGGAGGAGCTGCAGAGATCCACAGCTCAGGTAGGAGCAGTGGCAGCTGGTGTTTTTTTTTGTTTGGGGGGTGGCAAGCAACCAACCCCCCCTCGCTGTCTGCCGGTCCACCGGCACTTACACTATCTAGTCTCCGTCTCCTCCCCTCCTCCTAGGCATCCAATAGGATCACCTGTCCTTTCAGCCAATCGGGTGATGCGTATCAGACCCGCTTACTGATTGGCTGGTAGGAGGATCAGTGTTACAACGAATATTCATTTGCTGTTGTAACACTTGGGTGGGCTAATGGCGCAATGCTCTGGGACCCAAGCCCACCCTATTTTAAAGCCTATTAAAGCCTCTGGCTCCAATCAGGTGCTTCAAAAAAGCACCCAAACTGCTGTAATTCATGTGCTGGCATCCTGAAACGGCCGGACACATGAATAGGGGGTAGCGGCATGTGGATCATAGAGCATTAATTAGGATGTGGCTGCCGTGGATAGAGGGGGCAGCGCCCAGGTGCCCTCTAATGGACGGGCCGCCACTGGGTGGGAGAATCTGTCCACAGGACAACTATTAGTCGTGCATGCCACAAATCTGGCCTTTATGGAAGAGTGGGAAAAAGAAAGCTATTGTTGAAAGAAAGCCATAAGAAGTCTCGTTTGCAGTTCGCGAGAAGCCATGTGGGGGGACACAGCAAACATGTGGAAGAAGGTGCTCTGGTCAGATTGCACTTTTTGACCTAAAAGCAAAACGCTATGTGTGGCAGAAAACTAATACTGCACATCACCCTGAACACACCATCCCCACCGTGAAACATGGTGGTGGCAGCATTATGTTGTGGGGATGCTTTTCTTCAGCAGGGACAGGGAAGCTGGTCAGAGTTGATGGGAAGATGGATGGAGCCAAATACAGGGCAATCTTAGATGAAAACCTGTTAGAGTCTGCAAAAGACCTAAGACTGGGGCAGAGGTTCACCTTCTAGCAGAAAAACGAACCTAAACATATAGCCAGAGCTACAATGGAATGGTTTATATCAAAGCATATTCATGTGTTAGAATGGTCCAGTCAAAGTCCAGACCTAAATCCAATTGAGAATCTGGGGCAAGGCTTGAAAATTGCTGTTCTCAAACGCTCTTCATCCAATCTGACAGAACTTGAGCTATTTTGCAAAGAAGAATGGGCAAACATTTTACTCTCTAGATGTGCAAAGCTGGAAGAGACATCCCCAAAAAGACTTGCAGCTGTAATTGCAGTGAAATGTGGTTCTAAAAAGTATTGACAAATGCACGCCACACTTTTCACATATTTATTTGTAAAAAAATTTGAAAACCATTTATCATTTTCCTTCAACTTTACAATTATGTGCCACTTTGTGTTGGTCTATCACATAAAATCCCCAAAAAATACATTTACGTTTTTTGTTGTAACATGACAAAATGTGGAAAATGTCAAGTGGTATGAATACTTTTTCAAGGCACTGTTTGTGGAGTATCACAGAAGCGGGCCTTTTTTTGAGACGCATACATGCAAACTATCACTGGCAGCTCCTTCTTTCATACTAATGATCAGGAGCCAAGAGGATCAGCTCTTGATCATCATGATTGCTGTGATAGCCTGATAGCCTGTGATTGGCTATCACAGTGACCACTTCCAATCACAGGAAAACCAACTCCTGCACTCTGTTTCTCCTAGTCAGGAAAGAAGAATGTAAAAAAAAAATAAAAAAAAAAGTCTGTATGTAAAACAAATATTTAAATAATAATAATAGCTAAAACAGCCCCATCAGGGCTTGCTCTAGGTCAGGAAAAAACGGTCACAGTCAGTATGTTTTAGGTAGAAAAAACAAAACAAAATGATACATTGCTTTCTTGGCCCTACTTCAGCTGCCAACAGCAAATAATAAACACTTATACAGTATTGCTACCTAATTAACCCCTTCCTTACTGGGCTCTCCTTAATTTTTTTTTTGAATATTAAATATATTTATTTTTTGAATATTTTGATATTAAAGTTGTACATTTTTATTTCATTTTATACTATTGAGAGACAATTCTTTTGTGTTTTTGATCACATGATAGCTTATTTTTTTTTGTAGCATAAATGTAAAAAAAATCTGCAGTTAATATTATCAAATACTGCAAGGAGGTAATATCCCCAAAAACATGCTAACATTAAAAGAGAAGTAAAGGGATTGTTTTTGGGGGATTCATACTTACCTACTGTAGGTGGATGCAGCATTGGTCCAATGCTGCATCTGTCCCCCGCTAGCTCTAGGACTGAGAATGGAGCGATCAAACGCATTGGTTTTCAGAGCTCCGTGAGCAGAGAGCTGGTGACTGTCAGTCAACACTGTCTCTGCTCTGCCCCCCTCCTCTCTTGGGTGCGCTCACTGGAGCGCTGGGCTATGGAGGGGGCAGGAGCAGCCGGTTTGGGCTCCCAGCAGGCCGCTAAGAGGCTGGATGCCGGTCCAAGCATGTGGGTGGATCCTGACCATATGGTCAAAATCTTTCCACTACCTGGACCGGCTCTGTGATGTCAGCCGGCAGTGGGCTTCAGCCCGCTATTTGGCTAAAAATGGGTCACAGCAGTGCAGAACGAACTTAACTTCTGTGATCCACAGGGGAATTACAGCCAAACGAGTCTTCACAGAGAAGAGTTAACAGTGGACAGTGCAGTCTTGAGTCAGTCTGTTAGGTTGGGTGAAGGGGCCAGAGGATGACGTGAGCACGTCGTCCGTCAAGGTGGGAGGAGCCCAGGTGTGATTGCGGCGGCGGGAGTCGACGAGTGAGACGCTTCATGGAGGATACTGTGAGCCTCCGACCAGCACAGCGACTGCTCCCGACCCCGCCGCGGACCCCGCACCTCTAAAGAAGCGGTAGTGGATGGAGGAGTGGACACGCCATCGCCGGGAACGCGCCGCCGCATGCAGCATACCTCCAGCTGCTGGAGGGTTCGGACGATCAGCTGACTGCGTCCCCGCCGTCCTATCCTCCTTCACCCCCGCACCCGGCCCGGATACCATAGAACACCTACGAGCGGCACGGCGTCCAGCCCCTTGCCCTATCTCTCCACGCTACAACAGCAGAGCGACAGACCGTAGGTTGAAGACCAGGTAATATTTATAACACTTCAAATGGAAAGAGATAGGAGGGACAGATGATCAGAACATGGAGGTAAAAGCTTAACATATGCAGGTTGAAGGTACTGTGCCCTGGGTCTGGGTCTTGCATTAGCTGAATAGAGCATGGACATATAAGAACATGAAATATAAATGGACTTAAACTTTTCTCCGATATATGGATATAAAGAGAGGAGCAAGATAAGATTAATATCTGACATAAGTTAACCTTCCTGCTCCAAATATTAACGTAAATGCACTAATGTCATATTTTGGTATGCATAGATGTTTGCAATAACGGACCTATGCCTGATTAATAGAAGGAGACTGGCCTACTACTGAGGTTCCGCTCTGGGGAGAGAAGTACTGTGCTCTGGGTCTGGGTCTTGCATTAGCTGAATGGAACATGGATATATAAGAACATGAGATATAAATGGACTTGAACTTTCTCCGATATATGGATATAAAGAGAGGAGCAAGATAAGATATAATATCTGACATAAGTTAACCGACCTGTTCCATATATTAACGTAAATATACTAATGTCACATTTTGGTATGCATAGATGTTTGTAATAACGGACCTAGGCCTAATTAATAGAAGGAGATTGGCTCCGAGGAGAGAAGGAGGGGAGAGGGACTTTTTGTTTCCTTTGCTTTTGGCTGTTTCTACCTTTTGCTCCCCCCCCCCCCCCCCCCCCCCCTCGCCTTTGGATGTTACTTTTTACTGCTGGTCCCCGCTTTCTCCTTTTTGATCTGGCGGGCACCTGCTACGCTGTACTGCCGGGACTTGCCCTCCTTGTTCCCCACATCTATCTCACCTTAACCCCTTTTCCTATTGGATCTCAACGCTGCAACATCTACATACCAAAGAATCTTTATTTTGAAAGGGAGGACACAAGATAAAAACATATACTGATTGAGGTTGGGATCACCATGTTCTGGGCTGGGAAATAATTGGTCCCCTCGACATAGGGGTATAGGGGAGAGAGGTAAGATATGGAATATAAAAGCAAATTTAACATAAAGCAATAAACATCTGTCCCTCGGAATATTCTTGGAATACTCCTCACGTGTAAGAGTTTGAAACGGCCGACCGAGGCCTGACTAATAGGAGAAAACTGTGTGTTAACTATTGAGGGGGCGGCCATTCTTTCTCCTGGTTGGCGCCGCTGGATGGTCAACGCGGGCGCCCCATTACCCCACTGGTACATCTCCCCACTAAGAAACCCTCAGGAAATATATCTGATTTAAGGGGAAACGAGTACCACGGCTGAAGACTTGGATATCTAAGGGACACACAACGCGTGGACCCGAGGAACTCGGGCCCCCACAATAGAAGGCGCCATAGTGGGACCTAAATACCTGGAGACCTCACATGGACTAAACGGAGGTACCTAGTAATCTGGCATCACCGCACTAGAACTCCAGAGTCGGATCAGGGGAGGACGGGACAAGGCAATTGACCCGACGCACTGATCCTCGACACTAAATTAACATCACCTAGAAATAGAAGAGGAACACAGGAAGATAACCTAGACATATATTTCAGTCTTTCGGAGATAGAAAAGCTGGGGAAGCGAATAAGGAGAAGGGCAGAGGCCAACATGAGTAAATCAACCAGCAAAACAACAAAGGGCGGCCCACCAAAAACCCCCAAGGAGAAGACCCCAGATAGCTCAATTAAACAATATATGACACAGGGCGCAAGCCCGAGGACCTCGGAAGGGACAAGTCAACAGCAACTTAAAATTACAAAAAAGAGGGGCCTAGATAAAAAATCAGAGGAGACCCCAGAAGTGCCCAGGGAGGATCTAACTTCTGAAAGTGAACGGGAAGTCAGCAACATGGAAGATCCCAGATCAGAAGACCATCTACCCTCGAAAAGAGAAATGACGGGCATGTTAGAACGACTGGAAAATGCGATAAAAGCAGATATCGGTATGCTCAGGACAGACCTGGGATATCTGTTAAACAGAGTCGAAGTGGTGGAAGGAAAAAATGAAAAACTGACCCAGGAGGTGGACCAACTCAAAGAACAGATTAAACAAATCCATTTTCACCAGCGGGGCCTGCAATACAAAATAGAAGACCAAGAAAATCGCAACAGAAGACAGAATTTAAGGATCAGAGCAGTACCTGAAACCAGGGGAGAAGATCTGAAAAATACCATCCAAAAAATATTTGGTCCCCTCATCGGAAAAGGAGAAGGGGATTTCCCCAGAATTGATAGAGTCCATAGGATTGGGAAAATCAATGAGACAAATACAGACCGACCCAGAGATATAATAGTACGCTTCAACCTATATGAAGATAAAGCGGAGATCTGGACAAAAATAAGGGGCTTGACGCCGCTACAATTTGAAGGCCGGGAGATTCAGGTGTTCATGGACCTCGCCCCGGAGACCTTAACTAGAAGAAGACTTTTGAAGCCACTAATAGAGAAGCTGAAAAACAAAAACATTCGATACAATTGGAGATTTCCTGCTTGTTTGGTGGGCTTCGGAGATGGGGTTACTGCCAGACTGACATTTCCAGAGGACCTTGAAGATTTTTGTAAAAAATTAGATATACAAATCCCGGAGCTTCCGGGGTGGTCCGACGGATAGAGGTTGGAGGAGGGGGGGATGAATTCCCTCTGCCCTCCCCCCCCTGCCCCCCCGATTTGACCATGGATCGGCGGGGGGGTAGGGGAGGGGGGACGGGAGATCACACGGGCTGTCCTCGAAAATGCGACTCGGGATGGCCAAGGAAACTGGGGTTATCATCGAGTCGAGGGCCGATATCGGGCCACAAGGGGGGTTGGGGAGGAGGAAGGGGGGGAGGGGGAAGATGGGGGGGAGGGGGGGGTCCGGAGGAGGGTGGGAGGGGGGGGGAGGGGGGGAGGGGAGGTGAGTGGGTAGGGAAGGGAGGGGAGAAGGGAGGGATTATAGGACTTGACCAAAGAATAGAATATCGAGTGATCAGGAAAATGACAGGCAAAGGACCCACAAACTCAATATGACAAAAAACATAAACTTCATGTCATATAATGTCAAGGGGCTAAATACTCCCCAAAAACGCCACAAAATCATGAAAGAGCTTAAACAATACAGAGCAGAAATTGTTTTTTTACAGGAGACACATATTGCTTTAGACTCAAATATAAAATTATATTCAAGGGATTTTCCCGAATGGTACTACGGGGACACAATTATAAAAAGAGCCAGAGGAGTAGCTATAGGATTTTCAAAGAAAATACGGTTTGAACTATTAGACAGAGTAACTGACCCAGATGGAAGGTTCCTCTTCCTGAAAGGGAAAGTGGGAGACGCAGAATATACCCTCGCGAATATCTACTCTCCCAATACCAATCCTGGAACATACCTAGGAAGGATATTGGGCAAATTAATGGAGTTTAAAAGTGGAACTTTAATATTGATGGGAGACTTAAACCTTTGCCTTGACCCCCCGAATGATAGTACGTCCCGTGTGCAGGGGATTAGCAATGTACAACTAAAGAAAATAAAACAAAAATTGTATTCATCTCAATTGATAGACGTCTGGAGAAGTCAACATCCACAAGATAAAGACTACTCATTCTTCTCCCCTGTACACGGGACGTACTCCAGGATAGACTACATTCTTCTGGAGCATAACACACTAGACAGAGTAGTAGATTCTAGAATAGGAATAATTTCACTCTCAGACCATGCCCCGGTGATGGTAGAAATACAGACGGAGGAACCGCAAATAAAATTCCAGCGGTGGCGGCTAAATGAAAGTATAATGCAGGAGGTGGAAGAGGAAAACAAAATAAGGGAGGAAGTGGAACAATATTTTATAAGAAATGACACAGAAGGAATCTCGCGGCAGATCCTGTGGGAGGCCCATAAGGCTTACATTAGGGGCGTGTTCATCTCGATAGGAGCAGGGATAAAAAAGAAGAAAACCCACAAAAATTAAAGATACAATAGCAGAGATATATCACTTGGAACAACAACACAAAAGAGATCCAACCCAACATGGAAAGAGACCCCAAGACTTAGTAACAAAAAGAGAGGAACTTAAAAGACTTATGGAGCATGATACTAACAGGACTTTTTATCTGCTCGCAAAGGAAAGATACTATGGAAGCAATAAGTCACCTAAATATTTAGCAAAAATGCTCCAGAAGAAGAAAGCCCAAAATTACATAGAAAAAATTCAAACAAAGAAGGGAGACATAGAATACACCACAAAGGGGATAGCACAAGTATTTAAAAAATTTTACGCCGATCTATATACAGTTGAGCAAAGTGGGAGAGGAGAAGAGGCAACAAAAAAGGGGAAAATGAATAAGTTCCTGAGCAGAGCCGGCCTAACAAAAATAACTGATAGTGAAAGAGAGGGATTAGAGGGGAAGATAACAGAAGCCGAGATAACCAGAGCTCTAAAGGGGACTAAAGTAGGGAAAAGCCCGGGACCTGATGGGTTTACAACCTATTACTATAAAAAATTTCAGGAAATACTGATCCCCAAACTGTGTGCATACTTTAACGGGCTCAGTGTAGACTTCGAAATGAGTAAGGAAGCTCTAATGGCCTCTATAACGGTAATCAAAAAGGAGGACAAGGATGGGACAAAATGTGACAACTACCGCCCAATCGCGCTTATGAACGCGGACACCAAACTGTACTCGAAGATACTTGCAGACAGGCTGAAAACTTTAATAAATAAATTGGTCCACTCCGACCAAACGGGGTTTGTTCCCGGTAGAGAAAGTAGAGATAGCGGGGTGAGAACCCTGATGCTCCTGCTACAGGAGAGAAAGGGGAAAGGCCCAAGTCTTCTTTTGTCGACAGATGCCCAGAAGGCTTTTGACCGAGTCGACTGGGGCTTTATGTTCAGAACGTTAGAGGAGATGGGCCTTGGCCCAAAAATGATTCAGCGAATTAGAACCCTGTACCACCACCCGACGGCAATTGTGAAAATAAATGGATCGGAATCCGCTTATTTTGAAATGAAGAATGGAACAAGACAGGGGTGCCCTCTTTCTCCCATTCTCTTTATCCTGTCCCTGGAACCTTTACTTTCTTTAATCAGAAGAGATCCAGAAATAAGAGGATTTGAAGTGGGAGAAGACACCCACAAAATAGCGGCGTACGCAGACGATATTCTGTTTTATTTAAAAAACCCTGAGAGCTCCCTTCCCCGACTTATGCAGATATTTAAAGAGTATGGAGACTTAACTAACTTTAAAATTAATCAGGATAAGTCGGAAATACTAAGCATTAATATAAACCCTACTTTAAAAAAAAAGCTCCAAGAAACATATAAATTCCCCTGGCGCAGAGAATTAAAATATTTGGGTGTTAAATTAGCTCCATCACTTAAAAAGATATATAATTTAAATTATATCCCATTATTAAACGAAATTAAAACAGAAAGCAATAGACTGACACATAGAACATTATCATGGTTTGGCAGAATACAGGCGCTCAAAATGTTTATTCTACCTAAAATACTCTACAAGTTCCAGATGATGCCTATCGCTTTACCTGGGTTCTACCTAGCTAAACTTAGAACTTTGGTAACGACCTTCATCTGGAACGGAAAAAAACCAAGAGTAGCGTATTCGACACTCAAACAGGGAAAAAATTGCGGAGGATTGGCAGCCCCAGATATACCCTATTACTATAAGGCCATCGTACTATCAAGAATACTAGACTGGACAAAAGAAAACAAAGAAGAAAAAAGATGGGTAAACTTAGAATTTAATTTGAGTAAAGCACAATTAAGTAAAATAATATGGAACCCCCCAAAGTATAGGAATATTGATAGAGATTGTAGCGAACTCACGGTAACTGCACTGAGGATTTGGGATGAAATATACAAAAAAATAAACGGTCACTATAATTCACCATTGATTACTTTAAAGGAGAATATTTATTTTGCACCAGGATTAAAAATCAACGGGGGAAATTGGCTGAAATTAGATAGAGCACAAGTAGGGGATGTCATAAAAAATGGAAAGATTAGACCACTTCAAGAAATAAAGATGAAAGAGGGCTACACAGAAATAGATGGGTGGAAATACCACCAGCTCTCCCACTTCATCGAGCGCCTGCCCCACCCTATCCGAGAACTAACAGACCTAACGCCCTTAGAGTCACTAATTGTGACCGGGGATAGTAAAGGTGCGATTACACGGTGGTACAGGCTCCTGTTGGACTGGGAGAGACGGGAGGTTCCCATATATATCCATTAATGGGAAAGGGAAATTGGGACACAGTGTGAGAGGCACATAGTTAAAAAAATTCTTAAGCTAACCCATAATTCTTCAAAAGACAGCAAATCAGCTGAAATAAATTACAAAATCTTGTCTAGATGGTATGCCACCCCGGACAAAACTAGCAAATTCCAGCAAGACGAATCTGGGAAATGTTGGCGGGGCTGTGAGGAAATAGGCAATATGTTACACATCTGGTGGAGTTGCCCCAAAATAAAAATTTTTTGGGAAGAAGTTAGGTCCCATATAAAAAACATAACAAAGGAAGAAATTCCAGACGACCCATGGATCATATTATTACATGGTACAAAAGAAAACACCAAAAAATACCAAAGATCATTGTTGCCTCTTCTCCTAAATGCCGCAAAAAAAACGATCCCCAAGAAATGGAAGGAAGTAGAGGCCCCTTCAATCTGGGACTGGATTGACGAGACTGAGGCCATATATAAGATGGAAAGGTTAAGAGGCAAGAACGGAAATAAGGAGGAAGATAAAATAGACAAATGGGGAGGGTGGAATAGTTTTAAAAAAACATGGAGTTCTGTTGAACAATTGAGGCTATAAATGATCTGAGAATTAGATATGGAAATTTTGGTCAAGTCCTGGGGGGAGGGTTGCGGGGGGGGGACACTGGGGGAGATAACTGGAATAAGAGCACAATATATCGGTATAATGTCAGCGAGTGTGATACTTGAAGAAAGCCACAATGATGTGACATGAGTAAAGACAGATATGACTGAAAAGTTGATTACATGTCTATCTCGAGAAACCCGCTGAAGTGGCAAAAAAAAAAAAAAAAAAAAAAAAAAAAAAAAGGTTGGGTGAAGGAGGGGAGAGAAGGAAAGGAATGCCTTGCCATCCTAGGTTATGGAGCTGTGTGGTTCAACTGATGATATAACAACTTGATGGTGAGTAGGAGACAGCCTTCATAGTTGCTTCTTCCATAACCTACCATAAGTGCCGAATGGCCACTTTGATGCAAGTCATTGGATCTGGTAAGTCTAAAATTACATTTTGGCTGGAGCGCCTTTACATCTTGTCTTTATACACACCTAGATGCACATATTTTTATCTGCCAACAGTTGATTGAGTTCTCCAAGTGATTGGCATGATGATTATTGCTTTTGAACTTACACTGACCTCTTTTTTGTAGTTTGAGGTCAATGGATTTGGTAAGCCTTTTCTCCATACACTGGTAGAAGTTCCTTCTTATGCCACGTACACACGACCGGTTTTCCCGTCGGAAAAAACTCTGAAGGTTTTTCCAATGGAGTTCCGAGGGAATTCCGCTGAAACGGTCTTGGGTACACACAATCACACCAATGTCCGATCGTCAAGAACGCGGTGACGTACAACACATGCGACACGACTAAAAAAAGGAAGTTCAATAGCCAGTAG
Organism: Lithobates sylvaticus; assembly: GCA_028564925.1. Taxonomy (NCBI): domain Eukaryota; kingdom Metazoa; phylum Chordata; class Amphibia; order Anura; family Ranidae; genus Lithobates; species Lithobates sylvaticus. Next base: position 81,370,267 of record CM053027.1, read on the forward strand.
CCAATAGCTTCCGTCTCGTACTTGCTTCAGAGCATGCATCGTTTTTGGTCCGTCCGAACAGCATACAGACGAGCAGTTTTCCCGATAGGAATTGGTTCCGTCGGAAATATTTAGAACATGTTCTATTTCTAGGTCTGTCAGAATTTTCGGGAAAAAAAGTCAGATGAGGCACACACACGATCGGAATATACGCTGAAAAGCTTCCGTCTTACTTTTTCTGTCAGAAATTCCACTCGTGTGCACATGGCATTAGAGATAGATTTGCATTTGGAAAATTGTAGTGTCCTAAAATCTGCTATTTAAGCCCACATGTAGAAACATTTAGTACGAAAGTAGAAACCATAGAATTCTGAAATATTTCATATTTATTTTTTTCTTTTGGGTTCTTTATCTCTGCTATCATAGTTTGACAATATATCAGTGGTTGCCTATTACTGTGGTTTGACTGCAATGGTGGCACAAACTGAATACATACTTTTCGAATAAAGGAAAAGTAAATCTAATGATTTAGGAAATTGCTTTTACCAGAATATACAGCACACTGTTCATGCATTGTTAAATACCTCTCTAGACATCTGAGCACAGCTAGCTGTTCTTTTCATTGTATGTCTTTTGTAGGAGAGAATCTGCACCACTCCGCAAGTTCTTTATAAATTACTAATATTCTGTGAGTTTCACAGTGTCTGTTTTTTCAGGCTGATCTTCTGCTGGCCCCATGCCCATTCATTTGTTGTGCTATCTGAACAAACTAGTGCAGCTCAACATAGTTGTGTTCATGTATTTAGCCATTAGAAGCAGATAGAAACAATAGGGTCAGTGTAACCGCTTGATTTATCCTTAGAGAGGAAGGAACATTTCTTCAATTTGAGGACAGATTGATCGCTGCTTTAACAGGGCTTACTGTACATTTCCAGAAAATCCATCATTAATTGTGTACAAGATAACTTTGAACATACTGGTCTGCAATATTTTTATATGTGATTCGCCAAACATGCATGCTTATTGTAGGCAAACTTTATTTCTCTTATAGGATGGTATGGGGGAGGAAATAACAGATATCCTGAACCACTCATTCAACTAGGAATATTTTTTGTAAGGTACTTCATCTAATAATCTATAAACTATTATAACACAAATAAATGGTTAAAGCACCATCTCCTGTAGTACTTCATTTCTTGCACACAATGGGTGAGATTTACTATAAATTTTATTCATCGGTTTTATTTTTGGTAAAAAAAAAAAAAAAATAGCAATCAGTGTATATTGATTGGTTTGCGCAAAAGTTATAGCGTCTCCAAAATAGGGGATAGATTTATGGCATTTTTATTATAATTTTTTTTTACTAGTGTAGCGGGGTCGTACCCCTTTTAGGGGAAAAGACTACATTTCCCATAATCCCCCAGGCTCCCGGGCTGCTTGTTTCCGCCCGAGAGGCTGCTGGGGGAGGTTATAAAAAGGAAGAGCGGAGACCGCCTCTTCCTCTTGGGACACTTCCTCTTCTGAGGCCTGACAGGACTGGCCTGCCTCTGCTGACGGAGCTTGTGACGCGGAGACTGCAGCCAGCGGAGACACCTGTGCGGACCGGAGCTGAAGGCCTGAAGCCTGGGCCTTGCAGCAGATGGAGTGAGACTCTCATACCTCAGAGTCAGCAGCAGCGGAGCGGAGACTCATCCCTACAGACGGTCGGTCGGAGCTGAGGACCGGAGCGCAGGGGCTGTGACGAGGAGACCAGAGCCGCCATTAGAGGGACCGGAGCGGAGGACGGTACCCCAGGATTGGTGAGAGAGCCGGAAGGCTCATCCTGCATTGATACACACGTTTTATGCCTACTGAACTGCCTAGGCGCAATTTACCTCAGAGCAGCAATGTTACTTTCTGTGGATTACAAAGACACCATTTAAAGCTACATGTGCACCACCTCTACAGATTCATTGCCGGTGAAGAACACTGTACTAGTACAAGGACTGAGCTCTATTATTAGGGATCAGGCCTGGTCCGTTAGGTAGGCGCAGATAGATTTATTGCACCTCAGGGGTGCATAGCAGACGGTCGCCACACTTGGCGCTCCGTTTCCCCATTGCTAGTTGATACATATATGTGTACATGTTTAAGTGCATATTGCAGGGACCTGCTAAAGAATTGTAAGTCATATGTTTAAATGCATGTTACTATTTCTTCTCCTTACTGCCAAAGTAAAGCCAGTTATTCTTATTTCAGCAGTCTGCTTGTGAGTTCATACCCATTATGCTTAGAGTATAAGATATTTTTATGTGCATAGATTCATACCCCTTGACTAACTGTGCCAGAGCGGGTAGAGCAAATTGCCGGGGGTTGGTGGAGCTGTACTCAGGGACCCAAAACAAACCAGCGGCTCTCTTAACTGGGGGTAGCGCTACACGTGGGGGCTCGTAATCCGGGATCCTGAGTCAGCGGGAAAAGCCGCCAGAAGGTACCGGCATGGACCCAATAGAAGTGGGACGGTGGTCCGCAACATGGGCCGCTGACCCAGCCGCAGCAGCAGTCATTGAACTGCCAGGGATGTGGCAGAGAGAGGCAGTCAAGCAGCTCATAATGTCATTATCCCCATGCCAGAAGTCATGGATAATGGACATGAGAAATGATGCTGGGTACACATACGCCTTAATAGAATGGAAGGAAGAGACTCCAGAGCAGTTCAGGAGCCAAAGCATACAAGCACCGAATGGTCAGGCCTACCAAGTGCTGCATGCGCTGCCGCGCAAGGGAGACTGTTCTCCTATGAAAGCCATTCTATCCCCAAAGAAGGAAAAGCAGAAGGGCGCGGAAAGTCCCGCACAGACTACCCTTAGTGCAGAACTGTGTGCTGTCCTAGGGGAAATTGTGACTCAGTGCAGAAGAGACCCCGGGGATTACCCAATGTCGGGATACAGGAAACTCCGGATGTTTTCAGGGAGGACACCTGTACCCTCGGGAGAAGAGAGATTTGAAGAGTGGTTAGATGGTGCCACGCAGGCCCTAGAAGAATGGGAGGTCTCAGAAGGCAGAAAGAAGCAAAGGATTGTTGAGAGCCTAAAAGGGCCTGCCTTAGAGGCCATACGCAATCTGAAGACAAGCAAAAAGGATTGCACTGCCCAGGACTACATAGACATCCTGGAAAGTGTGTTTGGTGGGACAGAAAAAGTCACAGAACTTACCTATCAACTGGAACACTGTTACCAGAAGACAGGGGAGAAGCTGTCAGAGTACATGGGACGCATAGACAAGATCCTGCATAGGATTATCCTGAAGAAGGGGATAGATCCAGGGAAGGTAGATGAAGCCCGTGCCCAGCAGGTGATGAGGGGAGCCCAACCCCTGGACCCTGTCGCACTAATTCTACGCACCCGGCAGGATGGGAAGAGCCTGGACTACCCTGATCTCATTCGAATGGTCAGAGAAGAAGAGGCCATGTTGGAAGAGAAAAGGGAAAAGCAAGTGATGGGGTCTACCAAGCTTCCAGTGGCCACGGTCAGGTCGGCCTTAACCCCTGAAAGAGAGACAGAGGTAGATGCCCTGAAGTTGCAGATGTCCCAGATGATGGAGATACTGACGTCTCTAGTGGCGAAAGAGACGCCCAGTCCCAAGAAAGAAACAAGCAGGAGGGAATTGTTTCCAGCTGTCCCAGCACCAGCATCCCCACCTGACTACGGTGAGATGATTTGCTTTAATTGTGGAGGAATTGGTCATATTGCAGCTGTATGTTCCAGTCCCAAGAAGAAGAAGGCAGAAAGCCGCCAGCCGGCGGGAAACGCCAAAGGGCCCCGGTGAAGGAGTCAACCGGGTGCCCATCACCTTCAGTGAGCTCCAAGAAGCACAACAGGAAAAGGAAGCGAGGAGACCAAACCCCTCAGAAGGGGCCCAGGGATCCTCAACCAAGGTGCACTCCAGAGAAAGGGGGCAAGACCCCTCCGAAGAGACACAGCCCTCCAAAGCGAGAACCCTCAAAAGTGAGAGATAACAATGTCCCTCAACGGGTTCACACTCCCAGTAAGAGGGAGAAAATTAATGCATACCAGGCTCAAGAAAGGAGCAAGCGCAAATCCAGTGAGAAGAAAAAGAGTCCAAAGAAGAGGACAGCATCAACTCAGCCTTACCCAGAAGAGCTAGTTGGTCCATCCCCTACTGTACCTATCCAGGTGGAAGGAGTGTACACGAAGGCCCTCCTAGACACTGGAGCACAAGTGACCCTATTGTACAGGGACTTCTATGACAGATACCTGAGTCATCTGCCAATACAGAAGATAGAAGAGTTGGAGATAAGGGGACTGGGAACCCAGAGTTTCCCCTATGATGGATACTTACCCATACGATTGACGTTTGACCCATCCGTGGCTGGGAAGTCTGAAGTGTTCGACACCCTAGCAGTGGTGTGTCCCCGCCCACCAGGAACCAGCAAGACGTCCCTGATCATAGGGACGAACACGGACCTAGTCAGAAGACTCCTGACCCCCTGGTGAAGAAAGAGAATCTTTCAACTCCCAAGATCCATCCCATGCTGAAGGCGGCCTACCAGCGGTTGGTCCTAGAGCAGAAGACCCCAAGTGAGGGGATAGGAAGGGTATGGAGGCTGGGAAAAGAAGGAGCAGTGTTACAGCCTGGAGAGGTGACCTGCATGAGAGCCACGGTGAAACTTACTTGGGAGCAGCCTGGCCCCTTTGTGATGTTGGAACCCGACCCAATGGAGGGTCACTCAGGTCTGGAAGTGATACCAGAAGTAATTTCACTGAAGGACCTGAAGAAGGCTAAAGGAAGAGTCCCTGTCAGTGTGAGGAACCCCACAGAGAGGCCCGTGGAGATCCCTGCCAGGATGTTGCTGGGACAGGTGAGTCCTGCTGTCCCAGTTGGCTGGTCAGAAGTGAAGGGGACGGGTGAAGGAGAAGATGTTTGGAAGAAACTCTCCATGGAAAACCCAAACCTACCTGGAGCTTGGAAAGAGAGAGCCAAGGCCCAGCTGACCAGATGGGAGAAGATTTTCTCTAAAGACGAGTTTGATGTGGGGTGTGCGAGGAGTGCCACCCACCGAATCCGCATGCAAGAGGACAAGCCATTCAGAGAGAGAGTGAGGCGAGTCCCGCTAGCAGATCTGGAGGATCTGAGGGAGCAGCTTGCGGAATTGAAGAAGACGGGAGTGATTAGGGAGTCCAGAAGCCCCTATGCCTCCCCAATTGTGGTAGTCAGGAAGAAGAATGGGTCATTGAGGCTCTGCATTGACTACAGAACTCTCAACAGGAGGACCATTCCTGACCAGTACACCACGCCAAGGATAGAAGATGCCTTACAGAGTTTATCTGGAGCTAAGTGGTTCAGTGTGATGGACCTCAAGAGTGGGTATTACCAAATCCCCATGCATCCAGAAGATAGAGAAAAGACTGCCTTCATAACCCCAGTAGGATTCTTTGAGTTCAACAGGATGCCTCAGGGCCTATCTGGAGCTCCTTCTATGTTTCAACGCCTAATGGAGAGGACAGTTGGAGACATGAACCTCATAGAAGTCCTCGTGTATCTGGACGATGTCATTGTCTTTGGAAAGACTTTGGAAGAACATGAAGCCAGGTTGGAGAAAGTACTGAAGAGGCTCAGTGAAGAGGGACTTAAACTTTCTCCCGAGAAGTGTCGGTTCTATCAGTCTTCTGTGAACTATCTGGGACACATAGTGTCTGAAAAAGGAGTGGCTACAGACCCTGAGAAGTTGGAGGCAGTTACTTCGTGGCCAAGGCCCACAACAGTTACAGAACTTCGGTCTTTCTTGGGGTTCTGCTCCTACTACCGCAGGTTTGTGGATGGGTTTGCCCGCATTGCCAAACCCCTCAACGAGCTGCTCAAGACAGAAGGAGAGGAAGATGGATTGGGGCCTAGGAGGCCTAGTGAGTCGGTCCAAGACCAGTGGAATTCAAGGTGTGAAGAGGCTTTCAGAACCTTGAAGAGAAGTCTCACCACAGCCCCAGTTTTGGCCTACGCTGATCCCACTAGACCCTATGAGCTACATGTTGATGCCAGCCATGAGGGCCTAGGTGGAGTACTCTACCAGGGGCATGAAGACCAGCTACGACCAGTGGCTTATGTGAGCCGGAGCCTGACCCCCTCCGAGAAGAACTATCCCACCCACAAGTTGGAGTTCTTAGCCCTCAAGTGGGCAGTTGTTGACAAACTGAGAGACTATTTGTATGGGGCCGAGTTTACTGTAAAGACAGATAACAACCCCTTGACCTACCTATTCACCACCGCCAAGCTGGATGCAACTGGACACAGATGGTTGGCGGCGTTGTCTGGATTCAATTTCAGTCTCAAGTACAGACCAGGGGCTGGAAATAGGGATGCAGATGCCCTGTCCCGAAGATCCCATGTCATGGTCGATGACTGGGAAGACTGGACCCAAGTGGCACCAGAAGGAGTGCGAGCCCTTTGTCAGGGGGCTGAACTCCAAGCCAGAGGAGGATCCAGAGCTGAAGAGATAGGAGTTACCACAGTGGGAGTCCCAAAGTGTTACTGTGGGGTAACCCAACTAGCAGAAGAGTGTCTACCGAAGCTGTCCAAGAAAGAGTTAAGGTGTGACCAATTGGAAGACCCCATGGGGAGATTGGTCCTGGAAGCCCTGGAAGACAAGAGTCCAGAGGGACTTCGCCTTCACCCTTCTAAAGAAGCTCGCCTACTGAGGAGAGAGTTGGACAAGTTGCAGGTGCATCAGGGGGTAGTCTACCGAAGGGGCCCCTCTGATGACCCAGAAGACAAGTGGCAGTTGTTTCTCCCAGAGAAGCATCGAGAGACTGTGCTGATTGCCCTACATGACCAGCATGGTCACTTGGGAGCAGAGAGAACCTTCCAACTTGTCAGAGACCGGTTTTATTGGCCCTGCATGAGGGCCGAAGTGGAGGAGTATTGCCATTCCTGTGCAAGATGCATTCAGAGGAAGACTTTACCCCATCAAGCTGCCCCAATGGGCCACCTACAGAGTCAAGGCCCAATGGATCTGGTATGCATTGATTTTCTCTGCCTCGAACCCGATTTGAGTGGATTGGGAAATGTTCTGGTGGTAACCGACCATTTCACTCGTTATGCTCAGGCTTTCCCAACCAAGGACCAGAAGGCCTCTACAGTGGCCAAGGTACTTTTGGAGAAGTATTTTGTTCACTATGGACTGCCACAGAGAATCCATTCAGACCAAGGAAGGGACTTTGAGAGTCGCCTGATCAGGAAGCTACTAGATTCTCTGGGAGTAGAGAAGACTAGAACCACACCGTATCACCCTCAAGGTGATGCCCAGCCTGAAAGGTTCAACAGGACCCTATTGAACATGTTGGGAACTTTGGAAACAGAGAAGAAGCAACATTGGAGTCAACACATTTCAGCTCTAGTGCATGCTTACAATTGCACCACAAGTGATGTGACAGGTTTCTCCCCTTACCGGCTGATGTTTGGGAGAGAAGCAAGATTGCCAGTGGATTTGGCCTTCGGCATTTCCTTAGACCATGCCTCTGCTGCCTCCCACAAAGGATATGTGGACAGACTGAGGCACAGTTTGAAGATAGCTTACGAGAAAGCTCAAGCGGCCTCTAACCAGAGGGGGGCCCGAAATAAGAGGAAATTTGATTTGAAAGTTAGAGTACAGGACCTACAGCCTGGGGACCGTGTACTGTTACGCAACCTAGGGATCCCTGGGAAACACAAGATTGCTGATAGATGGAGATCAGAGCCATATATCATCTGTAGAAAACTTCCAGGATTGCCTGTCTACAAATTGAAACCAGAAGGAAGGTTGGGGCCTTTGAAGACCTGGCATAGGAATCATTTGCTCCCACTCACTGAAGCAGTCAGAATACCTCCAGCGAGAGACTTACCTGAATCTGTTTCCATTCTGGATACCCCCAGGCCTAACACTAGGTCTCAGACATCCCAAGTTAGGGGTGGACAGGACCCCCAACCAGAAGAAGAAAGAGGAGAACTTGAATGGCTATGGCCTTCCTCAACACCAGGAAATTCTGCCATAGATCTTCCACCTACTGAAGATGTGGAAGATAACACATTGAACCCAGAAGCCACAGAGTTTGTGCCATTCAGTGTTGTGCCTGAGTGCTGGGAAGATATTCCTGGTCTCTACTCAGAGGAAGAAGTAGATGTTCCAGAACCAGAGATGTTGCCAGAATGTGTTCCTGAAGAAGTCCCAAGAGAACAGAGAGCTCGCAGAGTTGTGAAGCCTCCCAAGAAGTTAACTTACCCCAAGATGGGAGAAAGTTCAGAGGACTCTGTTACCACAGCAAGGAGAAGTGCTGAAAGCCCTGACCCATCCACTGTTCATTTGGTGGGGGGCAACCCCAGCTCACTCTCTGGCACAGTTAAACAGGTCGCCCACACTGAAGTGACCTGTAGACAGGACAGCTCCCCATCTTATGCCAATTGGTGGGAAGCTCCTCTGTCCAAATTATGTGAAAGTATTGTTCCCGAGAAAGTTTGTAGTTTGAACACTGTCTTTGGGGACCAAAGATTCAAAGTGGGGGGAGTGTGTAGCGGGGTCGTACCCCTTTTAGGGGAAAAGACTACATTTCCCATAATCCCCCAGGCTCCCGGGCTGCTTGTTTCCGCCCGAGAGGCTGCTGGGGGAGGTTATAAAAAGGAAGAGCGGAGACCGCCTCTTCCTCTTGGGACACTTCCTCTTCTGAGGCCTGACAGGACTGGCCTGCCTCTGCTGACGGAGCTTGTGACGCGGAGACTGCAGCCAGCGGAGACACCTGTGCGGACCGGAGCTGAAGGCCTGAAGCCTGGGCCTTGCAGCAGATGGAGTGAGACTCTCATACCTCAGAGTCAGCAGCAGCGGAGCGGAGACTCATCCCTACAGACGGTCGGTCGGAGCTGAGGACCGGAGCGCAGGGGCTGTGACGAGGAGACCAGAGCCGCCATTAGAGGGACCGGAGCGGAGGACGGTACCCCAGGATTGGTGAGAGAGCCGGAAGGCTCATCCTGCATTGATACACACGTTTTATGCCTACTGAACTGCCTAGGCGCAATTTACCTCAGAGCAGCAATGTTACTTTCTGTGGATTACAAAGACACCATTTAAAGCTACATGTGCACCACCTCTACAGATTCATTGCCGGTGAAGAACACTGTACTAGTACAAGGACTGAGCTCTATTATTAGGGATCAGGCCTGGTCCGTTAGGTAGGCGCAGATAGATTTATTGCACCTCAGGGGTGCATAGCAGACGGTCGCCACACTTGGCGCTCCGTTTCCCCATTGCTAGTTGATACATATATGTGTACATGTTTAAGTGCATATTGCAGGGACCTGCTAAAGAATTGTAAGTCATATGTTTAAATGCATGTTACTATTTCTTCTCCTTACTGCCAAAGTAAAGCCAGTTATTCTTATTTCAGCAGTCTGCTTGTGAGTTCATACCCATTATGCTTAGAGTATAAGATATTTTTATGTGCATAGATTCATACCCCTTGACTAACTGTGCCAGAGCGGGTAGAGCAAATTGCCGGGGGTTGGTGGAGCTGTACTCAGGGACCCAAAACAAACCAGCGGCTCTCTTAACTGGGGGTAGCGCTACACTAGTTATGGTGACAATCTTATTTTTAGCATGACTGCGACATTGCGGAGGACAGATTGGACACTTTTGACACTTTTTTGGGACCATTGACATTTATACAGCGATCAGTGCTATAAAAATGCACTGATTACTGTATAAATGTCACTGGCAGAGAAGGGGTTAACACTAGGCGGTAATCAAGGGGTTAAATCTGTTCCCTGGGTGTGTTTCTAACTGTGGGGGGAGTGTACTGACTGGAGGAGGAGACATAATGCTGTTCCTAATTACTAGGAACAGCAGATATGACTCTCCTCTCCTGCCAGAATGTGGATTTGTGTGTTTACACACACACACACAAATCCCCATTCTGGCTCTTGTACCCGTGATCGCGGGTGGCCGGACATCGCGCCTGCCGGCATCGGGTCCCCCGGCTGCTATGGATCTTAAAAGAGCGGACGTACAGGTGCGCGATTCGTGCAGGGGATCAACCTGCCGCCGTAAATGTTCGTGAGCCAGGAAGTGGTTAAAAGAAGCGTATTTGCCGAAAAGTGCTTGAAACGCAGAGATTTTGAAATGCCAGTTTATCAGTCAGGTCATTTAACCCAATGCTCACTCACTGTACTATATGACTGGAGGTGTGGAAATGTCACCCTAGGCTGTTCTCCTGGTTTTGAACTACAAACACCTTCTCCTCCCTTAATCCCCATTACATTTGGGGTGTTTTATATTTCATAGAAGACAGCTGGAAAAGTCAATTGAGATTTTAGCTAATTTCACAGGAAGTTACAAGCACATTGGATTTCCTGGTAAGATCAACAGAAAAAGGAAACTAATGCAGTCACCACACCTAACGAAAGGTAGGCTGTAATATGCTATATTACAGTTGTGTTCTTGGATTTAGATATTCTTTAAAGGGAATGCAAAGCAGTCTTGCATATATTTTATTTGTTCATTTTTTACTACGGTCATATGAAATTCCCCATATCAAACATTCAAGATGAAATTTACACTCTTATGTAAGTCAGAACAGTCATCCTTTTCCCTCCTGCTATGTAGAGTCAGTTCCATTTAATCATTCAATCAGAAAAGGTTCACCTGAAGGCAAACAATATTCAGGTTTGACAACATTGTTGCAGACATGTCAAGTTGGCTCAAAATTGTGGGCATCAGCTGTAGGTTACACCCAATTGCCAAATTTATTCTTCTAGAATTCCAGTGACTTTACATGGCTGAGCTTTCCCACGTCTTACAACGTACTGTAACTCTCCGACCAGAGTCTTATTTACTACAATACTACATACCCACGTGGCTATTATACAGCTTGGAGTTCTAATTGTTTAGCTAAACCACCCTTTCTCAACCTTTTAAACATAGAGGAACACTTAAAATAAATGTCAGGTCTCAGGGTACCCCTGCTAAAAAGTATTAGATCTACAACCCATAATACTTTAGTGTGATGATCAGTGGGAAAATGCTCCTAATGGCCTGTACACACAAGCGGATTTTCCGTCGGAAAAAACTTGGATGTTTTTTCCCACAGAATTCCACTTAAGTTTGGCTTGCATACACGTGGTCACACAAAAGTTCTCTGAACTTTCGACCGCCAAGAACGCGGTGATGTACAATGCTACGACGAGCCGAGAAAATTAAGTTCAATGCTTCAAAGCATGTGTCGAATTGTTTCCGAGCATGCGTAGGAATTTTGCATTCTGAATTGGTACAGACGATCGGAATTTCTGATCGGAACTTTTTCCATCCGAAAAATTGAGAACCTGCTCTCAATCTTTTGCTGGCGGGAATTCCGCCAGCAAAAGTCCGATGGAGCATACACAAGGAATTTGCTACCAAAAGCTCACATCCGATTTTTGCTGGCGGAATTTCCGATCGTGTGTACGGGGCATTACACTTATGGTCATTGGGAAGAATTGCACCCTTACAGATAGCTAAAAACATCAATAGTGTCAATGGGAGCTAATCTGAGAGGCAGAAATTGCTCTTTGCTCAAGGAACCTCCAGCAACGTCTGGAGGAACCCTTGGATTCCATGGAACCCTGGTTGAGAAACCCTGAGCTAAAACATGAAACATGATTGCAATGCGCTGATGGACAGCATTTTATCTAACGCCCATAAATGGTTGAAGCATCATTTTTTGTGAAAATGACTGTAAGATATATAAATCTGTGCACATTTGTGTCCTTATTCATTAAGGCAGTGTGAAGAGCAGTGGACATAAGTAAAGATGCTATAACCCATAGCAGGCAAAAAGATTTCAGGATACTGTATACTGCTCAACTTGCCTGACCTCATCTGATTCTGCCAAGCACAGGGACACACCAAAAGCAGGGCCATCTTTAATATTGTTTGGGCCCTAGGCAAACATTTTCTTGGGCCCCCCAACAGCTCTTAGACATATAACAAATAGCAGTAAGACTCAAACTCAGTTTACTGCAGCAGATCAGGCAGCAATTGCAATTGGTTGCCAGAGGATACAGCATTTTATTACCGATCCCTGACTGGTTGTTAGAGGTTACAACACAAAATTTCTGTTTCCTCATTCATTGCTAGAGGTTACTGCACATTATCACTGCTCACTGAGAGACGTACTACAGGAGATGACCAGAGACGGCGGATCTAATACACAAGATAACCAGAGACTGCAAATCTAATACAGGAGATGACCAGAGACTGCAAATCTAATACAGGAGATGACCAGAGACTGCAAATCTAATACAGGAGATGACCAGAGACGGCAAATCTAATACAGGATATAACCAGAGACTGCAAATCTAATACAGGAGATGACCAGAGACTGCAAATCTAATACAGGATATAACCAGAGACTGCGGATCTAATACAGGATATAACCAGAGCCTGCGGATCTAATACAGGATATAACCAGGGCCTGCAGATCTAATACAGGAGATAACCAGAGACTGCAGATCTAATACAGGAGATAACCAGAGACTGCGGATCTAATACAGGAGATAACCAGAGACTGCTGATCTAATACAGGAGATAACCAGAGACTGTGGATCTAATACAGGAGATAACCAGAGACTGCGGATCTAATACAGGAGATAACCAGAGACTGCGGATCTAATACAGGAGATAACCAGAGACTGCGGATCTAATACAGGAGATGACCAGAAACTGCGGATCTAATACAGGAGATAACCAGAGACTGCGGATCTAATACAGGAGATAACCAGAGATTGTGGATCTAATACAGAAGATAACCAGAGACTGCGGATCTAATACAGGAGATAACCAGAGACTGCGGATCTAATACAGGAGATAACCAGAGACTGCGGATCTAATACAGGAGATAACCAGAGACTGCAAATCTAGTACAGGAGATAACCAGAGACTGCAGAGCTAATACAGGAGATAACCAGATATGTATATTGATTCATGATAATGATTTGTAGTTTGAAAAGTCGTTTGTGTATTGAATCTATTCACACACAATGACAATATCTCTTCTCCTCTGCTCAAATACAATACAACACCCTTCTCACTCAGTTCTCAGGAATGCAATTTGCCAGTAATCCAACCTCCAGCACAAAATTAATCAGCTGATTGGACTGTAAGATTTATTTGAGTTGACCTTTTGTTTCATTAGATCTTTAACGAATTACTGAACCATGTCGAATTAATTTGTTATATTTGCTATAATTTCTTTCGTATTAGTTGAAATTCATAATTTTTTTATTCGGAGATTCGGATGCAAAATTTGGCCGAATTTCGATTCGTTACGAGACGAATTGCACATGTCTACTAAGTAACCATTTTAAAATGTTACCTATCAGCAGTGTATAGCTATACTGTTTATAAACAACAGGTCAGGGCTAGGATGACAGCCAACAAGCAGACAATGGGGAGAAGGACCTACCTAGCCAGCCAGGCTCACCACCCGCTCTCATTGATTCAGGGACAGTGTTCTCAGAGGTCCAGGTGTGGGGCATTCCTGTCCAGGTGCAGGGCCCTCAGAGGTCCAGATGCAGGGCTCTCATGTCCAGGTGCAGGGCCCTCAGAGGTCCAGATGCAGGGCTCTCATGTCCAGGTGCAGGGCCCTCAGAGGTCCAGGTGTGGGGCCTTCAGGGATCCGGAGGCAGGGCTCGCAAAGATCTGGGGGTGGGACTCAAAGAGGTCTGGAGGCGGGGCTCTCAGTGCTCCTACTCTGATCTCAGCTTCGAGCATACAGGCTGCATGGGGCGGGGTTAGAGTGGCAGTGGAGCTCCTGCCCCC
>CM053027.1:81384482-81437935 GCA_028564925.1 Lithobates sylvaticus
CTTCCTCTACAGCCCCCTACAATAAAGTGCCCCAAGCACTGCACAGTGATTCCTAGCTGCCTTCTTCTCACAATGCCCCCTGCCAGCCACAGCAGCCCTGTCCCACCCCTGTGCTTCTTTGCAGAGCCCCTCAGCCGCCCACAGTGCCATGATAGCCTTTCTTATGAACCCTAAACCTCCGCTAGTGCCCCCAAAGCCTGTCACAAGTCTCCTCGTAGCCCAGAAAGCCCCACAGCTTTCTGCAGCACCAGCCCCCATAAGGCCCCAAAGCCTGCCCCAGGGCTCCCACCACCCACAAAGTCCCACAGTTCCCAATGGTGTCCCTTAGGCTGCTACAGAGCCCAGCCCTCTAATGAACTCCCATAGTGCCTCCATCCCTTAACAGTGTCCCCCAGCTACCCAGAGAGTTCCTAAGCTCCTACAGAGCCCCCACAGTGACCCCAGTCCACTGCAATGTCACTGATTTTCTCCTTCCACTAGCACCAATTTCATTTTTTCCCTAATGACCACTGATGCTGGTGCAATTTTTCCTTTTACTGACCACTCTAAGCTAGTGTAAAAACCTGAATTTGGCCTGATGTCAGCTTCATTTACAACTCCAATTCCAAAAATGTTGGGATGCTGTGTAAAATCAACATAAAATCAAAATGCAGTGATTTGCCTATCTCATAAACCCATATTTTATTCACAATAGAAAATAGAAAACATATCAAATGTCTAAACTAAGAAAATGTAACATTAAAAAAAAATAAAAATAAATGTAATTTTGAAATTGATGGCAACAACACATCTCAAAAAAGTTGGGACAGGGCAACAAAAAGCGGGCAAAGCAATTGGTACTAACAAGGAAAAGCTGGGAGAACATTTTGCAACTAATTAGGTTAATTGGCAACAGGCCAGTAACTTGATTGGTTATAAAAAGAGCATCAGAGTTAGAGTGCCTCAGAAGTAAAGATAGGCAGAGGTTCACCAATCTTTGAAAAAGCTATGTCTAAAATGTGTCGAACAATTTCAGAATAATGTTCCACAGCGTAGAACTGCAGACTTTAAATATATCATCATCTACAGTACATAACATCATCAAAAGATTCAGAGAATCTTGAGAAATCTCTGTGCACAAGTGACAAGGCCGAAAAGCAATATTGGATGCCTGTGATGATGTTTGAGCCCTCAGATGGCACTACATTAAAAACAGGTAATTACAGTCTATGAACATAGTTTAGCATTCCATCCAAAAATGCATGGTAAAACTCTATCATGCAAAGAAGAAGCAATATTTGAACATGATCCAGAAACGCTGCCATCTTCTCTGGGCCAAAGCTCATTTTAAATGGTCTGTTGCAAAGTGGTCAGTCTAATTGAAAATTGACATTCTTTTTGGCAACCATGCGCTCCAGTTCCTGCTGATTAAAGAGGAGAGGGGTCTTCTGGCTTGTTATCAGTTCAAAAGCTTGCATCTCTGAAGGTATGGGGTGCAGTACATATGGAATGGGCAGCATCAATGCTCAAAGCTATATCGAGGTTTTAGAGTAGCATATGCTCTCATCCAGGTGATGTATTTTGCATATTTAGAGCCTATCATCCACATCCAGATGTCTTGCATGCATATGTGATAGCAAGAAACGGTGACAGTAGAAGAGTACAGGAAGATGACCTCACCAGTTTGCTATTGTCCCTTCACTGTCCAGTCAAAGACTGGGGGACTGTGTTTCTTAAAGTGTTAGTTCACCCTTCCAGAAAAAAATGTAAAGGTGAACTAACATTGGACACCCTCCCCACCTCCCTGGGCGCCACTGTGCTTACCTGTGGGGGTTGCCGAGCTGTCAGCCCCCCCACAGCTGTTCAAGCAGTCCCTCTTCTTTTGTGCAGTGCATCCAGGATGGGCCAGATTGATTCTGATTGGGCAGCGCTGTCATAGTGTATCAATCTAGTCCCTCCCGGAAGCGCTGCACAGAGCATAAGGAGAAGAGTGGGGATTTAAAATCCCCAGACCTTTGGAGCAGCTGCAGGGATGCTGACAGCTTGGCAACCCCTTAGGTAAGTATAGCTGGAACCGGGAGCTGGGGGAGGATGGAGAAGGTGTCTGGTGTTAGTTCACCTTTACATTTTTTCTGTAGAGGCTGATTTACGAAAGCTGTGCATTATCAGTAGAGGTGCGAGGCGCAACGCACATTTTCATATTTACGAAACGGTGCGCCCGGAACAGAGCGCAAATCTTTCATTTACTATAGCGATCTTGGCGCACAGGAGAATGCAATCTGTGCCCCACTATGGACATGGCGCACGGCATCTTCAATTCAATATTAACAGAAGATGGAGGTGCCAATATTTTGGGGTGATGTGAGGAAGTTTAGTAACAACTGCCCAAGTAACAAATATGCCCAAAATAGAATGAGAAAGTAACTTGTTCAGAGAAAGCCTGCTGTGCCCGGAAGTAAGTTTAGAACTGCATGAGATCAATGTAAGCAGTGCGCATGTGCAAGCGGCTGTTGCACTCGTTCACATGCGTTTGTTCACTGCACGGCCAAAATCTTAGTACATGTTAAGCAACATACATGCAATTGCGTGGGTTGAACGGGCGACACTTTTTTTTTTTTTTTTACGCTGGTTCACCTTTATGTATTTTTTTAAGGAGATTTTCACACAGGTCATGTTAGCATGTTACGTTGTGACATGCACCTTGTTAAAATTATGTAAAATGACTCTCGCTCCTCTAGCTACTCCTAAAAGGGCATTTAACCTTCCCCCCTCTAATGCATATGATTTCCTTGGGCTAGCTTTTGCTTTTAAAGGGGAACTCCACACTCCATTCTCCAATGCGTTTGTCTCCCCCCTCTAACCCCTTGGATTTCCATGGGCAAACTTTTGCTTTTAAAGGGGAACTCCACTCTATTCTCCAAAGGCTGTGAGCTGCCTTCACCAATCCAAACCACATCCTTTTTCAGAGAATTCAACAGGGCCAGCTAGGAAAGGGGCAAGAAGAGCGATCACCCAACCTCCTCCTGAACCATACAATGCCACATGCACTCAACATAGCTGGCTGCCTTTGGGACATGTTGGGCTCAGCCCAATACCAACCACATAGAACCTTGTACCCAAAAGTTTAAAAGGGTTTTCCACATTCCGTAAAGCCCCCTGTCTGCAGCCCCCCACAACTCCAGCCTAGGGTTGTGTGGTCAAGGCCCTTGTCCCCCTGAATAGGGGAACAAGGTGGTTGACTTTTGGGGTGCCCGAGCCCCTCCTGCCCCCAAGCACCCCCCCTTTCATGGGCTGGTTTGCTGTGTGTTTGGCTATGGGTTTTTTAGTGTGTGAGAGGGGCACAATATTTTTTTTAGTTTGGGGGGTATTTTTCATGTGGGGGTTCTCATTTTAAGCCTTAACAGACCCAAATGGCCTTGTATGTATTGGTTTTTTTTTTTTGTTTTGGGTTAAAATCTTGCAGCTGCAAGTAGATTTGTAAGTTTTCTCTAAAGCCTTGCATCTTTGAAGCAGCATTTTGGATACATGCTACAGAGGCACCACTTTACAGATAGAGTAAGCCACCCCAAGTTACTAGCTTTTAAGCAATTTTGCATTTTTAAAGGCACTTCTCCTTGTTTCGTTTTTGGGTTTGTCCAAATTGGTGACATTGATATATGTCCCTCAGGGTGGGACCTGGGCCCCCATACCCATTTTAAGGCCAATAACTAGAATATAAGCCAGCCAAGTGGGGGACTAGCAAAATTAACAAGTCAGTTCCCATAGACTGCAATGGTATTTGTTGTATAACTTTTGCCCATGTTAGGCTCTTTGTTTGCCCCCATGGACCAGAGGGTATTTGTCCCATCTGTAATTTTGTAGCATGCTGGATGATGTGCTTAATTTTGGAAAGGGGGTGGCTTATTTTGTGGTAGCTGCATTTGGGTTGCTCTGGGCATGCTCAGGGACTTTTTTTTTTGCTGTGGCTTTTGGTGTGTGAAATGCATTTGGGTTGGTCTGGGCATGCTCAGGGACTTTTTTTTTTTTTGTTTTTTTTTGTGTGTGAACAGCACTTGGATTTTTCTGGGCATGCTCAGAGAGTGTGTTTTTTTGGGTTAGTAATTTAAGGACATCCTTAACAGGTGTACCCACTTTGAAGTTCCGTCTCTACATTGGGTGAATGTGTTTTCAATTGCCTCATTAGCACACAAACCTATGTTATATAAAGCTTGCAGATAGAGAGTACTTTTGGGTGTCCTTATAGAGTTTGTAACACATGTATTTTCTCTTTGTATTTTGTTTGTTATGTCTTTGCAAAACAGATGTGTTTAGAGCAAGCATTTTTTTTTTTTTTGGGGGGGGGGGGGGGGGGGGGGATCTTTTTCACTAAAATATTTTTAATGTTGTCAATCTGCGTTGTTTGTAGGTTGTTAGTTTCACTTTGATTTAATTGTCTGTGCTGCATTATTTTGCAAAATCTTCCTCAAGATGTTGTGACTACTAAATGTTTAAATCCTTAAGAGACTGTCCGTTTGTGGGCGCAGTCCTTTTAACTCCTGTTAATTTCCTCTGCAAAATGGTCAGACCTCCAAACCATATTCTGTTAGTGTCTTAAATTTAACATACGTGTTTTTTGCTTTCCTTGCTCTTTTCCAAGTCCTGTTTCGTTGACCAATAAAATTTGTAGCAAATTTATATGTTTTTTTTAATAATTTGTTTTGCAGATGCATGCTCCATCCAAGTAATGCATTTTACACCCCCCCCCCCCAACAATTTTCATGCAACAGATTTCCCAGCTGCAGCTTAACTAGGCTGATTGGCATGGCAAAAAAAAAAAAGGTGTGATTTGTCTAAAAGCTACTTTCCTGGTGCCTTCATGGTAGCATATGCATGGATTGTGCGTATGCTGCCATGGATAGGCACCAGGAAAGGAAAATTACAGAGAGGTAAGTATTCAATTTTCCATTTTAGCGCAGTGGTTCTCAGCCTCCAGTACCCCCGACAGGACATGTTTTGGGAATTTATCTTAGCTAAATAGCTGTCCAAAATACCAAGCCATTGAATGTGATTTAAAGCACCCGTGCAAGATGAAGGAACACCTGCAAACATGGTCTGTTGGGGGTAATTGAGGACAGGGTTGAGAACCACTGATTTAGAGCACTGAGCTAAAATCTAGCTCAAGACAATTTGGGGCATTTGAGGGAAACCAAGTAAGTGTTAAAACCCCTGCTTGTGTTTTTTAGGTTGGGCTTTGTGTCCCTTTTCTGAAAATTGGCTTCACTTCCTGTCACATAGCCAAACAGGAAGTGAGGGTAAAACCCTACCAATGTCTTTCCTTGGGGACACACAGGTCAATCTAACTAGTGTCCCCATTAGGCAAATTGCACTCTAGCACTTTGTTGTGTACACCCCAAATTATTAGGTATTTATGGGGTTTATTAAAGGCAAATCCACTCTGCAAAGTGTACTCGCCATAAATCTGAGGGGAAGCACTGGTGATTTTACCATCCAATCATGTAGAAGCAAAAGATGCTGTTTTTTTTTTTTCCTTGCATGTCCCCCTCGGATCTCCAGCAACTGCACGTCCAAGTGCACTTGTAGTTTAAAGTGGATTTGCCTTTAGTAAATAAACCCCAAAGTCCAAGATACCTAATAATTTGGGGTGTACACAGCAAAATGCTAGAGTGCAATTTACCTAATGGGGAAACTATTTAGATTGACCTGTGTGTCCCCAAGGAAAGACATTGGTAGGGTTTTACCCTCACTTACTGTTTGGCTATGTGACAGGAAGTCAATAAATGTGAAGGAGAAACTGGGAGAAACTGGAAAAATTTTGGAAGTGTCTTCACCCTATCAGGGGTGCAGACATCCCCAAAAACCGACAAGACTTCTAATCCCTCTGCACTCTATCCCCAAGCAAAAATAAGAAAGGATTTCATTTAGTTTAACTTTGCAAAGACACATTCCTAAGTTCAACCGTGATGCATGTCAATGGCCCATTTAGACCTTGTTTAATAGAAAACACCAGTTGCCTTTCACTATAAACATTTGTTAGTCCAGTCCTGGAAATCTGCATCTGCTTTACTATTAATTTCCATAAAAATTGGGTTCCTGCAGCTAGATGCGCCAAATGCATCTAGATGTGAGACTGCTGTGTATGTGAGATGCGCAACTGCTGTGTGCGCGGAGGTATGTACCCGTGGCGCATATCTGGTTCCCGGAAGCGGTGGCCAGCACACAGGAATGACATCACGCCCCTCCAGGAAGTTGCTTGTACTGCTGCTAATTTCTTCCCACCACCATGCCCCGCATACTGTTCTCTGAGGAAGAGATGATCCTTATTTGCAATTTAAGATAATTTTTTTATTTATTTTTACATGGGGTGGTATTTGTGTGGGCCATGTGTGTATGTCTAAATGATTTGGCCTCAAAACACACACCTACTTCCTGTGTACAGATTCACTTCCGGGCCAATGTATATTGCTTCCTGCTTCAGTGTGTGTGTGTGTATATATAGATATATCTATATATATATAGATATATATATAGATGCAGGTTCTTGTGTATACCAGTAGAGAGAAGTTGGGTAGATGCCACCCTCCCAATTCTGGAGACATAATAATGGTCTAGCACAAGGGTATTCAAACTACGGCCCTCCAGTTGTTCAGGAACTACAATTCCCATCATGCCTAGTCATGTCTGTGTCTGTGAATGTCAGAGTTTTACAATGCCTCATGGGATGTGTAGTTCCGCAACAGCTGGAGAGCCGTAGTTTGAAGATTCCTGATCACTCTAGCATGTCTTGAAAAAGGTAGTTTTTTCTTGTGCCTTGTATAATGCCCAAGAAATATCGTTTGGAAAATACAAGTGGGTCATGGCACATCTACATTCCAAATTTGGCACTTAAGATGATCATGCACTATGCAATCTGATTGGCCAATCTCTGTACAACTCGATATTTAGGAAAATAGGTAATAGGAAGACGCACTTGAGCACTTAATTCAAAATATAGGAAATCAAACAGGCTCTTGCACTAAATCTAATTTATTTAAGATCTAACTGATCAGTGTATAGTCACCTTTAAAGATCAAGATCTGAAAATATTAATTTATTGGGTTTAGAAACAGTTCTCTGTTCTTTGTAATGTATTGAAAGATTTGGTAAAAAAAAAAAAAAAAAAAAAACACATTTCAAAGATATATTAGAAGTGATAGGAATGAGATTAGCATCAAAGGGGTTAATTAACTGAGTGCACCTACTAATTGTCTAACAAGACACATCCAATGAGTTGAAATTAACCAATTGTATTGGGCGTGCGCTATTATCAATGAGAAAACCGCAGTTACCCTAGCGCCAGTTGCAGTTTACATATGCAGGTATTTATTATATTTATTTGCGCTTCAATGTGCGCCGGTTCACACATTCAATTACTGACTTTTCCGGCGCACCAATTAATATATGAACTGGTGCAGTGCCTTCCTCTTAGTAAATCACCCCATTGTCATTTGCAGTGTTAGAGGCATCAATCAATTCTTCACAATCTGACACTTTGGCAGCTTTGGGTGTGTTGAATGCCTGCATCTCCCCACTGCCTACTGTGTCCCACCTAACCACTACATCATAAGTATGTGCCTGCAGAGCTCCAGGGACCAGCTAGTGATATAGATTAATGACAGAGTATTTTTACCTACAGTAAAGCAACGTTTAGTCAGCAAGCTGGGTGTGGTGTCTGCATAAATCTAAGACCTCAGGGCTGGGGGGGGGTACTGTTTACATACAAAGATTTCCAACTTTTTAGGAAAGTGTCTTTTCTATTCCAGCATAACCATGCTTTTGTGTACAAAGCCAGGTCCATACAGACATTTAAGTTTGGTGTCGAGGAACTCAAATGGACTGTACAGAGCCCTGACCTCAAACCTACTGTGAACACCTTTGGTATGAATTGTACCGACAATTGCAAACCACGTCTTCTCATCCAACACCAATACCTGACCTCACAAATGCTCTTTTGGCACAAATTCCCAAATACACACTGTAAAGAGAGACAACTACAAAAATTGAGTCACAATTTGTCCACACTGTGTAGTGGTGTATTTAGGTTTTGTGCTGCCCTAGGCCTGACTAAACTCATGCACCCCCTAATTTAAAATACGACCCACCCTTTCTGTCAAGGCCACACCCCTTCCTATTTAAGACACACCCTGTCATCTGTAAACCACACCCCTTCATTTTTCAATTGATGGGCACAGTGGCTGTATTTGATGGGCACAGTGGCGTCAATTGATGGGCACAGTGGCTGCATTTGATGGCACAATGGTGGCAATTGATGGGCACAGTGGCTGCAATTGATGAGCACAGTGGCCGCGTTTGAGGGCACAGTGGTGGCAATTGATGGGCACAGTGGCTGCGTTTGGCACAATGGCTGCGTTTGATGGGCACAGTGGCTGTGTTTAATGGCACAGTGGCGGCAATTAATGGGCACAGTGGCTGCGTTTGATGGCACAGTGGCTGCGTTTGATGGCACAGTGGCTGTGTTTGATGGGAACAGTGGCTGCGTTTGATGGCATAGTGGCAGCAATTGATGGGCACAGTGGCTGCGTTTGATGGCAAAGTGGCGGCAATTGATGGGCACAGTGGCTGTGTTTGATGGGCACAGTGGCTGCGTTTGATGGGCACAGTGGCTTAGTTTGATGGGCACATATAGATAGATTGAAACAGCGAGCCAGGAGTCAAGACCAATTTAAAGACTTGTATACCCAGGCAGCTTAAGTATATATCCATTCACTCGCTCTCATCAATTTGTACCTGAGGGTTCCCCGCCGTTGTCCTCCTCTCTCTCGCTCCTCCTCTGGTTACAGAGAGACCCCCCCGCCCCCCCCCCCGAGCTGGAGAGCGTGCAATGATGCCGTGCGGAGGTGGGTAGGCGGAGCATTAGGCTCCGCCTCCACCAGTTAAGCTGTGTGCAGTGCCACTGACAGTCAGTCATGGTCCGTCTTATGGGGGCGGCAGTCGCTCCTCCCGGCCAAGTATGTGCCCAAAGCGCCCATACTGCTAGTGCTGAGTGCAAGGCCAGCGGGAGGCTGTATCTTAGCTAGACGTGGGGAGGATGGGTCGGGGGGTTTGTGCTGGGGGGTGGCAAAAAAGCCACCCCCCCCCCGCAAAGTGCCCTTCTAGGCCTAGGCCTTGTCGGTCTGGGCCAAGACACAGCACTGACACTGTGTCTGTACACCTATAACCAATTGCTAACAGATTAAGTTGATTGTTAACTTTGTAGGTCTAGGTGGTCAGTTTTGGGAGGATAAACTCAAAGTGGGCAAATTGTCTCTTTCAGCTGCTGTCCAACCACGCTTTGTGTGTCTTTGACATGTGATAATATAATACTGAGGCTAGCCAGTCAAAATGTGAAGTTAAACTTTAAGGTTTGTGTTTGTAGATTAGAGCTTTAAATTATGAGATTTATTAAAGTCAACACATCCTTTAATTTAATGGTACTTTAATATGTTGATAAAGATCAATTATATATGCCAGACATCCAATAAAATGATTGCTATATATCCTATTGAGCAATACATTTTCTCCCACTTTCCTTTAACAAAGCAACCAACAGAGCAATAATCCAATTTCACTGGATAAAAGTTTGAGAAACAGTCTATTATGCTTTCCTCATGGGGGAAATCACTGAAGCAAAGATACGGAGTATCATCAAGCAAAAAGGCAATAAAGCTATATTAAATGTAATTATCTGTTATCAGTCATCAGTTACTCCTGCTTCAACATTCTATACTACATTGAACAACACGTTTATTTCGCTTTTAGAAGCTGCCTTCACTGATGTATGACATGAGCAGATATCATACAGACAGGCGAGCATCTTGAGTTAAAGGAATTAAAGATAAGTCACTCTGGCTGTACAATAATTGCTGAGAATGACATAGAGACTCTGCTGCTAATACTTATTTGCTATAATCGTCCTGGACCAGACATTGTTACCTGCAAAAAGAATTCTTAAGTTGAAGATATTCTTACCTTGCTTAAATTGAATCTGCTATGTGTGAAGCAAAAGTCACAGAATGCTAATGGATGTAGAAGTCTTCAACTCTACAGAAGAATGCTGCACACAACTGGAAGAAGCTCTCGACACTGCTGTATGCTTGAACACGGCATGTAATTATTCAGAATGGCTGCCCCTACCTGAAGCTTAGTATACTGTAATACTTAACATTTTCCCTCCCCGGTGTCATGTGACTCGTTACTCGTTAGTATTACCAGGTCTCAGGTGTGAATGGGAGCAGGTATGTTAAATTTGGTATTATCGCTCTCACTCTCTCATACTGGTCACTGGAAGTTTAACATGGCACCTCATGACAAAGAACTCTCTAAGGATCTGAAAAAAAGAATTGTTGCTCTACATAAAGATGGCCTAGGCTATAAGAAGATAGCCAAGACCCTGAAACTGAGCTGCTGCAAGGTTGGCCAAGACCATACAACGGTTTTACAGGACCGGTTCCACTCAGAACAGACCTTGCCATGGTCGACCAAATGAGGGGAGTGCACGTGCTCAGCGTCATATACAGAGGTTGTCTTTGAAAAATATACGTATGAGTGCTGCCAGCATTGCTGCAGAGGTTGAAGGGATGGGGGGCCAGCCTGTCAGTGCTCAGACCATACGCAGCACACTGCATCAAATTGGTCTGCATGGCTGTTGTCCCAGAAGGCAGCCTCTTCTAAACCTTATTGAGCATCAGTGGGGCGTCCTCAAATGGAAGGTGGAGGAGCGCAAGATCTCTAACATCCACCAGCTCCGTGATGTCGTCATGGAGAAGTGGAAGAGGGCTCCAGTGGCAACCTGTGGAGCTCTGGTAAAATCCATGCCCAAGAGGGTTAAGGCAGTGCTGGAAAATAATAGTGGCCACACAAAATATTGACACTTTGGGCCCAATTTGGACATTTTCACTTAGGGGTGTACTCACTTTTGTTGCCAGTGGTTTAGACAATAATGGCTGTTTGTTGAGGTTATTTTGAGGTGACAGCAAATTTACACTGTTATACAAGCTGTACACTCACTACTTTACATTGTAGCAAAGTCTAATTTCTTTAGCGTTTTCACATAAAAAAGATGTAATAAAATATTAACAAAAATGTTAGGGGTGTACTCACTTTTGTGAGATACTGTGTGTGTGTGTGTGTGTGTGTGTGTGTGTGTGTGTGTATGTATATATATATATATATTTTTTTTATTATTATTATTATTTTAGAAAAAAGAGAGGAACTTACAGGCTCCGAGAACCAGCCATGGTTTATAATCCCAATAGCCCTTAACCACTTCCCACCCGGCCACTGCATATGTACGGCCGGGTGGGCGCTCTCTTCTTCTGAGTGGACGTTTAGGAACGTCCCTCAGAAGGAGCAGGATCGCATGCGCGCGTTCCCCAAGCAGCGGCGCTCGTGTCACCCGGACACTGCGAATCTTAGATCAGCAGGAGGGCTCTGTGATTGGCCAATCACGGCCATCAAGTGATGTCAACAAACAGCCGGTTGCTAGGCGATCGGCTCTCCTCTCCTCACACGGAAGTTGTCGCTGAGGAGAGAAGAGCGGATCTCTGCAGCTGGCTGGTGATCAGTGAGTATGAGCTGTTTTTTACAGCTTTTTACTCACTGATAACCAGTCCAGTGTCACCACAGTAAAACACACATGTAAACACACAAAGTAAACACACATCCCCAAAACACATGTCCCCCACATATATAACAAAAAAATCACATGTCCCAATGATCATTTGCACACATATGTCCGTGATCACCTGCGCACATCTGTATGTTAATGTATGGATATGGCTATCTTAGTATTGGATCAGGATTGCATACAGTATGTCTCTAATAGACAGGCACAAAACATGAATCCGTATTAAGTCAGACCTGGAAAAAGATGTACATTTCCTATGTTGCCACAAAGTTCTCCCTATATTGCTCTGTAAGCCTTGCTTTCAAATAAATAAAGATAACCTCTGTGTTGTCAGACACTGGACTGATCTTCTATTACAAAGAATGGAGAAAGCAATGATGACTGGTAATAACTGTGCATACAAATGATATTCATACAAGAAATAGAGAGAACAGTGTTGACTGAAAATAATAGACTGCTTATGTTATTTCAGAATAATATCCCACTTTTCTATTAGATTTTCCTTCTTTTATAAAGTCAGACTTCAGTCATTTTTATGACCATGCAAGAATTGACAGAAGGGGGTAAGAGTAGGTGATTGCCACAAGGGCAAGAATGGATAGACAGCAAAAAAAAAAATGTCAGAAGTTTTAACCCTTCTAATCTTTACTAATTTTTAGTTTATTGGATGTACCCCAGTAGAAGTTATTTCAAATCTCTTCTTATTCACATATCGTGACCAAAGCTGAGGGGGAATCTCTGCAGTAGGAAAATGTCAATAAAAACCAACCAGAGGCTATAACTCATTCCTCCTCTATCCAAAACAAAATACATTTTAGGTGGCGCTTGGCTTTATTGAGTGGCGCATTAGCCTGGTAATGATTTGATATTGAATGATTATACATTTTGTCAATTCAACACACAATCACACACACACATATATACATACACACATACAGTTTCCTAAAAAGAAAAACATAGACTGTGAACTGTGACACCAGGATAATCACTGCACAAAAACTGTAGAAAGATACAAACTTATCACACCAGGTTCAGTGAAATGCTTCTTTTATGGTGCCTCATGGTTGTCTGTGTGGATCATTTTGTTGTCATACTGTACATCTTGTTAAAAAAAAAAAAGAACTAAACTGTATCTGAGCACCACAAACTGAAAACACTATTTAATATTCAAAGCAAAATTGCCCATCCATTCATGTCTCCATGCTTTATATTGCTGAGAAATCACTTTGAAAAACAGCCTCCTAGCCAGTGGCGTTGCTAGGGGTGGCTTTTGGGGCTGTAGCCCCGAATCTGGGGCCCATAGCCCAGAGGAGGCTTTCTGGGGACCCTGATGTAAGCGGGGGACTCTCTGGAGACCCTGATTTAAGGGGGGGCTCTCTGGGGACCCTGATTTAATGGTGAGTCTCTCTGGGGACCCTAATGTAAGGAGGGCTCTCTGAGCACCCTGATGCAAGGGGGAGGCTCTCTGGGGACCCTGATGTAAGTGGGGGCTCTCTAGGGACTCTAATGTAAGGGGAGCTGATCTAAGGGGGGGCTCTCTGGGGATATACACACACACACATGTATACATGTATATGCCCCCCAAGCATATGACTTTCTTTACCACGCTGCTATGGGCTCTAGCCCCAGATATTTTGTAGACCTAGCAACGCCCCTGCTCCTAGCATTTCTAGCTGCAGCCATCTTGAGGAAGGGCAGATGATTCTTGTAGCATTTACTTCCTGGAATCTATTTTCCCTTAGCTCAGGCATACAGGCAGGAGGACGAGCTTAGCTGAGGAAGCCCATCCTCCCTCCTCCAGATGAAAGAAAAAAAATGCCCATAAAAACTCCTGGGATGTATGACATTATTTTGGCCTAGGCCAGAAACCAAAGAGCAACTGAAGTATTGGGAAAAAAAGGTTCAAACTATTAAATATAATATACCTTCATATCTATTTACTAAAGCTGGCAGCATAAGGATTAAAAAATAGTTCATTTTGATTGAGAGGGTTTAGCTCTGCTTTAACCTTTTGAAATCACACATATATGGGGACCTTAGATTACTGATCCAGAGCTGCATACTTAAGCTCAGAATGTAAAGATAACTAGAACAAAATAAATTCATTCCCATGTTTTTCCAAACACCTTCTGAAGAAAAGAAAAAGATCATTATCAAGCATAGAAAAATCATGTGCCATTTGAAATAAGTAAAACAATGAGCTAGTTTAAACCCTTCCCGCCAACCACAGACATATATGCAGTCTCACAGAAGTGAGTTTTTTTTCTGCATATATGCATATCTCCCTTTGTGCTGGGAGTGCGCCACACAGCGTGCTTCCAGCACAGAGGCTGGGCTCTCACTGATAGCCTCGGGTCTCGTACTAATGGCCAGGACCAGGGACTGTCGGTTCCAGGTCACCTGATCGCTGTGATAGCCTCTGATTGGCTATTAGGGCGCTTTGCAGACGCTACAGCGTTAAAAATAGCGCCTGCAAAGCGCCCTGAAACAGCCGCTGCTGTCTCTCCAGTGTGAAAGCCAGAGGTTTTACCGCCGACGCCCCCACAGCCCCAGTGGGAAAGGGGCCTTACAGTGATCAGTCTCTGTGATCCTGCCCTTGTGTTTACTTCTTCTTCTGAATGAAGAGAAAGGTAAATTGTATCATCCTCTTCTTGCAGGAGAAGGACTGTAAACAAACTAAAGTATAAAAAAAAAATCTAATAAAAATTTAAAATAAAGAATAAAAATTAAAGGAAAAAATGACAAGATCAAGATTTGCCAAGGATAGTGTTAGGATCAAGGTCAGGATCAAATGTCAGGGTCAAAGGTCACAGTCAGCATTTTGGTTAGAATTAAAAAAAAAATTTTTATTGGTATCAGTTATGCTGGCCATACACTATACGAAAAATCGGCAGTTAATGGCCACAAAATTGATAATTGTTTGGACATTTTTGAGCCAAAAAAACGAAGGACGAGTTTGGAAATTTTCTGCCGAACAAACGATAAATTGAAAGGTTAATGTGTTTCCCGTCCGACCTGTCTGCACTAGGTATATGTAAAAAAACAAACATAAAATGTATTTATTTATGTCCACTGAACGATTTATCAGTCATTACATGATGGCACTATTGTTTGCACTCACGGCCGAGCGTTCGTTTTTCGAAACTGGGTTCGGACAATTTTTCGTATAGTGTATGGCCAGCATTAGTGTCAGTGTGTTTTAGGCAGGATAAAAAAAGATGCAAAATGTGCACTATTGTTTCTGGGATGTACTACAGATACAAAGAACAACTAACATCACCATTTGTTAAAAAAAAAAAAAAAAAGAACAACTAACATACATTATGTGGTATTGCTGCAATCGTCAGGAGCAGGAGTATGTTTTGGGGGTTGTTCTTTGGTGGTAAATTATGATAATAGCAAGAAATATATAGCTAAATTTAAAAAATATATATTTTTTTTTTTACTATTTTGGGCCAGTATTCGTTTGATAATAATAATAATAAAAAAAATTAAAAAAAAGAGAACAGAAGATAAACATAACTATTTGCCACCAAAAGAAAACCCAATTTGTCCATAAAAGAACAAGGTATAATCCACCTGGATACACTACGTAGTTTTGACGATATGTACAGTTTTACTAACACATGTCAAAGTTGCAAAATTGTGCTTAAGCATTTAGATTTGTTTTTACCTTAGACGGGAAGGGGTTAAAGAATAAACTCAATTGACTTTGGTATTAAGATTGCCATATACTGGTCAAATAGGCCAAAAAGCTTTCCAATCACTACTTACCGTATTTATCGGTGTATAACACGCACCCCAAGTTTAGGAGGGAATTTTAAGGAAAAAACTTTTAGGAGGGAAGTTTAAGGAAAAAAACCTTACATTTAAATGCCCATCAATGCAGCCTTATCAGTGTCCATCTGCAGCCTTGTCCATCATTGCACCCTTGTCAGTGTCATTTGCAGCCTTGTCCTTAATTTGCAGCCTTGTCAGTTTCGTATAACACGCACACACAATTTCCCCCTGATTTTAAGGGGAAAAAAGTGTGTGTTATACGCCGATAAATATGATACCTAAAAGAGTTTACACTTTACACTTTTAACATTAGCATTGTAATAACAAAACAAACAATAGTTATTTTTGACAATGCAGTATAAACGTATTTGAAAAATTCCCATCCATTTTAAAGTTCTGCCTGTCTGCTGGCCATCTCTTTCCACAACTTCCTAGATTTCCTGCATACTTTGCAGCTTCTCCTCTGCTGTTTACTTTCTACGTAAGGACTACATTTCCCATGGTACCTCGCTACCTGCAAGCAGAGATCCCTGTACTGACTCCGCCTCCTGAAACCTCTCCTCTCAATACCTCCAAGGTCCAGAAAGCAGGCTCTGTGAAATGCGTGCCACAGCAGTGCCTACTCACGGAGGTAGTGAATATGTCAAAGAATCCAAGGAAGTAAATGTGTGAGGATCTTGACAAAATATGTTTACAAACTTCAAGATTGTTCAGATTAATACGCATAGGCTAGAAAAAAATGTAATATAATGTGGAATATATGAATATATAATATGTCATAGTCTTTAATACAACACATTTTATTCTAGTTATTATGTATTTGAAATCTAGGAACAATATCCTTTTGTTATGGTGATAGGTATTATAATAACAATGCAAGCTAATGCTTTAGTGGAAAGCCTTGAATGAATGATTGTCTTTTTGTTTTAATGAAGACTTGTTTCCATACAATGCTCCCAATCAAGTCAGTCTATTTCAATAGCTAATAAATGTATTTTAAACTGAGCCTTGTTTTAGAAAACGAGCAGTAAAAGGTTCTCTTAGAACCTGAAAATGTAACACTGACGCAGATTCTGAAGGCACAGCCTTTTAACAGTTATGCCACGTACACACAAGCGGAATTTCCGTCCGAAAAATCTTGGATGTTTTTTCCGACGGAATTCCGCTCAAGCTTCTTTTGCATACACACGGTCACACAAAAGTTCTCTGAACTTTCAAACCGTCAAGAACGCAGTGACGTATAACACTACGACGAGCCGAGAAAATTAATTTCAATGCTTCCGAGCATGCGCCGAATTGTTTCTGAGCATGCGTGTTTTACACCCCTAAGTGAAAATGTCCAAATTGGGCCCAATTGGCCATTTTCCCTCCCCGGTGTCATGTGACTCGTAGTGTTACAAGGTCTCAGGTGTGAATGAGGAGCAGGTATGTTAAATTTGGTGTTATCGCTCTCACTCTCTCATACTGGTCACTGGAAGTTCAACATGGCACCCCATGGCAAAGAACTCTCTGGGGATCTAAAAAAAAGAATTGTTGCTCTACATAAAGATGACCTAGGCCCTAGGCTATAAGAAGATTGCCAAGACCCTGAAACTGAGCTGCAGCATTGTGGTCAAGACCATACATAACAGGAAAGATTCCATTTAAAACAGGCCTCGTCATGGTCGACCAAAGAGGTTGAGTGCACATGCTCAGCATCATATCCAGAGGTTGTCTTTGGGAAATAGACGTATGAGTGCTGTAATCATTGCTGCAGAGTTTAAAGGGGCGGGGGGTCAGCCTGTCAGTGCTCAGACCATACGTCGCACACTGCATCAAATCGGTCTGCATGGCTGTCATCCCAGAAGGAAGCCTCTTCTAAAGTTGATGCACAAGAAAGCATGCAAACAGTTTGCTGAAGACTGGATTACTGGAACCATGTCCTGTGGTGTGATGAGACCAAGATAAACTTATTTGGTTCAGATGGTGTCAAGCATGTGTGGCGGCAACCAGATGAGGAGTACAAAGACAAGTGTGTCTTGCCTACAGTCAAGCATGGTGGTGGGAGCGTCATGGTCTGAGGCTGCATGAGTGCTGCTGGCACTGGGGAGCTACAGTTCGGCTGCAGGGCAGTATTTCAACATGATAATGACCCCAAACACACTTCCAAGATGACCACTGCCTTGTTAAAGAAGCTGAGGGTAAAGGTGATGGACTGGCCAAGCATGTCTCCAGGCCTAAACTTTATTGAGCATCTGTGGGACATCCTCAAATGGAAGGTGGAGGAGCACAAGGTGTCAAACGTCAACCAGCTCCGTGATGTCATCATGGAGGAGTGGAAGAGGACTCCAGTGGCAACCTGTGAAGCTCTGGTGAACTCCATGCCCAGGAAGCTTAAGGCAGTGCTGGAAAATAATGGTGGCCCCACAAAATATTGACACTTTGGGCCCAATTTGGACATTTTTACTTGGGGGTGTAATGACTTTTGTTGCCAGCGGTTTAGACATTAATGGCTGTGTGAGTTATTTTGAGGGGACAGCACATTTACAATGTTATACAAGCTGTAAACTCACTACTTTACATTGCAGTAAAGTTTAATTTCTTCACTGTTGTCACATGAAAAGATATAATAAAATATCTGCAAAAATGTTAGGTGTGTACTAACTTTTGTGAGATACTGTGTGTGTGTGTGTGTGTATGTGTGTATGTATATGTGTATGTATATATATATATATATATATATATATATATATAATATACAGTATCTCACACAAGTGAGTACACCCCTCACATGTTTGGATATTAATACACTTTAAAGTTCTTAACTTAGAGGACAGTCCACACATAAGGCAGCTATTTCAGTCTTTTTGTTGCTGTCCCTGGATTCGACTAATTTTTTATAACCTAGTTGTGATATAGTTTGGGATTTAGAAACAAGATCCATTCTTATTGTGATGCATATTTCAATAACAATACAGATAATTGTTTTCGCAAAAAGATTTAGAGGCACATATTTCTTTGTATTCTAGTGAAGACTTTTTTATTCTAGATAGTGTATCCAGCCAGCAAGACGGTCTATTTCAATAATGAGCTATTATTTCAATAATGAGCTATTTTAAACTATATGGATCATTTAGGAAATGTGAAAATGGTATGATTACATTTATTCTACTCTCAGAAATGGAAAATAATACAGAAGAAAATTTATTTTTTTCTGGTTGTATGCTCCATGTTGCCCTTCTGTTAAGATTTTTTTTAAACCCGTGGTAGTATGACTTCTTGAGATTACGTTTATCTCAGCTAGCATTATACATGCCAGCAATCCCATTTTTGCCCTTTGGAGTTTCTAGGCACTATTATACATAAACCGACCATGAACCTAGGCAATTTAAACTGAGCATTCTAACGAAAATTTAGAACTCGCCTTCTTTTAAAACATGGTAAAATGATTAGTAGATCCAGAGATACAGAATGTGCAGCTGAATTTTTAAGAAAATCTCCTATTTATCTTTGAGTATAAAGCAGTGGAATCCAACTATTCGGACCTCACAGAACGCTAAACTCACAATTTTAAATCCCGTGGACCACTAACATGATTTTTTTTTTTGGTGCAAACATCTATAGAATAATGATCATAGAAGTTCCATTTTGCTTGGTTTCTTTTTCTCACTCATTGTGGATTTTATCTTAATCTAAAACTAAATAAGAAATAACAGTTAACAGTAAACTCAAGCTTTTCAATGCAATTAAATATCACACTGTGCACAGTTAAAATAAAAATAACAATCACTGGCCACTTACCTAAAAAATAATATTGTGAGGAATAAACAAAAGTACATTGTTAACAGACGACAATTCGATTCAACAAAAGCAAACAAACGGACGAGAACCCGACAACAAAAGCGCCCCTGGAGGCCTAGATGAAAAAAACAATAAATAATATTGTCAGTGAGATTATCGTAGTTCGTGGAATGTGAATTTGAACGAGTAGCGCCGGTACTCCTGATGAGTATGTGCTATGTCTTTAAATTTAG
Source organism: Lithobates sylvaticus (assembly GCA_028564925.1). Lineage (NCBI taxonomy): Eukaryota > Metazoa > Chordata > Amphibia > Anura > Ranidae > Lithobates > Lithobates sylvaticus. The sequence goes on from CM053027.1 coordinate 81,403,917, forward strand.
TTTTTTCCCAAAACTGTAGTTTAGTTTTGGGGTTAATTGTTCTAAATTATGCTTTGGCATCAGTTTGGCTGTGCTGTATTGAGGTTCTGCCTGGTCATAGGTGGGATTTGCACCTGTGAGAGGCCTTAGAACGCAGTCTGGTTGGATGCATTGGGTACCAATCTCTTCTCGCCAATCAGTGGGTGCGTTTGTCTCGCTGTGTATTCCGGGAGAGGGTACTTCAGGTGCAGAAATCACGTGCTTCGGGGTTCCAGTCCAGATGTTGTTGCTGACTCCGTGGTCCTTGTCCTCCTGACCAGCCCCCAGAGGCCCTCATGGTCTGAGGTGCGGATCCATCCATTTCCGAGCCTCGGAACTGACTAGTTCGAGGCTCAGTAACTGGAAGGAGGATTCTAAGGTTTTCCGGTGCCGTCTCAGGATTGGAGAGGCCCAGCAACTCTACATGCAACCAGGGGAGGACTCTTCAGTAAGAGAGCCACGCACGAGGCTGGCTGCTCGGTAAGAGCCTGGAAGCTGAGCTGCCATGGACATTGATTGAATCCACAATTTCTTACGGTATCGCCGGACCGGCTGAAATATTCTGGTACTGTAATAAAAGTTCCTACCTTTTAATTTCAGGTTACAACTAAGTTTTCCAACCAAGTCTGTGTGAGAGACTTTGCAAAGCTAGAATTACTTGTTGGCGGCTAGATCCAAGCCCAAGGATTTATCCAGCAATTAAAGAATCCAGTTGCGAGTGGCTATTCCCTGGGTTATGTACAGAGAGAGACTTTTATTGAAGTCAGCAGTTCCAAGCACCTGAGCTAAACTTTATCCTTATACCCTCTATTCCCAACTTAGAGACTGAGTTTGTTCAACTGTTTTAAGCAAAATAAAATCCTAAAGAGGAATTCAGGTGTCGGTCTCTACAGTTACTGGGTCATCAACCCTGGGAACCCCTAGACAAGGACAACGAGTTACAAGCTGGAGGAGGTAATCCGTAAGCCCAGAAAAATTCAGCCGCTTCTTCGGGGGTCAGTGCTACAAACATAATAAGGCGAAAATTGTCAGCGATCCTGTGTGTGGGTAAAACAAAGACAAATCAGAATATAATGAAACAGTATATCAAACATGAAAGTTGCAAATAATGTGCAAATTTCTCCTTGGACCATCACATTTTTCTTGGGGACCACTAATAGTTTGCAGACCACCGGTTGCCGACCACTGATATAAAGTTTCCTTTTACTTTCCTCCCCCTTTTAAAAAATAACTGTAAAGTGGCTGGGAAGTGCAGCTTGTGATAAAATGTACACATATACCATCATCTCCACTTCATCTTCTGGTCCTGCATATTCTCTCTTTGGCCAATGGTGCATACACTGCAGGCAGTGTCCACAGAAAAAAAAAAATAGGTGGAATGGGAGTTTTTTTTATTTTCTAAGTCCCCACTGGTCCATTAAACAATATCTATGGTCACAGCATACACTTTCATTCTACATCAGCATTGTAATAACAATACAAACAATGGTCCAATATAAGAAACTTGACAAATCTCCTTGCAAGTTGTGAGCGCTGCCTGTCTGCTGGCCGTCACTTTCCATAAACTTCCTGGATTCCCTGCATGCTTTGCAGCTTCTCTGTAGTTCATAAAGCAGGGTCTGTGAATTCTGCGACACAACAGTGCCTATTCACAGGGCATAGTGAATATGTATTCAGAATTCAAGGAAGTCAATGTGTGGGGATTTTCACAAAGTAACTTTACAAACTTCAAGATCATTCCGATTAACAGGAGTCAGCTAGAAATAATTGAAATACAATGTGGAAATTAATATATGATTTAGCATTTTTACCATAGATACACTTTAAGTTGAGGCTGTGACACTTTATGGTAGCGTTGAAGCTTGCCCCTATCTATCATCCACCTTACCATTGGTCCATCACTATGATGAGTTTAGCAAATTAGGTAAACAGGCTTTTTCAACACAAGACATAATAAGAGCCTTGAAAATGACCCAAAAGCTCAATACGTTGGCTGAATATGTAAACACAAATTAATCATTAGCAATATTTTACATTTATCTAACTAGGCAGAAAGAGATGAGAAAACTTTGATGCTTCCATGAAGTGCCTAAACTTTTTCTATCAGAATGGCCTGCCATCTGTGCATATCTGCAGGAACTTGGAGGGCTTTTGAACGTATTCTCAGATGCCACAGTTCAGCCTTTCTCAGTGATGGTTCCTTGGAGCCCTAGGTTCCTCCAGAGGTTTCTAGGGGCTTCATGAGTAATGCACAATTTCTCTTTCTCAGTAAAAATTAAACCAATGATCTTTTTTAACTGTCCCCAATGTGGGCAGTCCTCCCATTCATTACCAGTGTAACCAGGTCCTTCTTCTATTGACCACTAATCTAAGAGTCTACACTTACCACCAATGTAAGAAGGCATTTTTCCCCCGATCATCAATGTAAGGGGCCACTACACTGATTACTAATGTACAGTGCCTTATAAAAGTATTCATACCCCTTGAAATTGTCCACATTTTGTCATATTACAACCAAAAACTTAAATGTATTTTATTGGGATTTTATTTGATAGACCAATGCAAAAGTGGCACATAATAGTGAAGTGAAAGGAAAATGATGATTGGGTTTTAACATTTTTTACAAAAAAATATGTGAAAAGTAAGGTGTGCATTTGTATTCAACCCCCCTGAATCAATACTTTGTAGAACCACCTTTCGCTGCAATTACAGCTGCAAGTCTTTTTGGGGATGTCTCTACCAGCTTTGCACATCTAGGGAGTGAAACTTTTGCCCATTCTTCTTTGCAAAATAGCTCAAGCTCTGTCAGATTGGATGCAGTGCGTCTGTGAACAGCAATTTTCAAGTCTTGCCACATTCTCAATTGGATTTAGGTCTGGACTTTGACTGGGTCATTGTAACACATGAATATGCTTTGACCTAAACCATTTCATTGTAGCTCTGGCTGTATGTTTAGGGTCATTGTCCTGCTAGAAGGTGAACCTCTTCCCTAGTCTCAAGTCTTTTGCAGACTCTAACAGGCTTTATTCTAAGATTGCCGTGTATTTGGCTCCATCCATCTTCCCATTAACTCTGACCAGCTTCCCTGTCCCTGCTGAAGAAAAGCATCCCCACAACATGATGCTGCCACACCATGTTTCACGGTGGGGGGTGGTGTGTTCAGGGTGATGTGCAGTGTTAGTTTTCTGCCACACATAGCGTTTTGCTTAAATTTTGGTCTCATCTGACCAGAGCACCTTCTTCCACATGTTTGCTGTGTCCCCCACATTGCTTTTCGCAAACTGCAAACAGGACTTCTTATGGCTTTCTTTCAACAATGGCTTTCTTCTTGCCACTCCTCCATAAAGGTCAGATTTGTGGAGTGCACAACTAATAGTTGTCCTGTGGACAGATTCTCCCACCTGAGCTGTGGATCTCTGCAGCTCCTCCAGAGTTACCATGGGTCTCTTTGCTGCTTCTCTGATTTATGGTCTCCTTGCCCAGCCTGTCAGTTTAGATGGACGGCCATGTCTTGGTAGGTTTGCAGTTGTGCCATACTCTTTCCATTTTCGGATGATGGATTGAAGATGGCTCCGTGAAATGTTCAAAGCTCGGGATATTTTTTTAGAACCTAGCCCTGCTTTAAACTTCTCCACAACTTTATCCCTGACCTCTCTGGTGTGTTCCTTGGCCTTCATGATGCTTTTTATTCACTAAGGTTCTCTAACAAACCTCTGAGGGCTTCACAGAACAGCTGTATTTATACTACGATTAAATTACACAAAGGTGGACTCTTCGCATAGGTGGCAACCCGGCCTCAAAGTTGTGCTGGGTGTGGCCAGTTTTATGATGAGATTTTAGATCAGTGATATTTCTTTAAAACTTCTGTGGCTGACTATTTTGCTTCCAGGGACTAAACATTACGTAACAGCTATGTATTACCTGTTGTCTTAGTGGGTGATTGGATTTATTGACCCTGGAGATGATTTGTGAATTCTGCAAACACCAACACAGGGGCCAGCTATATTTGTCATCCTGATTCAATTGTGCGCTCTGAAAAAGCCAGTACATTTATCCTTCAAATGATGCAAAAAGAACTTGCCTTGCTACCACCTGCTATTTCCTCTTAGCTTTTACTGACACAGATTATTGATTTGATGGATGCTACTTGTTAACTTTGTATCTTCCTAGAGAGTTACATTATGGATATCACAGAATAGGGTTTTAGAGCCAAGGTTTTCTTAAAGGAGAGTCACCATAAATACTAAATATACTGATTTAATAAAAGATACGGCACAAATATTTTGTTTCCCTAGCTTATCCCTACTTTTTGAAATTAAGCTGGTTCCAGGGAATTACAATGTACATTTATACAGTATATCCATCCAGTATATATCAATTTAAAGACTGCTACAGTTATTTTAAACTATGCTGTATCAGTAGTTACCTGTAATTTACCATTATATATTATCCCCATCAACCTCTGCACACCAGCTGGAATTTTAAATCGGAATCACATGGTAATAGCTGCTTTGGCTGCTGATTTTGTAAAGAAGGAGTTGTCAGGGATGACTGACAAATGCTAGAATATGCAATCTCTACTATGTGTATAGATGTATATAATTGCCAATAAATAAATAATAAACTCCTTAAAAAGTCCTTTTAACATCTGTAAATGTTCTCCAAGTGGGCACAATGCTATAATATAAAAGACATATCAGTAGTATTCCAATAAAAGATCAATACTGTAAAAAACAAATTGATGCCATAAATTAAACGCAATCTCCCTGCTTGACAATGGATTACTGGACCCTAGTGGATCATGATTCTGTCCAGGGACTTATAAACTGTAGGCAAACTATTGATTTATAGTGCCAGTTCCATTATACTGTACAGTATTGTTTTGTTTGCAGGAATATAACTGATACAGTAGATCCTTTATATTACAATGGCCTATAACTTGGATAATATTGAATGATTTTACATAAACTTTATAATGTGTTTATGCTGTTTATTGAATTTCATGTAACCCTTGTTTAATGGACTTTTAAACCAGCAGTAGGAGCATCTCTGATAATATCAGTGTGTGTTTCACGTGTGCTAATTTAAAGCAAAACTCAAGTGGGTGGGGATAGAACTACCCAATTACATGTCTGATTCATGGCAATAAATTTAAAATAATAGTTCTTACAGAGAAATTCCTTTGAGGAAATTATTACAACACTTCTCTGACATGGTAGCATCCATTCATCGCTTCTGATTAATCATGGTGAACAAACTAGGCATGATGGGATATAAATAATATGAAATATGAATGATGCAAAAGCTAACACAAATGTGCGAGTATGCATGAATGCACGATTTTTAACTTGCACTTTAAAAGTGTTTGCATTTAAAAGAAGAGATACTTTAAAAGTAATGCAATGTATATAGTTGTTTTTATATCGTTTCTGGGTCTACAGCCACCACTTTCCAAGGTGGATGAGAGTTCAAACTGGTTCTGGGAACATACAGAAGTTGCAAAGGGGTGGTGGTGGGAGATTTATTTTTTGGTAGCAGACACATAGAAATCCTTGTGAGTTGTTCAACCTCTAGTGTCAGGTAGAAAGTTTAGTAAAAGCTTCCTGTTATATACCAAACAGCAAGCAGCAGAAAGACCGTCTGTCTGTCTGTCTGTACAGTTGTAGAGAATGTATAAGAAAATCTATGGAGTGCGAAGAGAAGGAAAACCGAAAAGATAGAGAGAAGAAAAAAAAAGACACATGCTCTCTTTACTCTGATTAGTCTGGCAATCTGTAACATTTCATCCTAAGTGTTCAACATTTAATTTCATCCTAATGCCGCGTACACACGAAGGGACTTTGTCCGCCGGACCTAGTCCAGCGGACAAACCGCCGGACTTTCCAGCTGGGCTTCACCGGACTTGAAAGCGAACGGACTTGACCACACACGATCACGCTAAAAGTCCGGCGGTTCACGCGATGACGTACAGCACGTACGACGGGACTAGAAAAAGAAAAATACTAGAAAAATACTTGCTACTGAGCATGCGTCCTTTTTGGTCCGCCGGACCATACTACAGACGGCCTTATTGTCCGCCGGACTGCCAAGTCCAGCGGATAATTTTAAAACAAAACTTAAAACCTAGTCCGCCGGACTTTTGGGGAAAAAAGTCAGTCGAAGGCCCACACACGAGGGGATTGTCCGGTGGACTCGAGTCCAGCGGACAATCCCGCGGGATAGTCCCTTTGTGTGTACGCGGCATTAGTGTGCCCTAGAACCCAGCTAAACACTTTTTCAAGATTTGTTACTTACCAAAAATCACCGGAGAACTGTAATTTACAATGCAAAACTTTATTTTTATTTTTACGAGACATAACGCCCTCTTAAAATCATTCATGAACAACATGCTCAACCTGCATCCTTATACTCAAGTCTATTTATTATACACCTTAATGCACCTAATTCAGAGTAAGATAAATATATCAATGCAAATTCCCACTGTGTCACAGCAGGTTTCTTGAATCTATATATATGATTAATGTCCAACTGTGTTAGTATGTCAGTTCCAAACCGTAAATCACAGACCGATTAGCAAAACAAATAATATGACTGATGTCCAGATACATTGATATATCCATTTTAAATTGTAAATGACAGAGTGGAAACTAGATGATGTGGGCAGTATCCAGATCTGAACCCACACTCCAATTATATAGAGCAAAAGACAATCCAATCCAAGCAACAGTTTTTCAGATCACCACAGATCCTTCTTCAGGTACATATGATATAAAGTAATATCATAGAAAGCCATTCATATATGTAGCACATAATCAGGACTAGAAATATGTTAAATCTGGAATATCCTTTGGTTCTGCGACTGTACTCTTCACTGGTTGTCATTCTATCCCGCCGCACCTTCAGCATCACTTAAAATTTTACTTCCTCTTCACCTACTCCTTTCTCCATCAGGGTTTCCCAAGGTTCTGTACTTGGACCTCTCCTAATCCCAATCTACACCCCCTCCCTGGGTCAGTTGATAGCCCCCCATGGCTTTCAATACCATTTCTATGCCGCTGACACCCAAATATATCTCTCTACCCCTCAGGTCACTCCATCAGTCTCCTCACGCATCACTAATTTACTAACAGACATATCAGCCTGGATGTCACATCACTTTCTCAAACTCAATCTATCCAAAACTGAGCTCATAATTTTTCCTCCCCTCTTCCCCTGATTTCTATGTCAAAATCAATGGCTCAACGATCAACCTGTCCCTGTCCGCCAAGATTATAGGTGTAATTCTGGACTCTGAACTATCCTTTCGGCCTTACATCCATTCACTACAGTATGTACTCTCTTGTGCCTTCAATCACCATTCCCATTCTATGTTTAAATTGGCACCATAGACATGCTGCCTGGTAGATAGATGGTCCTTCGCTCTGGCGACCTCCTGGCACAATTTAGACCTGGTGATTGTACTCCTAAAAAGTTCAGGCGCTGTATGGAGAACTAACATATGGCAGTCTGTATATCTAATGTTAGCCCTCTGCAGCTAGAGGGGAACCAAAACACCAGGGATGGTGCTGTGAAAAAGAACAAACAACAAAAGATTCCTCTTAATCCAGTGCTGGGGGGTGATGGCTACAAATCACTTGAGGCATACCTCTGAGAAGTCATAAAAATGTCTATGCCATGGTTTGTATAAAAAGATTTATTGTAAAATCAAAGTATTCCAAGAATGGAAAAGGTAGCTGACAGACAATCAATGTTAAACATCATGCTTGATATTGAACTTCAATCTCACCCAAACCTCGGCATGCTGACTTGGGCATATCAAGGCTGGTGCTGGGGTCAACCAAAAGGTGTATAGGTGTCATATGTCGCATTGGCTAAGACTATCTTGTTAAACAATCTTCATCCTTCCCCAAAGGGGGATGATCGGTAGTATGAATGTTCTTGACAGTTGTTCTATCTAGATAGATGTTTTTACCTGAGTCTTTTTAACTGTGTTAAATAAAGTATTGTATCAACTTTTAATATACCGTATGTGAAGTATTTTGAGTCCAACAACAGAGTGGTGGGAATCACTATGTTACATACATTTTGGCAGATGCTCTAGCTTGTATTTCAAATGTGTATTTAGCTATCAGACTGGTATTGCCTAACCACTGAGACACATGGTGTGTCTTGGAGCACCAGAAGTGATCACAAGATCATTATGGCACATGGAGATTTCCCAGCATGTTTACTGGTGAGCATTTATTAGTTCCCTTTTTTTCCCTGTAAAAAAGTCAGAATAGTTACAGCGGTATCAAGCTTTTAATGAATATATACCCAGTTACAATGGTTGCGGTATGTACAACACTTAAAAGGGGGAGATAACAAAGATCCACACTCTCCCCTCCTGTGAGCATATTTAGGCTTCATGTACACGGGACGTTTTTACAACCTCTCCTGAACGACTTAACTTGACAGATAGTAATCCACGTTTAAAACGCCAGTCTTGTTTACATGCCGCGTTTAGTGACTTTTTGCCGTGTTTGCATTTAGAAGCTTTTTTTTTTTTTTTTAAAAATAGCCAAAAATTAAAAACGCCTGTTTATGAAACACGGCTAAATGTGAGTTACCGCCTTTAGCTGCGTTTAGAATCGTTTGGTGCTGGAAATGCCTCTAAACTCAGCTTCTGAACCCTTTTTTTGCATTCCAAAAACAGCCTCTAAACTCAACTGCCTAGAAACTACTGTAAACGACCCTGTGTACATGTACTGATAAGATAACATAGAGGAGAGTTCAGGAGCAGTTGAAAAAAAATGCCCAACTGCTCCTAAACATCCATTTAGCAGCAGCAGTGTACATGAGGCTTACAGTGTTATGCCCCGTACACACGGTCGGAAATTCCGACCACAAAATCCGTCGGATTTTTTCCGCCGGATTTTGTCCGACACTGGTGTTGCATACACACGGTCGGACAAAGTTGTCGGAAAATCCGATCATTCTGAACGTGGTGACGTTCGTTGCGTGCGACGGAACTACGTAGCGGCTAGTAGCCAATAGCTTTGGTCTCGTAATTTGATCTGAGCATGCGTGGCACATTGTCCGTCGGAATTCTCTACACACGATCGGAAAAAGTCTGATCGGACTTTGTTGTCGGAAAATTTGAGAGCAGGATCTCAAATTCCGGCGGAAAAAGTCCGATCGAGCCCACACACGGTCGGATTTTCCGACAACATGGTCCGATAGGACATTTTCTGTCGGAAAATCTGTCCGTGTGTACGGGGTATTAGACTGATAGTGCTATGTATTCCAACAGAGTCCTCATTGTTTGACTGGCTAAAGCAACTAAAGTTTGGCAAATAAAAACAGTTGAAATGCATATCTGTGTACTGTTTAATTTACCAAAGGATTTGTAACTCCTTTAAGCCATTCTTCAGATTTAATTACTCATTCAACACACTATAGCCAGGTCCTGGCCTGTGATTTTATATGGGAAAAGCCTTTTGCCTATGTAGCAAGGTCCCAGGCCTCCTTCAGTCTAATAAGAATCTCCAGAGCCAGAGATAGCTGACATCCTTCTGTATATGGTGGGTTTTGAGGCATGGTGGGTGTAATGCAAGTTAGATTCAAACTGGGCGCCAAACACTTCTTGAATGCAAAGAGATTTTATTTCTCTTGAACAGAATTTTGTGAGAAAGGGTTAGGGCCAGGACACCCTTAGGCAGTTGCCATGTTAATTGGCAGACTCTGAGACTTCTACAGGACAGCCATGCAGGGAAAGGCACCCAGCAAGACGCCACATCTGCATGCGTAGGAATGCTGTCTCCCATGGCAACAGTATTTAACAGTTCCTAACACAAGGTGTAACAGTTCCGTCACTTCCACTACAATCACTTTGTGTAGCTCTTAAACCCACTGAGCTCCCAGTCTCTCTAACTAGACTAGATGATTCACTGCCACTGAATCCCTTGAGCTCCTCCAATCTTCACTGTAGTATCTTCCTCAAGCGTCACCCCCGTTTCTCTGCTGGATCCCTAGCTTGGTACTCCAGATACTTCAAAAGCTTCACCTCATTGGCCTGCTCGGTCCCTGGCTTGACACACAAGGCTGCTCTGCAAGCGTCACCTCTGCTGGCTGGGTCTCTGGCTTGATACCTGCTGAAGTTTGCCGATTCTTCACCGTCCCCAGTTGGTGTGAATACTGCTCCGGTACTTGCTTCAGCTACTCACTGTGGTCCCTGGTAATAAGGTGGTTGGTCCCTTAGAGGTGATAGGGAAATCCCAGAACTTAGGGGATTCCAATAATCCGACCCGGCGGTGATGTCAGACGCCGCCGGGTCGGAGAGAACACTATTTAAGGCAGCTCCCCCTGCCATTCAATCCCTGTCAGGAGCCTATGCACACTAGGAAGTGAGGCGTGTTATCCGCCTTCCCTTGTGAGCCCAATCCGCTATCACCATCCACTACATTAATGGGGTAAGATCTTTTTATCTCTACAGTCCTTTTTTATCTATACAGTCCTCTCTGGATTGGCATTGATACCTTTATTCTTTAGCCGGATACTAATATGTTTATCCTGCACGTTTTAGATATAACCGAAACGCCCTAAACAACTACCTTTGGACCCGGTGCAGCATATATCTGCACCTTATTCTGAACAGGTTAAACCCCAATTCAGTTACCTATAGTGTACCACATGACCACAAAGAGGTACAGTCCCTTATCAGCATTAATTATCTTTATGATATCTAATTTTGTTTATTTTCTGAACCCTATCATTTAACCATTCCTTTAATGGCCCTATCCATTTAAATCTCTTTAGTGTTGTCTCTCTGCAAGTGACATATTGCTCGCGCTGGCATCCTGGGAGTGAATCATCTCTTACTTCGAAATCTGTTTTTATACAAGAAATCGACATTTATATATGCATTTTTCCTTTTTATAACTTTCCAAGCATATGTGGTAAGTCCTTACCTGCTTTCTATGCCCTGTATTTTCTGTAATGTTGTGCAACCTCCAATTCTGTAGACATTGCTCAAACCCCCAGATGTATATATTTGAGCCAAGTTATATATGATGTATAAATATGCACACTATGGTTGTGCAAAATTCTTTAAAAGGATGCATTTTCATGTAACCTTGTTATTTCAGCATATCTCTGAGCTAAACCTATCAATCTCCTGAAGAAACTCCATTGAGTGAAACATGTCGAGTATGGCGAAGCTCTACGCAATTTTTCGTCTGATATAACACATATGTCTGTAATGTATGGATGTATTACCTGTGTCTTTTTCTATATTTCTACCCTTTTGGGAAAATAAAATTACAAAATTTTTTATATACATCTTCACTATTATTGTGTACCTTATTAAGACCCAGATACCATTAACAAAAAATCCCTGAGGCTTGTGGCCTCTCTCGTTCCCCCTTATATATATTTTTACTAGGGGATTCCAATAACATGTTGACTGCTGAACCACATTCAAAAAGATGTATTTAATATTTCAAGCTTGTAGCTATCCACAAGCAGGGAGAACAACGTTGTACAGTACATGGTATACATTCAAATATATTGTTCTAACTGAAGCTGGGAGCCTAACTTCATTTATACACTGTAAAAGGGGGTGGGGGTACATTGATTAACAGATGGTCATTTTGCACCTAGACATCACTTCCAAAAGTTCTCTGGGAAAATGCCTTTTCACAGCTGTAGGTGTGAATGGCATTTGGACACATCCAAGACAGCTGTTTAAATACATCCTGTGATTAGACATTTGTAAAAAGTATCTCTGCTTAATCAGAATACATGGGTTTGATAATCATAACTAAATGTTTGATAAATAAATGGCAATTCCATTTACCCGCTCAGAGGCGACAGCTTCCCCTCTACCTCTGACCACGACAGATTCTCCAGCCGGCAGAACCGTCAATTCTGGTTGGACCGCAAGCTGCAATCCCAACCCTGCACTGCTCTCTGCTTCTGGATAGGCCCTCAGATAGCCTGGCAGCCAGATGTGTCCGAAATAGGCCCAATCTCTGGCCTAGCAGCCTGGGCAATAAGACACACGTCCACCCAGACAGCCGTCCAGGTGGCACAGAGCAGCGATCACCTGACTCCACCCAAATATATAGGTTCTCCCAGCAGGCCAAGGGATTTACGAAAACCCCTGCTCATTGGCTGAGATACACCATATACTCATAATCTGACCTTGCATTGCCCTTGTCTTATCTAATGCCACCAAGAGCCTGGTCACCTAGCAGCAAAATAGAGAAGTGCAGCAATTACAGACTTAGAGTAAAATCAATTGATTCCTAACAATGGGCCAATGTAGCTATACCTGGCAGGTAAATTTAGGAGCAACCCTGCCTAAACACCAGGGTGCTACACCTTCTATCAGTAAATTCTCTCTGTTATATTACGATCACTGTAGAGTACAGTAAAGGCTGATTGGCTTATAGTGTTGCTACCAGGGTGGATATAAATCAATGATTTAAAAAAAAAAAAAAGTTTTGATGGGCAAAGTGGCTGTTTAATGGGCACAGTGGCAGCTTTTGAGGGGCACAGACAGTGGCTGTGTTTGATGCACAACTTGAACTTACATAAGTAGACATTGTTAGACTTACTTGAGGCCGCCGGCCTGGTGCAGTACAGTGTGTCACTCACAGCAGCAAGGCAGCGCCAGCTATCAAGGGTCGTCTTTCCGCTCCCTCTCCATGTTGTCTGAAGAAAATGGCAGAGGTGAGCGGAGCCTCTTCACTAGCCACTGGGGCAGCCGCGGTGCGCTATGAATGCTGGGGCAGCCGCGGCCTCTGATTGACGTCACTGGTTGCTAGCTAAATACCGGCCGGTGAAGTGAGCAACCAGTGCAGTCAGTCAATTTAAGCAGCAGATTGCAGCGCTGAGGATCAGCCCTGGATGGGCCCCCCCAGACAAGTGGGGCCCCCCGGGCAACTGCCCAGCATGCCCAGTGGAAAAAAATGGCCCTGCTTGGAAGATAAGGAAAAGTAGGTGGGGAGGCAGATTATCCAGCTAACCTATTACATTGCTCTGCATAAGCTAAGTAACAGATTTGTTTTACATGTTAAGATTCTTGTAAAAGTTTATTTATGAATGGGTCTCTTTAAAGCACGTTGAGTATATAACAGTCAACACCAATGTTCTTTCTGCACTGTGGTAATGGCATTCTCTAAACACAATGGGGTTGATTTACTAAAGGCAAATAGACTGTTTACTTTGCATGGGAAGTTGCACTTTGCAAGGGAATATTCATGAGGTGAAGTTCTACAGGGCTCTGCTGACTTTCATCGTCTAATCATTTGCAATCAATAAAAATGTTTTTAAAAAAAAAAGTTCCTTGTACGTGATTGGGTATTCTTTGGAAAGTAAAATTTCACCACATTCCCTAAAGTCCGGGGAAAATTCCTTTGCAAAGTGAGCAGCATATTTACCTTTAGTAAATCAACACCCATATGTTATATATGCTGCATAAAACTTGTAATTGATACATTTAATAAGGGCCAAAGTTATTGGCTGACTTCACTGGTCTTGGTCCAGCTTTCTAAGGTTTTACCATTCTGTTCTACGTACAGACGTACAGCACTGCACACAGCAGAACTTCTGCTTCACAATCACCGTTGTAGGAACAGCACATACAGTAAGTCATGCATAAATCTGAATTGGGCACGGTTCATTTCATCAGCTCTATTGCCAATTGTAGCTACAAATGGATAAGACGTGAACACTGCTAAACCTTATTTCACATGGATTACTTTCTATGCGGAGAAAAAGCCTATTTCTTCAGTTTATATGGACTGGATGAAAATAAGATCAGCGTCTTGGATATGGTTTAACCTCAGTGCTCCCAATTTTTCTCAGAATGAATTTTATCTATCTTTTATTTTTAGTGTGATGCTTCCTGGAATAAATATAAATAATAATAATAAAAAATACAGAATTGTCAGAGCCGTGACCAAACTTTTAACTGCCATGTATTCGAGTTATTTTCATGCTCTAATGTAGGGAATAAGTGTGTTTTTTTTTTTTTTTTCCAAAGAATATATGTCCTGTATTAAATCGGAACCAACATAAGCAAAACTTATCTCTGTAGTAAAGATCTGACACTTATATAGTTTAATTTCTGTAGAATCCTGAGTAGAAAGGCCTGTCCCCTGTCACCAAGCTGTAAAGAAGAACCTTTGCACTCTTTGTGGAAGCAGTGATCTATTTGCAGAGGTTCAACACTTCAGAGTTAGACCTATAGCTCTGCAGTCAGAAAAGCTCATGCTTCCAAGGCATCTGAACTCCACAAATGACCGTTGGACCAGGTTCTCTAAAATAAAAACCAGAGTTGGGTATTGGTCAGTGGCGGTGCGTCCATAAAGGTGCACGGGCGCCACCCCCTCTCTCCAGCCACCCCCTCTATGACCAATGGATAGATTCATGCATTGCATGAATCTATCCATGGCCGCAGCTGCCACACCCTATTCAGGCGCCCAGCCCCTTTTCGGGCTGGCAGGGGAGGAGGGCTATATAGCCTCCCAGGCTCCTCCTACAAATTCAGGCTTCTAAATTGTGGTCGGGGTCTTCATATTGTCTTCATAGACAATGATCAATATAGCAAAGAGGCGAATGCCCGGATGACTTCAGTATGGGGTTCTGGTATGTATCTGCTGTAACAGGAGGAACTCCATCGCCCCATATACTTAATGATGAAAGAAGGGACCCCTTTCTTAGAAGCTGCGGATGCTGCCCCAATCCTGAATGAATGTTTTGAGAACTGTTTTGGATTTAAGTTTAATTTTGCAATTAAAATCCTAACATGTGAAACAAACAGTTTTGAGGTAAGAAGGTACATGGGAAAAGGCAAAAAAGGGCTGTCCAGTGGGGCTGCTGCAAATAAATTAGAAAGCGAGTCAAGCACCTCAACCGAACACCATTTACTTTTGGTACTATAATACTTTACCACGAAACCCTGATCCAACCGTCTATTCTTATTATTACTGAGCTGTAGCGCATAATGATCGGTGAACCTGGTAAGACTGCCTTTAACCAGGAAAAGAAGCATGGCGACTAACCTGAGAAACTTCCCCAGGCATGAGGAAGCCAAAAAAAAATCAAATAGCTGCCTTGAGCACTAAAACTGGGACCTATGCCAAAATGGGAAGATGACAAGATATCTGAAATGTCACGGACCATCTGGCCCCTGTGACCTTTGAATACCCCTTAACATGGCCTTGAGAGGGTGAGCAGAAAAAATGGATGGACTATAAAGGTTCTGTAGGGCCCTGAAATGCTGAATGCCTGATAGATACAATTTAATGGTATTAGCGGTAATCAGTGGCGAAATTATAGGGGTCGCCGAGATCGCCATGGCGACCGGGCCCCTTGCTGCAGGGGGCCCTTGAGGTCCCCCTGTACTGTTTGATAGGAGGGGAGGCTAAGAGGAGCTCCCCGATCGTCAGCCGAACTGTAATCGGCACTGCGTCTTCACATACCTAAAGTGAAAGCAGTGTGTGCCGTGCTGTGCTCTTTATCTCCCCCTATAGTGTAGTACCCGGCAGGAAGAAGGTACTGTAAATGTCTGACGTTTTTTTTTTATAAGACTATCTACTGTATGTGTGTGCATGCATGTGTGTGTGTGGGGGGGGTGTGTGTGTGCATGTGTGTGTGTGTGTGTGTGGGTGTGCATGCATGTGTGTGTGTGGGGGTGCATGCATGTGTGTGGGGGTATGCATGCATGTGTGTGGGGGGGTGCATGCATGTGTGTGTGTGGGGGTGTGCATGCATGCATGTGTGTGGGGGGTGCATGCATGTGTGTGTGTGGGTGTGTGTGGGGTTGTGCATGCATGCATGTGTGTGGGGGGTGCATGCATGTGTGTGTGGGGGTGTGCATGCATGTGTGTGGGGGTGCATGCATGTGTGTGTGGGGGTGTTCATGCATGCATGTGTGTGGGGGGTGCATGCATGTGTGTGTGTGGGGGGTGCATGCATTCATGTGTGTGGGGGGGGTGCATGCATGTGTGTGGGGGGGGGGGTGTGTGTGCATGCATGCATGCATGTGTGTGTGGGGTGGGGTGCATGCATGCGTGTGTGGGGGTGTGCATGCATGTATGTGTGTGGGGGGTGCATGCATGTGTGTGGGGGGTGCATGCATGCGTGTGTGGGGGTGTGCATGCATGTGTGTGGGGGGTGCATGCATGTGTGTGGGGGTGTGCATGCATGTGTGTGTGTGGGGGTGTGCATGCATATGTGTGTGGGGGTGTGCATGAATATGTGTGTGGGGGGGTGCATGCATGTGTGTGGGGGGTGTGCATGCATGTGTGTGTGTGGGGGGGGGTGCATGCATATGTGTGTGTGTGTGTGCATGCATGTGTGTGGGTGTGCGAGCGGGCGGTGGGGAGCATTTGGCACACCGGCAGCATTTGATGGGCACAGTGGCGGCATTTGATGGACACAGTGACGGCATTTGATGGCACAGCGGCAGAGTTTGATCGGCACAGTGGCAGCATTTCATGGGCACAGTGGCGACATTTGATGGTACAGTGGCGCGTTTGATGGGCACAGTGACAGCATTTGATGGGCACAGTGGCGACATTTGATGGTACAGTGGCGACATTTGATGGTACAGTGGTGGCGTTTGATGGTACAGTGGCTGCAACTGATGTTTTTATGGGTTTAATGGGTTCCTTTTATATGCAGCCACCCACTTGTGACTGGGCCCTGGTGTTCCAACATCGGGCTCGGAGGTCGGGGGGGGGGCTCTCCATGGTTTCTTGCATCGGGGCCCTGAGGGTTCAAGTTACGCCACTGGCGGTAATAGCAGCCATTCACACATTCACACTACTGTAGCATGTTGTGCATATGCAAATTTTTTGCATGGTTTTCATGTGTTTTCTTTTTTTTCGATGGGCTGCCCTACACATGATAAACACAATAAAGAAGCTCAATACAAGCACTAAATGTATTCTCGCTGGAGAAAAGACACTTGAGGGGGGACATGATAGCGATTTACAAATACCTCAATGGTTACCCCAGCATAGGAAAAAAACTATTCAATCTCAGGGGGTGTAAGAGGACACGGGGCCATACAGTGAGATTGAACGAGAAGCAGTTTAACCTTAAGTAGAGCAGGGGGGTTTTCACTGTCAGGGCGGTGAGAATATGGAACTCTCTTCCACAAGTGGTGTCAGTGGGGAGTATTGATATTTTTAAAAGAATCTTGGACTTGCATCTTAAAGAACACAATATACAGGGATATGGGAAGTTATTATCGACGCTGACACACGTACACTTACACTGGTTGAACTGGATGGACTAAGTAACTATGTAATATCCCTTTAAGCTTTTTTTATGTGCAAAACGTCAAGTCTTGCTTTATGCGTTTGGGGTGCTATTGACACTAAATGTCCCCGCAAGCACAGCATATGTGTTTTGCACATTTTGTAAACGCAAGCGAATCAAGTGATTTTGCAAATTTTCATGCACTACACAAGTGTGAATGAATGCATAATATTTAATGCCATATTTTTTCCTTTCCGACGGAGTTCCGGTGAAACGGACTTGCCTACACACGATCACACCAAATTCTGTTCGTTTAGAACGCAGTGACGTACAACACGTACGACTGGACTAGAAAAGGGAAGTTCAATAGCCAGTAGCCAATAGCTGCCCTTGCATCATTTTTGGTCCATCGGAATAGCATACAGACGAACGGTTTTCCCGATAGGAATTGATTCTGTCGGAAAGATGTTCTATTTCTAGGTCCGTCAGAATTTTTGATAAAAAAGTCAGATGAAGCCCACACACGATCAGAATATCCGATGAAATGATTCCGTCTGACCTTTTCTGACGGAAAGTCCGGTCGTGTGTACACGGCATTACACAATGTTTATGGAGGAGCAGCGTTGTCACCCTAGGCTGCTCTCCTGATTTAGAATACAAATGCCTGCCTTTCCCCATAATTTCTATTTTATAAAAGGGTATTGCTCTGTTCTTTACAAAAGATACCTAAGAAAACTGATATAATTGTTTAAAAAATTAACTCAGACTACAGAAGTTCCAAGAATGCAAGATGTCTAATAAGATTAACAGGTATGTTTCTGTGGTTGCAGAAAATGTTCTTAGCTCTGAAAAGGGGAAACCAATGCAGCCACCACATCTAATGATAAGCTCCATTATATTACATTTTTGTTCTTGGGTTTAGTTATACTTTGTGTAACATAAGTTTCAATGTCCTTGTCAAGCATAACACAGACACATAATATGACCCATTGCCCTTAACAAAGTCAACAGCAAAGTTCACATGTCACAGTCAACATCACAAATAGCCATCATTTGCACTAGACATAAAGCAATGTACTTTAAAACATGCACACTTATTCCATTAGACTCAATACAGCAATAAGATTTATCTTTAAAGTTCTCTTTTTTTAGTCAACTTTGGTTTAAAATGCAAAAAATTTGCATTTATATTGAAAAATATTGTAGATAACTTATATATTGCATGAATTCAGTGTGGTAATAAGGATTCATTTAGAGAGTTTCAAGTGTCAAAGAGGTCTCCTCATTGTCAGGAAAATATGCAAATCACAAACAAATGAATAATGGTCCACATGCCTAATGTGCGCAGGAATTCATCGGAAAACATAGAGTTCAAAAAGCAATTTTTACTTATTTTCCACATCGGAAGAGGCTACTTTAGTTGATATAATTATACTTAAAAATGTATACGATATCTACGAAATCTACTTTTAAGATTACGTTTAAGTGCAAATAAAAGCAATTTTTCCTTTTCATCTCTAGTAATCTTTACCCCAATCAGCGTTCTTTACTTTTCATTATTGTTCTGCATTCCTGATATCAGAAACTAAATTCCAGATCTGATCTGGGTATTCGTTTCTTATAGGCTGAAGTGGTGATCAGCGGCAGACGCTCAATAAGGGGTGCAGGGGTGCCGCCCACCTAAACTCTGTGCCCCTAATTTATATTAGTTTTTTTTTTTTTTAGCACATGATTAGCGGCGGAGGCTCTAATTGGCCTAAAAAAGGGTGGGCTCTGCACCCCGATCCCACCCACTTGTGGCATTAGCAAATCAATATTCACTTTTGTCTTCCTGCTTCTCCTCCTGGCCAATCGGGACAGGAAGCGGGTCCTAAGACCGGATTGGCTGGGGGGGAGAAGGGACCCAATTGGCCGTAAGGAGAAGCCGGGGAACCCGTCGACGACCTGGATGGGGTAAGTGCAGGGATGGCTGGCGAGCGAGCGGACGGGCTGGGGTAAGTGCGGGGCGCTTGCAGCCCCCCCCCCTAAAATGGAGCACCAGCCGCCACTGGTGGTGATACAGCAATTATATGGCAGCAATTCTGCCACAACCAGGACCGCCATGGCTCAGAGTGTGTAGTGGAAAAAGAACACTTTTCCGTGACATCATTACCGCTGTAATGATTCATCCTGTTAGGTGGTTTAAAAAGTAAATTAAAAATAACCAGGAGATCAATTTGATGTGACCTGAGTTTAGAAGACAATTTTTATGATACAAGGACAATGTAAATTGAAAATTTAGGTTTTTAATTAATGTACCAAGGTTTTCTCTTTTGATCTGTGTCTTTATTCTGGTGCTTTGATTTCCACCTTAAAGAACTATACAAAAAAAGCATGTTAATCCTTTGAAAATTTTAACCTTTGCCGTAACCAGAATGTCCACTTCCGCTGCTTTGATCATGTCCCCATTTGTAGCCAAACCCACAAATCATGCCCTCATTCTCAACACACCCGGTAACAATTAAGCACCATGGGCATAATGCAGTTCATGTAGCGCACCACAGTAAATTTTAGGTATGGTTAGATTGCAGTAAAAGGTGGAAGGGGCTTAAAGGGGTACGGTTAAATAGAACCTTACCAACTCTGCTATGGGCTGAGAATGTGTAATGCAGAGAGTGCAGAGGTCAGGAGTGACTAATGTACAAAGTGCAGAGGTCATGAATGACTAATGTACAAGGGCAGAGGCCAGGAGTTACTAATGAACAAAGGGCAGAGGTCATGAATGACTAATGTACAAAGGGCAGAGGCCAGGAGTTACTAATGAACAAAGTGCAGAGGTCAGGAGTGTGTAACACACAATTTCCCCTATGCTGTTTACTTTCAATTACTAAGGACTACCTTTTCAATGGTACATTTCTGCCTGCAATAAGTGATTCCTGTACTGATGACATCCCCTGAAACTCATTCTCTCAGCACCTCTGAGGTTCAGACAGCAGGCTTTGTGAAATGTGTTACACAGCAGTGCCCACTCACAGGACATAGTGAATACATGTCACAGGATTTAAGGTAAATGTGTGGGGATCTTCAAAAAAGAAATTTACAAACTTCAAGGCTGTTTAGATTGATAGCAGTAGGCTAGAAATAATTGAAATACAATTCATTGGAAATTAATATATGACTTTACATTTTCATCATATATAAACTTAATGCCACGTACACGCGCTCGGAATTTCCGACAACAAATGTTCGATGTGAGCTTGTTGTTGGAAATTACAACCGTGTGTAGGCTCCATCGGACATTTGCTGTCGGAATTTCTGACAACAAAAATTTGAGTGCTGGATCTCAAATTTTCCGACAAAAAAATCCGTTGTCGTAAAGCGTGTTCCGTGTTCCGAGCGTGTATACACAATTCCGACGCACAAAATTCCATGCATGCTCAGAATCAAGCAGAAGAGCCACACTGGCTATTGAATTTCATTTTTCTCGGCTCATGGTATGTCTTGTACGTCGCTGCATTCTTGACGTTCGTAATTTCTGACAACATTTGTGCGACCGTGTGTATGCAAGACAAGTTTGAGCCAACATCTGTCGGAAAAAATCCATGGTTTTGTTGTCGCAATGTCCGATCGTGTGTACACGGCATAATACATATTCCATAACACCTCCTCCCCCAAACGGTATGCTCGGGTGTAGCCAAACCAACAAATTTTGACCCCTTTTTAACACGCCCTGCAACAACTGAGCACCATGGACATAATGCAGCATATGGAGTGCAGCATTTTATGGGGGCACTAGGGGCCTAAGTAGATGACTAAAATGTTCTACAGATGAAGATTGAGCACACAGAGTTCCTCATCTCTTCCCCAGGTATCTCACTTTCACCAAGCCTAGAAACACTTTGAACTAGGCATTCCAGATTCATTCATAGCCACAGGAAGATCATTAAGCTTGAGAATGGTATTTGTTGATCTCTCTGCTCACTATCTGACATCTTCCAGTGGCTGGCTTCCAGGTCTCAATCACCAGCCGCTGTCATTGGCCAGGCGGGGATAACGTATGCGCAGGAGCTCGGTTAGGCATTGGCAAATTTGTACAGTGAGCTGCGTGTGCGCGGCTCACTGTACAAGGGTGGACAGGCTGGTCAGTAACTGGTAAGCACAGGTCTGATCATTGAAGGACAGGCAGGCTGTTCTCCCAGCACAGCCAAAAAAACTAACAATGCTGGGATAGATGTGCTTCTACGCCTAGTGTGGTTAGCCATAAACAGGAAAGCAGGGAACTAGCGGGATCACCAAATCTTTCACACAAATGCGGCGTACACGCGGTCGGAATTTCCGATGGAAACAGTCCGATGGGAGCTTTTCATCGGATTTTCCGATCGTGTGTATGCAATTCCGACACGCAAAATTCCGACGCATGTTTGGAAACAATTCGACGCATGCTCGGAAGCATTAAACTTCCCTTTTATAGTGCTTTCGAGCATGTTTTATGCCGCTGTGTTATTGACCGTCGGAATTTGGTGTGATCGTGTGTAGGCAACACAGCTTGAGCGGAATTCTGTCGGAAAAACTGGCAGAGTTTGTTCCGACGAGAATTCCGATCGTGTGTACGCGGCAAAAGAAAGCAAGGCAAAGAGAACAAGATACCTTTTAACACAGGTACATGGCACATAGCAGGAATATGAAATGTTAGGATAACATGTTCTTTAAATATTGACTTTCTCTGTGCAAATTTATCCCGATGACGTTTCTCAGTTATTTTTCATATTCTGTATAAATATTAGTTCCATGTATTGAGACTTGCTAGATGTATTATTCATTTGCTAAAGGGAAGGTGTTAAGTGCTTTAACACATAGAAAATGCTTCAGTAGAAATTTATTGCCCCCAGAAAAAAAGGGAGGGCCATTAAATATGCAGACATGGTTGTAATAAGATAGATACTATGAAACTGAAGTGAAGTGATATAGTCAGAAACTAAGAAACCTTAGCTATTGCACCTGTCAGCTTGTTTTAACCTTTTTATCGCCACAATATATTATACGTGCCCTTGGCCACCTAGGGGATGGTACAGACATGACATACATAATATGTTCTTTGCTGTTAAAGGTTGTATATAAAACATCCTACTATCATTATTTAATTGTATATGGGCTTTCTACTTGCAAATAGAGCAAAACAAGGGTTTATATGGAAAATCCCTTCATCATTATTTAGTTAAATATGGACTTTCTCTTTGCAAATGCATACAGATGAAGTTTCTCGCCATATTTCGTATTCTGTGTAAATATTAGTTCCATTTATTGAGACTTGCTACATGTATTATTCATCTTCTACAGGGAAAGTGTTAAGTGCTTTAACACATACTCCAAAAGAAATGTATTGCCTTCAGCAACAAAGGGTTGACCAGTAAATAGGCGTATTAGTGAAGTGATGCTACATACTGCAGTTGTATGGGAGCCATTATGGTTGTTTTGGATTTCTTCATTTGGTGTGGCTTTTAGCCCCCATTCACAAAATGAGCAATTTGCAGTGTGCTTTCCTACATCTATACATGCAACATGCAGAATCGCAATCGTGCCTGTTCACATTTCATGCTCGAAACCCTACACTCAAAGAAGTACATGAACTTTTTTCTTAGTATAATCAGAGGTAAGAGCAACTTCTGTGACACTAAACAGGCGGAGTGATCTCTTTTCTGACACTTGCTGCATAGATCTGGCAGTGGAGGAGGTAGAGTGGATATGGCTTGGAACACGTCGGTATCTGTAAGAAAAATCCACTGAGTAGCAATGATTTGGGGGATTATTCATCCGCAATGACTCAGAACACAGCTTTAGGGTGAAGGTGAGATGGCATGAAGCAGCAGCAAAAAGTGGAGGAAGCACTGAACTGGATGTTGGTGAGCCAGAGCGCTGAAAGAACCACAAGCTGCTGTCAGCAAATGTACAGTGACCTCTGACCCAAGAGGTGAGACATGTGCCACAACAGGGATGGAGTGCTGGCACTGGCAAGAGAGCACCAAAGTGCTTAAAGCTGCAGGGATGTGTGTGAGGGCCGCTGGACAGCAGTACAAGACAAAAAGTCACTTGGCCGAATGAAGGCATGCCGGGCCACCGGAGGATCGAGCCTTTAATCCATGTGTATGGGATGTCCTCTGACATACTTTGTGAGACCAGTACCAGGAGGTGGTGTACACATTTCGGGGCACCACCCCTTTGTCATCCCACTACAGGTAAAAAAAATGGCTTTTTAAAAGTGTAAGGGCTGTTGAATAAATGTGTATTAAATATGGAAAGTATGCTTAATCTCATTTATCCATGACCCTTTAAGGCCTCAATCACACATGCACTGAGGCCCATAATGTCAGGTTCTGGATCGCAACCTGGAACCTTTGTGGTGTCTGGCTGTATTTCTTCTCACTGTGCCACCTGAGATGCTGGACAGCTCCCTGTTTGATTTCGTGGACAACCTTGCTTTGTGTCTTGTTTCTGGTGAACCTTAAAACCTTTGCTTCTTGATTTAAAGTGGGGTGCCCCTTAAAAAAAAAAAATTTAAAAGTCAGCAGCTACAAATACTGCAGCTGCTGACTTTTAATAATCGGACACTTACCTGTCCCAGGGTCCAGCGATGCGGGGGAACGAAGCCCCCCCTCGTTCCCCGCTCCGCTCGCGGCACCAGCATTCTTACTGTGGGCACCCGGCTGTGGCTTCACAGCTGGGCACCCACTGCGCATGCGTGAGCGGGGCCGCGCGCCATGATACTCCGCACAGTCATCTGGGACCTGTCACATGTCCCAGATGACTGACTGCGCCGAGGGGAAGTGATGTCAGAGCCCGGACACTGAAGGAGGCAGACTACGAGGGACCCCCTAGCAACAGGCATTTAGAGGTAAGTTAAAATGATTGTGTTCCTCTCCAGCCAGTATTTTGCTCCTTTTGCTCCTCCTGCCGTCCATATCTTCATTACCACTCGTTACCGACCTTTGGCTTGTTCCTCAACTATGCTTCCACTTGATTTGAACCTGTAACTAATTGTTACCAACCTTTGACTTGTTTGCTGCTCCATCTGCCACCAACTTGCTGACCAACTAGTATGGCGAAGCCTGAGGACCATGACCTGGCACAAGGACACATAAGTGATAGTGCTTAGCCCCTGTGCCTCAGGGGAGCATGTGCCATCCGCCAGGGTAATCTACTTGTGTACTTACCCTGCTGGATTAGAGTAGAGAACCTTTCTACTGCTATAGCTACTTCCCGCCTCCATGACCGAAATATGTACACTGTGATTGGGCTATTTGTTTGGACATCCCCAGCTGGCAGGTGTTGTGTGCAGGCAGCCTATGCAAGTCTATGAGGGTGCAGTGGCTGCATGGACATAGCCACTCGTCCTAATGTGACAGACATGTGGGTTTGGGGGAGGGGACCCTAAACCCAGACTGTCTGTGTTTGAGGTCCCTTCCCCAAACCCACATGTCTGGGAGGCCTCTCTTACAGCTCTGGCTCAGGAGCCCTGGTAGAGTAACAGGGAATGCTAGAGCACATGGTGGCACGACTTCTGCTGGAGTACACGCAGGAGCAGCTGGCTGGTAGCACGCTGGCAGAAGAGCAGGAACTGATGTCAGACACAGCTAAGGCTGGATCAGGTGCAGGGAGAAAATTTAAGGCAAGGTCATATCAGTCCAGGTCAGCAGCTAGCAGGGGTATTTGTACTGTCCTTACATTTTAGGGTCTCAAGAAATGAGGCAGGCAGTACATAAGGACTAATCAATTTAATATATATATCATAGTCTGTAGACGCTATCATTTTCACACAGACTCAATAATATACACTGTTTTGGGTTCTTTTTACTAGAAAAAAAAAGTAGCAGAATACATTTTGGCCTAACTTTATGAAGAAAGATTATTTATTTGCAAAATATTAGACCTAAAACAAAGGAAACTTTTTTTTTTTTTTCAAAATTTTTGGTCTTCTTTCATTTATATAGCAAAAAAAAAAAAACAACAACCCAATAGTGATTAATTACCACCAAAAGAAACTTCCATCAGTCTCCAAAAAATTATAAAAATGTCATTTGGGTACAGTGTTGCATGCGTTGAGTAATTGTCACAAAACTATAGCCGGCTGGGTAGGGAGCGTCTCGGTGCCACCTGGAGAGAAAGAATCTTTTTAAGGGATCCCCATATAAGATAACCCACAACATCAACTATACACGTTCTGGTAAATATATGTTGCATCTCCATAATAGATGGTCCCTACATCTCCTGTATTAGTTCACAGTGAGATTACTGCGCTTTATATATGCCTACAATCTTCTATTTTGCTTTTTACTACAGCAGACAAAAATCCTCTGAAGAAGACCCATATAGATACGGGTTGAAACGCGTCAGTTTCACTTCCTTAACATATTTTGAATAACTGTGTTGTTTTGAAAGTCCTTGTCTGCTGATGCTTTTGTGTTTTTTTCTGTTTTTTTCTGTGGGATTTCCTATTGGGGCTCATGTTTTTTATCCATGTTGTCACAATTGTGTCAATATAATAAACATTTATACATTTTATTTTTGACATACGCTGTATCAATTATTCAATATTTTATACTGTGCTGCCAAAAAACCCCACCATCCTGGGGGGAAATTCCTTTTTGGTATTATTACAACATTTGGGGCACAAAACATTAGAAAAAAATGCTACTAATACAGGTTTAGTAGCATTTGTATATACAGTAAATACATTTCTGAAAACATATTTATGTTTCAGAAGCTTATAAACATTGAAGATGGTTCAAATAAAGTTTTTACATCAGGTAGATATATATTTTTTATATTAGATTTTCATTTCTATCTATGAGATTTTCCCTTACTTCTGACTGATGGAGACACTAGTTGGCTCAAGCTTAATGGGAGATTGCGCCGTTGAGGGACTTTAGAGAGGAATATGGCGAGTTTCCAGTGTATACCTGGAGGTATCAGCAATTACAGCATTTTTGTACTGTTCACCTACAGGGGATTAGAAAGGCAGAACCTCTCTCTGATTTTGAATCTCAATGGCATAAACAGCCGACGGATAGTGGTTTGCTCTCTATCTCTCATAAATGGTTGAGTAGAGGTGGTGTAACCACAGGGCTTAGATTTTTTGGGGAGTGGTAAACAAAGCTAGACCATCATTTCACAGACTTAAAGAAACGGAATATGTTAAGACTGGTACATACATCTTTGATAAATACTAAAATAGGAGACAAAGTATAAATTTTTGACTAGGTGGTACAGGTTCCCGAAGATGTTGGCCGTCGCATACCCCTCAGTCTCGATTAGAAGTTAGCAGGGCTGCGGGCAACATGGCTCTCATATCCACATCTGGTGGGATTGCCCAAAGATTAGGCCATTTTGGGCTAAGCCCAGGAATTTAATCTCTAAAATAACTGCCTTGATCAGGGACGACGCTGTGCAATGCCTCTTTCATGGTACTCAAAGTTCCACCAGGGCATATAAGAAGAGTATAGTTCCACATCTGTTAGATGCAGCTAAAGGGCTAATTCCAGTCTATTGGAAAAAGCCACAAGCACCTACTATAGAAAACTGGGTGAAACAGGTCAACAAATGTATGGAAGATGAGAAATGGGTCTGCACCAAAAGTAATAGATTGGAAGAGTTTCAAGCTAAATGGGAACCATAGATTCATTTTAATACAGCAAATAGGAGTTTATAGTTTCCTATCCCATGAAAGGGAGGTGACGCATTTATTTATTTTTTTAGTTTGGCTTTAAAGTCCAGGAGAACTGTCATATAAAATGCTGTCAACAGATTTCAGGTGCATCAAGTGATTACTAAATTCATTTAGTTCATAAAGCAGACAGGGCAATAGAAACAAAAAGACTGTCACCTGCCATTATGCTGCAGAGAAGAACTACTGCTGTCAATCTATAAGTAAGGGGCACTCTGCAGTGGTCTGACATACCCTTGTGAGTTAAAGCGGAGATCCATCCAAAAGGGGAAGTTCCGCTTTAAGGACTCGACCCCCGCTTCTCTTGAACAATTGCCATTTTTGAGGAGCAGGGGGGGAGCAGGTACCCGATTTTGACAGGTACCTGCTTCCCACTTCTGTTCCCAGCGCAGCGGCGCTCAGAAACTGAAGTTCCCCTCCCTCCCTTTCCCTGCAGTCTTCTAGGACAGAGAGGTCCCAGAAGACTGCATCCACCATTCATGATGCACAGCACGACTTGCACATGCACAGTGGGCACCCGGCTATGAAGCCGCAAGCTGTCACAGTCAGGTGCCCATAGTGAAGATGCCGGCGCCGGGGACTGAAGACAGCAGATGAGACCGACTGGGGTGATCACACCGCTGGATCGTGGGATAGGTGAGTGACTGTTTTTTAAAAGTCAGCAGCTATAGTTTTTGTACAGGTGGCTGGAACTCCTCTTTAAGCTCTCCACTCAACAACACACTCATCCCTCCCTATTGATTCATGAATGCTAGTTCTGACTAGCAGAGGTAGTGTCGGGCCCCTGCATAGAGGCCGCTGCTTCCACACAGAGATCCCTTGGACATTTTCTGCAGCAAGATAGCTGCACCAACTCTCCAAAGCCATCAGTAGCTAAATATTTTTTTTATCAACGTTTATACAGTGCTCTCCAAGAGCCATTTAATTTTACATTAGCATTGTATATTTAGAATGCTTGTATCATTATGTAACTACAAAGCATGTAAAGAAATTGTTTATGGTATGCTTCCCTGATTTTCAGACAGTGTATAAAGAGACTGAGTCATCCTATATTATTCGTTTTTATTAATGCTAGGAGATGTGAGATTGTTCAGATACAGTAGGGATGGTAATGATGAATAAAAACTGGTGTTTGGCAAGGTGGATGGAACACAACAGACAGTGGCATGATTTATACAGTACTTAAAGTGAATGTAATCCCTCACATATACCCAGTGAAGTGAACAGCCTCAGATGATACACAGAGATGAAAGAAGTCTCCCTACATAAGTTTTACACGTAAATCTGCTGTCTTCAGCCTTCTAGACTCTTTAGAAAGTGCACATCATGTTACAAATTTTGTTTCCTCATTCAGCAGTGGGAGGGTTGTCTGGGCATACGCTGTGTGTGAGCTGATTGGAAAAAAAAGGCACCCCCCCTCCACATAGGCAGAGGAACGAAGAAACATGCAGAGCTGTGCTGTGAATAGACAAGCTCTCTGCTTATCTGTCTCCAAGTTACCTCCCCAACACAAGTCCCTTACCTATATAAGAACTGCCAAACAGCAGAACCTGCAGTCGCCGGTCAGCCTTTGTCCCGGGGGAGCTTTAAAAAAAAAAAAAATTGGGTCCAGCGGGGGCGGCAGGTGTCATGATTGGCGATGGATCTACATAGGTGGACATTGTTTTTTGGTGTCTGTGTTTTTTATTTCTTTTTGACACTTTTTTGGGTGAGTGGCAGGGGGTACCCCCTATTCATTCACATAGGGGCGGAATCTGGGGGCCCCCTTGTTAAAGGGGTCTTCCAGATTCCAATAAGCCCCCTGCCCGCAGACCCCCACAATTGAAGGGGACAAGGTGCTTTGGGTGAGGAGGTAGAGCCTGGTATTGTTCAGGAGAGGGGTGCTAGCTCGTCCCCCCCTCTTTCTGGCCTGCCAGGCTGCATGCTCAGATAAGGGTCTGGTATGGATTTTGGGGAGGATACAATGCCATTTTATTTTTATTTTTTATATTTTGGCATGGGGTTCCCATTAACATCCATACCAGACCCGAAGGACCTAGTAAAGATTGGGGGGACCCGAACGCTGTTTTTCCCCAATGTGGGGAGGTCTGTTGACAGTCGATGACTCATGTGTTGTTAAGGACGCCACGGTCGGCTTCCCTGCCCGCTCCATAACAACAAAACCAGTCAAAAAATTTTAAAAAATCATCTCTCACAAGGCGGCAGGTACCTGAATGGGCACCGATAGAACCGTCTTGCCCGAGAGCCATGGGTGTGGCAGGCCATGAAATGGAGGGTGCATTAAAAGAATAGTAGTAAGGCCAAAACGATGATGACCTCTATTCAAAAGACCCACAAGAAGAAATGTGCAACCGTCTGTGGCCATGACCATCATGTGGAGAGTCAATGTTGATCTTTGGCAGCATATAGAAGTTCCCAATGTATGAACTATCTAGAATTACACTGGTAAGGTCATGTAGGTGGGTCATGATATTTTATTGAGATCTTATAGTTGTTCATTAAAATGAGTGGGAGGAAAACTGAGTGGAGAAAAAATTGTGGGTCAAACATTGAAAACATTGATTGCATTCAATCAGATGCAGTCACTGTTCAGGTATTCAGGCAGCCCCTGGTATGAAGTATGAAATTTATAGCACAGTGTACATAATGGAGTGCTATACAGTACAGAACGTGTAGTGTATATTCACAATGCAAGTTCTGTCATATGACATATAAAGTAAGGTTGCCATTAGTCCCCATTTCCTGGAAACCGTCCCTGTTGCAGGGGTCTGCCCTCAGAAAACGGGCTTCCCTGGTAGGTTTTTGCTTTCGCCCATGGAAGAAGCCAGCGGTTTATTAATGGCACCAGTAGAGCACCCTGCATGTGCACACAGTGTTACTTAACTGCTTGCCCACCAGTCTCCGCAGTTTTTCCGCGGCAGAATGGCACGGCTGGGCGAAACGACGTTACCTTACGTTGCTTCGCCTTTTGGCCACTATGGGCGCGTGCCCGCAGTGTGTGCCCGGAGCCAATGCGAGTGCCCTGGCAGGCACAATGACCGTCGGGTTCCGCGATCGCTCTTGACAGAGTGAGAACCGGTATCTGTGTGTGTAAACACACAGATGGCAGTTCCCTCAGGGGAGAGAAGACAGATCGTGTGTTCATACTATGTATGAACACCAATCTCTCTCTCCTCCTAGACAGTCCCATCCCCCCTACAGTTAGAACACACATAGGGAACACAGTTACCCCCTTGATCGCCCCCTAGTGTTAACCCCTTCCCTGCCAGTGACATTTATACAGTAAACAGTGCATTTTTATAGCACTGATCGCTGTATGATTGTCAATGGTCTCAAAAAAGTGTCCAATTTGTCCGCTGCAATATCACAGTCCTGATCGCTGCCATTACTAGTAAAAAAAAAAAAAATAATAACAAAAATGCCATAAATCTATCCGCTATTTTGTAGACGCTATAACTTTTGTGCAAACCAATCAATATACGCTTATTGCGATTTTTTTTTTTTTTTTTTTACCAAAAAAATGTAGAATACATATCGGCCTAAACTAAGGAAAAAAAATTTTTTTTGATATAAAGTGTGGGATATTTATTATAGCAAAAAGTAAAAGATATTGTGTTTTTTTTTTCAAAATTGTCACTGTTCTTTTGTTATAGTGCACAAAATTAAAACCGCAGAGGCGATCAAATGCCACCAAAAGAAAGCTCTATTTGTGGGAAAAAAAGGACATCAATTTTGTTTGGGTACAGCGTCGCACGGCTGTGCAATTGTCAGTTAAAGCGGTGCATTGCCGTATTGCAAAAAATGACCTGGTCATTGAGCAGCCACATCTTCCGGGGCTGAAGTGGTTAATGAATAAATAACACACAGAGTTTAGGGATCAGGATTAGGTAATGCACAGAGTTCAGGGGTCAATATTAAGTCTTATTCCTGACCCCTGAACTTTGTGTGTTACTTAAATCTAACTCCTGAACTCTGTGCATTATTTAACCACTTACGGACCGCCCGATGTCATTTTATGTCGGTATCCTCTTCTTCAGCGGGCGGTCCGCTTTCAGATAAAAGTGGTCTCTGTGATGGATTTGCCGCAAGATCACTTTTATCGTTGGCGGAAGGGGGGCCCCTCCCGCAGCGCTTCGGTGCCCTCCGCGCTTACCGGAGCCGCCGGAAGAGGCGATCGGATCCTCTCCCCTCTGTGGTATAGAGCTGAGTGAGGGGGAAGATGGTCCCCAGCCTGCTCCATACCATTGCAGGGTGGAAAGCAATGTCAAAAGGTTACTTCCGCCCATAGCTCTTAAAGGGCCATTTTTTTTTTTTTTTTTCCAAACAACATTTTTTGGGTTTTTTTATTGCATTTTAGTGTAAATATGAGATCTGAGATCTTTTTGACCCCAGATCTCATACTTAAGAGGTCCTGTCATGCTTTTTTTCTATTACAAGGTATGTTTACATTGCTTGTAATAGAAATAAAAATGACACAATTATTTTTTTTAAAAAAAAACAGTGTATAAAGAAAAGGTAAAAAAAAAAAAAAAAGCGAACACATACATGAGTAGCGCCCACATATGTAAACGGTGTTCAAACCACACATGTGCGGTATTAATGCGATCGATAGAAGGAGAGCAATAATTCTAGCCCCAGACCTACTCTGTAACTCAAAACATGCAACCTGTAGAATCGCCTATGGAGATTTTTAAGGGTAAAAGTCTGTCCCCATTCCACAAACGGGCGCGATTTTGAAGCGTGACATGTTGGGAATCAATTTACTCGGCGTAACATCATCTTTACTATATAAAAAAATTGGGCTAACTTTACTGTTGTCTTTTTTTTTTATTCAAAAAGGTGTATTTTTTCCCCAAAAAGTGCATTTACTGCGCAAATACGGTGTGACAAAACATATTGCAACAACCGCCATTTTATTCTCTAGGGTG
The DNA here is from genome assembly GCA_028564925.1 of Lithobates sylvaticus. Taxonomy (NCBI): domain Eukaryota; kingdom Metazoa; phylum Chordata; class Amphibia; order Anura; family Ranidae; genus Lithobates; species Lithobates sylvaticus. The sequence continues at coordinate 81,435,816 of CM053027.1, forward strand.
TTTGAAAAAAATATATATATATATCATTTTTGGAAGTAATTTTCTAGCAAAAAAAAATGATTTTAACTTGTAAACAACAAGTTTGAAAAATAGGCCCGGTCCTTAAGTGGTTAAACTTGACCCCTGAGCTCTGTTCGTTACATAATCCTGAACCTGGCCTGTACTCAAAGGGGTTGATTTACTAAAACTGGAGCACTCAGAATCTGGTGCAGCTGTGCATGGTAGCCAATCAGCTTCTAACCTCAGCTTGTTCTATTAAGCTTTGGCAATTAAACCTGGAAGCTGATTGGTTTCTATTCAGAGTTGCACCAGATTTTGCACTCTCCAGCTTTAGTAAATAATCCCCTATATGTTACTTACTGCATTCTATGCCTTAACCTCCCTGGCGGTATGATTCTGGCTGGAATTTTGTGCTGAAAGCGGTACAATTATTTTGCATGGAAATTTGGCGTTTTTATATTGTAGGCATGCAATTCTTATGAATAACTCACTTAAATCTGTCCGAACCAGAGTCTAGTAGACATCCCGGGTATGATAAAGTTTGAAACACAAAATCATAAATTATAATATAATAAAAATATATATAAAAATGATTCAATAATGTAATCAAATCAAAAACACTGAAATTTGCTCAGTTGCAGAATAGTCGCTGTCATTAAATTTATTGTTTGATGATAAATTGTGATTCTAATTTTTTATCGGTGTTTTCTAGCTGGTCTAAAACCACTTTTGACATAAAGGGACACTTTTTTTGGTTGCTATGGACAATCTCCAGTTTCCAGGCAGAAAAAAAATCTTTTTATTATATAAAATGACATGCAGGGCACTGGGCAGACCACTAGGGACAAAGGGGATGTGTATTTTTTGTATACAGTACTGTAATCTGTAAGATTACAGTACTGTATGTGTATTGTGTGTTTTTAAACTTTTTTGAATTTGGCGCCGATCTCCGCTCCCGTGCATCGTAACGTCGCAGGGAACGGAGATCAGCGGCACTCGGCACTGTGTGAATCGAGCGAGCAGACGGCTCGCTCACACAGCGGGGAGACCTTGCAGGATCCAGGGGAAAAGGTAAGTAACTTCCCCCCCCTGTATCCTGCAATGCAGCCCGAGTCTGGCTCGGGGTTACCGCTCCTAGCAGAAAAAACTGAACCCGAGCCAGACTCGGGAATACCGCCTAGGAGGTTAAGATAAAAAACCTTCTGTGTGTAGCAGCCCCCCCAGCACCCCCTAATACTTACCTGAGCCCCATATCTCTCCATCAATTGTCCACGATCACTCAGCTGATGAGGCTGAGACAGAGCAGCAGCGCCATTGGCTCCCACGGCTATCAATCAAAGTCAGTCAGCCAATCAGGGGAGAAAGGGGGCGGGGGCCAGGTCGGGGCTTTGTGTCTGAATGGATACACGGAGCTCTGACTTGCCTTCGGTGCCTCCTGTAACAAGCTGCTGGCTGAGGGACACTCAAGGGAGGGAGGGGCCAGGAGCAGCGAAGAGGGACCCGAGAAGAGGAGGATGCAGGCTGCTCTGTGCAAAACCAACTGCACAGAGTAGGTAAGTATAACATGTTTGTTATTTAAAAAAACTAAAAATTAGCCTTTACAATCACTTTAAGCCCCACTCTGGTCATGTTTTTAGTTTAACAAATGGGGACATGGTTTTGTAAGTGTGGCTACAAATTTGGGTGTGGTTTTGTGTTCATGGTCAAGTTGTCCCTGGTAACCTTAGGGCTCTTATACATGGGCGGGCTCAGGTAGCGGATCCACCTGCTCAACCGGGGAGCTCTCCGCTGATCCCCCGGGGCGCAAGGCTCCTGACAGGGACTGGGGTACTCACTGGCCCACCTGGCCGAAACCAGGTGGGCCCTGTTCTCTGGGAGTTCTGCCAAAACAGACCAACCCCAAGTACTAGGTGGGGCTCCCCCGAAGGAAGACCCCAAGGGAGAGGGAGGACCAGACCAGAAAGCCACGTACCCCCCCTCCCCTCCAAAGACTTCCACGGCAGGCCTAAGGACCTACACCCTACTAATCAGAATGTTAGAAAGTGCACAATGCAAAGTGACAAAACACAAAAAAGAGAGAGGGAAAGGTTGAAAATTGCCATAGTGCAATACCAAGGCAG
>CM053027.1:81438395-81468751 GCA_028564925.1 Lithobates sylvaticus
CTCTGAGAACACTGTCCCTGAATCAATGAGAGCGGGTGGTGAGCCTGGCTGGCTAGGTAGGTCCTTCTCCCCATTGTCTGCTTGTTGGCTGTTATCCTAGCCCTGACCTGTTGTTTATGAACAGTATAGCTATACACTGCCGATAGGTAACATTTTAAAATGGTTACTTAGTAGACATGTGCAATTCGTCTCGTAACTAATCGAAATTCGGCCAAATTTTGCATCCGAATCTCCGAATAAAAAAATAATGAATTTCAACTAATACGAAAGAAATTATAGCAAATATAACGAATTAATTCGACATGATTCAGTAATTCGTTAAAGATCTAATGAAACAAAAGGTCAACTCAAATAAATCTTACAGTCCAATCAGCTGATTCATTTTGTGCTGGAGGTTGGGTTACTGGCAAATTGCATTCCTGAGAACTGAGTGAGAAGGGTGTTGTATTGTATTTGAGCAGAGGAGAAGAGATATTGTCATTGTGTGTGAATAGATTCTTGTTTAAGATTTTTATTTTCTCATAAAAGAATAATAATGAACAGACAAAAAAAAACAAAACGATACAGAGCATATATTTACATTCATATATGGGATATTGTTGAAATCAAGCATCATGGAGATAAGAGAAAAAAGAAAGCATGAGTGTCTTACTGTCTAGAATATGAGATGAGCCTTATGGTAAAAGAACACTGTAAAAGAAAAGACCATATAATAACTATATACAAATATAAATAGTGACACTGGACCTAAACTAATGAATGTAGAATCATGCCTCCAGACCACTTTACCACCCCAAATGGGTACAATCTGTGGTAAAGTGGGGGCAATTGGGAAAAGTAGATATTATATCAACCAAGATTATAGATGTAACATTGAGATAAAAAAATTCCTAGCTCAACGGTTACAGTGCTCATTTGCAGAAAGGTAGGCAGTCTAATGAACAATCATACTTATTAATGAAAAAAAAAGTGAGATAACAAAGAGAGAAAGTCCCATATGTATATTTCACGTACAAATAAAGAGAAAAAAAAAAAAAAAGAAAGAAATGGGGGAGAAGAAGAAAAGAATAGAGTCCCTCCAGGTGGTGGTCTGCATGGTAAATAACTTACTGAAGTTTGAGTATGGAAATAAGTGGTACATTATTGAGGTAACAGTAATGACTGGTCAAAATCGGGAGAAAAATAGTGTTTTACCCACGGTTGCCAGATTTGCGTAAATTTAGCAATCCTATTGTCCTCTATAGCCGACATTTTAGCGTGAATCAAAGCTCTATTCATTCTATGTTTGGCTTCTGCTACTATTAAGGTTTTGGACTTCCAGGCTTTGGCTATGGTTTGTTTAGCTGCGGTACTAAGCTGGAGGAATAGTTTAAATTGAGAGTGATTCAGTGATGGTGGTTTCAGGTTGAGAAGAGCCATGGCTGGATCGGGAGGAATAGAGCATTCTAGGGCTTTAGAAGCCATGTCAAAAATATTGGCCCAGAACTCTTGGGTTACTGGACACTGCCACCATATATGAAAGTGGGTACCTGGAGTAGGGCATCCTCTAAAGCAATTATTAGGATATGTCGGGATAAATTTAGCAATTCTGGCAGGCACCAGATACCATCTTGCTAGGACTTTAAAATTCGTTTCCAAAGCAAAGCAATTAGGAGAGGAACTTTTTGTAGCAAGCCATATATTAGACCAGTCATTAGAGTCGAAAACACGATTCATGTCTGTGGCCCATTTGTCAGTATAAGAAGGTAGTACATCATTAGGAAGAGTAGTAAGTTGATGATACAACAAAGATATTAAACCTCTGATATGAGGATCACTTTTGCAAATACGTTCAAATTGAGTCATTTGATTGAGCGTTGAACCAGTCAGGAGAAGAGGAGTATAGAAATTTTTAATTTGTAGATAACGGAAGAGTTCAGATCTTGGAAGCCCATAGTCATCGCAAAGTGTTGAAAATTCTAGAATATTGGAGTTATTACATACTTGATGGAATCGGGTTAAATGTGAGGTAGACCAGGCAGAGAATGATTTTGGATATTTCCAGGCCGGGTAAAAATCTGGGTTACTGAGGAATGAGAGGAGAGGGTTGTGCGTAGATTGTAGGTTAGAAGGTCTACCAAATTTATCCCAAATAAATAAGGAATGCTTCGTAATGGGGTTTGAAATATGTGATCTATCTTTGGGATGGATCCATAGGATATTGGCAACAGAAATAGGATCACAGTCAACCGATTCAATAAACAACCAAAGGGGAGTTTCAGCTGTTGAGTGGTATTTCGGAAGAAGTGAGAGCTGTGCAGCAGAGTAATAAGAAGCAAAGTTTGGTAGACCTAGTCCACCCTTCAATTTACTAAGGTATAACGTGGCCTTTGGTATCCATGGTTTAGTTTTACCCCAGATAAAGGCTAAGACTCTGCGCTGTATGATTCTGAGGAAGTATGCAGGCAATGGGATGGGTAGAACCCTGAATAAATATAAGAATTTCGGTAAAATTGATATCTTTATATCGTTAATCCGTCCCAACCAAGATAGCGGGAGGGAAGACCATTGCTTCATATAGTTAGTGACTTGTTTAAGTAAAGGGAGATAGTTAGCCCTAAATAAGTCTTTGAGTGATGTTGTGAGTTGAACACCTAAATAAGATAATTGGGTAGGGACCCAGTGAAACGGTAGGTTGGATTGGAGATGTATGAGGTCCTTCTTATCCAAGGAGATATTGAGTACATTCGATTTTGTGGGGTTAACTTTGAGTCCAGAGACTGTAGCAAATTTATCCAAAATATTTAACAAATTAGGAGCGGATATGTGCGGGTGAGATAAAAAAATGAGGAGATCGTCAGCAAAAAGACACAATTTATGTTGGTAACCACCTATTTCGATACCTTTAATATCTGAATTGGATCTAATTAGTTGCGCCAATGGTTCAATAAGGAGAGCGAAAAGTAGGGGAGATAAAGGACAACCCTATCTAGTACCTCTACAAATATTCATCATAGCAGATTTATAACCGGCATACTTAATGTATGCTTTTGGATGGTCGTACAATGAGGAGATCCATTTTAGAAAATGATTCCCAAATCCCCATTTTTGTAGCATATATTGCATATATGGCCAGGTGACAGAATCAAACGCCTTCCTAATGTCTAAGGATACGAGGCATGATGGGATACGTCTAGTCTTAGCTGCGTGCATGAGTAAGATAGCGCGTCTGATGTTGTCACCTGCCTGTCTTTTTGGCATGAAGCCAGTTTGATCTCGGTGTATTAATTGACCTATAATGTTATTGAGGCGTGTAGCCAAAATTTTTGCTAATAACTTGATATCTAGGTTGAGGAGGGATATAGGACGGAAGTTCGTCCAGGAAGTAACATCTGAATGGGGTTTGGGAATCATTACTATAATAGAAGTAAGCGTTTCTGTCCGAAAGGACTGGTTTGTAAGGATAGAGTTGAAAGCTCTAGTCAGAATAGGTGCTAAAATATGTGAAAACTGTTTGTAATACATTGCCGAAAACCCGTCAGGGCCCGGCCTTTTATGGGGTTTCAATTGTTTTATGGCATTCAAAACTTCATGGTTTGTAATAGGGCTTTCCAGATTATCTTGCTGTGTCTGATCCAGGGTAGGAAGCTTAATGTTAGAAAACAAGGTATCCGCTTTTAATGTGTCAAACTCTTGGCTAGGGGAGTACAGTTTAGTTAAATTGGAATGAAATATTTCAAGTATTTTTACCGGGTTACTGGTATAGCCATCACGGGAAGTCTTCAGTCTGAAAGAAGACTGTACTTTTTGTAGTGTTTTTAAGCTACGTGCCATGGGCGTATCGGGTTTGTTGGCCTTGAGATATTGGGTGTGCTGGCGTTTACGTATTAATTTATCAGCAGAGTCTGATAAAAAGAGGTCTAGCTCTAAGCGTGCTTTGTCTAACTTTGTATGGTTAGTGGCAGTCGGAGTAGATTGAAAGGTAGAATGGCATGTATTAAAAGCAGATTCCAGTTTGGCAAACATTAATTTACGCTCTCTCTTAAGTGATGATGCTAATTGAATAAGATTTCCTCGAATTACTGATTTATGAGCCTCCCATAAAGTTAGGGGAGAAACGTCATCTGTATCGTTAAAGGAGATATATTCAGACAGCGCTTGCTCTATTAAAGATTTATGAGAAGGGTGAGTTAATAGGGAATCATTAATGTTCCAATTAGTATCGTGAGATCTGGGTACCGTTGAGGCGATGGTGGTAAAAACAGCACAATGGTCCGACCATGGAAGTGGAATAATTCTGGATGAGACTATTTCAGGAATCATACTTGATGGGACCAGGATATGATCGATACGAGAGAATGATTTATGTGGGTATGAGTAGTGTGTATAACGTCTATTGGTAGGGTTGAGTTCCCTCCATGTATCTACTAATTTATGTACTGACAATAAGGGCTGTAGGGTTAATTTATTAGTGCTGGTATTGGGGGCGATTGGGGATTTGTCTAGAAAAGGGTAAACCGTAGCATTGGAGTCTCCACAAAGGATTACCGTACCAAATTTATGCGTTTCTACCATTTGAAAAAGATGGGCCAAAAAAGCTAATGGTCGTTTATTAGGGGCATAATAAGAGACAACAGTAATAGGGGTATCAGAGAGGTAACCAGTGAGCAAAATGTATCTACCCTCTGGGTCATTTAGTTGGGAGACAAGGGTAAATGGGGTGTTACGATGGAAGCCTATTAGAGTACCCCGTTGTTTAACTGAAGCTGAGGCAACATAGAATTGTGGGTACGTTGACGAGAGGAATTTGGGATGGGCGTCTACTTTAAAATGGGTTTCCTGCAAACAAATAATATGGGCCTTTTTAGCATGAAAAGTGCGCATAGCTTTTGAACGTTTGTGAGGAATATTAAACCCTTGTACATTTAAGGATAAAACATTTATGGGGGCCATGACTGTATAACATGTAATACTATAACATAAAAAGCATAACTTACTTCAAGATTCATGAACCCCACCTGGAGAGAGAGAAGAGTAAATAAAATAGAAGGGAAAAGATGAAGGAAAAAAAAATCGATCAACCCTATTATAATAGCAGAATATCAAAAGAGATGGGTAATAAAACAGGGTGTAGGAACGTCTACAGAGCCTACTCAAGAAGCTCTGAGAGGTTCCAAAGCCATCAACAGGGACCCGCATAATCTTATCGGGTATCTGGAGATGGTACAGGGGGCAACAAGAAATTCCTAGGGGGAGAAGGGCTCCGGAGGACCACGTCTAGAAAAAAAAAATATATATAAAAAAAAAAAAAAATATATCCACTGTAAGCAAAGGCCTAAACCTGAAGAAGAACATATATAACTATATATTGTGGATATACCAGTTAGCTTGCTGGTAAAAATATGTTTTAGAAAAAGGAGAGAGGGAAAAAAAAAGAGCTGTGGAGTAGTAACAGTATAGGCCCCTGATGGTGATAGGAGGATAAAAAAAAAGTGGAGAAGAAGATTCAATTAAATAGTGGGCAAACTGGTGAAAACATGTAAATGGAGTAAAGATTACTTTCGACCAGCAATTATTGCTGAAATCAGGTGTAAGCTGAACAGTTTAAGTTTGTGTATCAGTCCATTGAATCTTCGTTGGAGGGGGCTGGGTTATCAAACCTTCCACGTTTGTGATTATGCTGACTAGAAGATGGAGAGGCTCTTCCAGAATTCGTCGCATTATTTTGCTGAGGAGATCTTGAAGCTGAGCGTCTGCGGGAGTGATCAGTTGATGTGGGTTTGTCGGCGATGCCCATTTCAATCAGGGCAGATTGCAGGTCTTCTGGGGATCTACAGACAAATTTCGTTTCTAAGTGTGTAAAGCGTAGGGAAAAAGGAAATCCCCAATGATATGCGATTTGATGCTGTTGCAGAATTTGTAATTGGGGTTTGAGTGCACGTCGTTTAGCGACCGTGAGAGGAGAGATATCAGCAAAAAGTTGGTATGTGTAGCCCTGAAATTGCAGGGAATCTTTATCTCTAGCGGCCGCCAATAATTGCTCCTTGGATCTAAAATAGTGGAATTTGGCTATTATATCTCTAGGGGGGCCATTTGTCTTGCGGGGGGCTAAAGCTCTGTGCACCCTGTCAAGTTCCAGTCTTTCCACTGGTATACCAGGTTGTAATTCCTGAAATAACGCTGTTATGGTGGCTTGGAGGTCTAGGACAGTCTCTGGAATTCCTCTAATTCTCAAGTTCGATCGTCTGTCCCTATTTTCCTGGTTTTCTAAACGTGACTGCAATAAAAGATTCTCTTCCTTTAAATTATCAATTTCTGAGGTGTTTTGCTGTGCATGGCAGTCTAGGTCATCCACTCTAATTTCAAGCTCAGCAGTTCTCTGGCCCAATTCTCTAATCTCCTTAGTTAATTTATCTGTTATTTGGTCTGAGGTTTTCTTTAATGCTTTTTGTAGCATTTTTTTCGAATTTGTTAAACATATAGTCATTGGGATAAGTCTGAGATTCCTCAGCCTCAGATTCTGAGCCTGCTGTGTCTTCTGGTAACTGAGGGGGCGCTTTCTTAGAGCGATGTGTGGGATTCTGTGAAGAAGCAGCCGCCGCCATCTTAGGTGACAGTCTGGCCGGCGCTGTTTTAGGTAAGGACACCTTAAATTTATTCTTTTGGCCCCGCAGGACCATTCTTTTATCACCTGGGGTCTTAGTGCGGCTGGTGCTGTGGTTTTGTACCGTTCGCGGTACCGCTGGGACCCGTAGTCCTCCGGTCCTTTCTCCCCACGGAGCGGAGCTCTAAGCAAGCACTACCGCTCGCTCAGGCATCCGCGCATGCGCCTCGTGTGTGAATAGATTCAATACACAAACGACTTTTCAAACTACAAATCATTATCATGAATCAATATACATATCTGGTTATCTCCTGTATTAGCTCTGCAGTCTCTGGTTATCTACTGTACTCGATTTGCAGTCTCTGGTTATCTCCTGTATTAGATCCGCAGTCTCTGGTTATCTCCTGTATTAGATCCGCAGTCTCTGGTTATCTCCTGTATTAGATCCGCAGTCTCTGGTTATCTCCTGTAGTAGATCCGCAGGCCCCGGTTATATCCTGTATTAGATCCGCAGGCTCTGATTATATCCTGTATTAGATCCGCAGTCTCTGGTTATATCCTGTATTAGATTTGCAGTCTCTGGTTATCTCCTGTATTAGATCCACAGTCTCTGGTTATCTCCTGTATTAGATCCACAGTCTCTGGTTATCTCCTGTATTAGATCCGCAGTCTCTGGTTATCTCCTGTATTAGATCCGCAGTCTCTGGTTATCTCCTGTATTAGATCCGCAGTCTCTGGTTATCTCCTGTATTAGATCTGCAGTCTCTGGTTATCTCCTGTATTAGATCCGCAGTCTCTGGTTATCTCCTGTATTAGATCCGCAGGCTCTGGTTATATCCTGTATTAGATCTGCAGTCTCTGGTTATTTCCTGTACTAGAGTTTCAGTCTCTGGTTATCTCCTGTACTAGATTTGCAGTCTCTGGTTATCTCCTGTATTACATTTGCAGTCTCTGGTCATCTCCTGTATTAGATTTGCAGTTTCTGGTCATCTCCTGTATTACATTTGCAGTCTCTGGTCATCTCCTGTATTAGATGTGCAGTCTCTGGTTATCTCCTGTATTAAATTTGCAGTCTCTGGTCATCTCCTGTATTAGATTTGCAGTCTCTGGTCATCTCCTGTATTAGATTTGCAGTCTCTGGTCATCTCCTGTATTAGATTTGCAGTCTCTGGTTATCTTGTGTATTAGATCCGCCGTCTCTGGTCATCTCCTGTAGTACGTCTCTCAGTGAGCAGTAATAATGTGCAGTAACCTCTAGCAATGAATGAGGAAACAGAAATTTTGTGTTGTAACCTCTAACAATCAGTCAGGGATCGGTAATAAAATGCTGTATCCTCTGGCAACCAATTGCAATTGCTGCCTGATCTGCTGCAGTAAACTGAGTTTGACTTACTGCTATTTGTTATATGTCTAAGAGCGGTTGGGGGGCCCAAGAAAATGTTTGCCTAGGGCCCAAACAATATTAAAGATGGCCCTGCTTTTGGTGTGTCCCTGTGCTTGGCAGAATCAGATGAGGTCAGGCAACTATCTGTGGCCATACTTAGTTGAGCGGTATACAGTATCCTGAAATCTTTTTGCCTGCTATGGGTTATAGCACTTTACTTATGTCCACTGCTCTTCGCACTGCTTTAATTAATAAGGACACAAATGTGCACAGATTTACCGTATATATTTTACAGTCATTTTCACAAAATATGATGCTTCAACCATTCATGGGCGTTAGATAAAATGCTGTCCATCAGCGCATTGCAATCATGTTTCATGTTTTAGCTCAGGGTTTCTCAACCAGGGTTCCATGGATTCCAAGGGTTCCTCCAGACGTTGCTGGAGGTTCCTTGAGCAAAAAGCAATTTCTGCCTCTCAGATTAGCTCCCATTGACACTATTGATGTTTTTAGCTATCTGTAAGGGTGCAATTCTTCCCAATGACCATAAGTGTAATGCCCCGTACACACGATCGGAAATTCCGCCAGCAAAAATCAGATGTGAGCTTTTGGTCGCAAATTCCGACCGTGTGTATGCTCCATCGGACTTTTGCTGGCGGAATTCCCGCCAGCAAAAGATTGAGAGCAGGTTCTCAATTTTTCGGTTGGAAAAAGTTACGATCGGAAATTCCGATCGTCTGTACCAATTCAGAAGCGCAAAATTCCTACGCATGCTCGGAAACAATTCGACACATGCTTTGAAGCATTGAACTTAATTTTCTCGGCTCGTCGTAGCATTGTACATCACCGCGTTCTTGGCGGTCGAAAGTTCAGAGAACTTTTGTGTGACCATGTGTATGCAAGCCAAACTTGAGTGGAATTCTGTCGGAAAAAACATCCAAGTTTTTTCCGACGGAAAATCCACTTGTGTGTACGGGCCATTAGGAGCATTTTCCCACTGATCATCACACTAAAGTATTATGGGTTGTAGATCTAATACTTTTTAGCAGGGGTACCCGAGACCTGACATTTATTTTAAGTGTTCCTCTATGTTTAAAAGGTTGAGAAAGGGTGGTTTAGCTAAACAATTAGAACTCCAAGCTGTATAATAGCCACGTGGGTATGTAGTATTGTAGTAAATAAGACTCTGGTCGGATAGTTACAGTACGTTGTAAGACGTGGGAAAGCTCAGCCATGTAAAGTCACTGGAATTCTAGAAGAATAAATTTGGCAATTGGGTGTAACCTACAGCTGATGCCCACAATTTTGAGCCAACTTGACATGTCTGCAACAATGTTGTCAAACCTGAATATTGTTTGCCTTCAGGTGAACCTTTTCTGATTGAATGATTAAATGGAACTGACTCTACATAGCAGGAGGGAAAAGGATGACTGTTCTGACTTACATAAGAGTGTAAATTTCATCTTGAATGTTTGATATGGGGAATTTCATATTTCCCTGACCGTAGTAAAAAATGAACAAATAAAATATATGCAAGACTGCTTTGCATTCCCTTTAAAGAATATCTAAATCCAAGAACACAACTGTAATATAGTATATTACAGCCTACCTTTCTTTAGGTGTGGTGACTGCATTAGTTTCCTTTTTCTGTTGATCTTACCAGGAAATCCAATGTGCTTGTAACTTCCTGTGAAATTAGCTAAAATCTCAATTGACTTTTCCAGCTGTCTTCTATGAAATATAAAACACCCCAAATGTAATGGGGATTAAGGGAGGAGAAGGTGTTTGTAGTTCAAAACCAGGAGAACAGCCTAGGGTGACATTTCCACACCTCCAGTCATATAGTACAGTGAGTGAGCATTGGGTTAAATGACCTGACTGATAAACTGGCATTTCAAAATCTCTGCGTTTTCAAGCACTTTTCGCCAAATACGCTTCTTTTAACCACTTCCTGGCTCACGAACATTTACGGCGGCAGGTTGATCCCCTGCACGAATCGCGCACCTGTACGTCGGCTCTTTTAAGAGCCATAGCAGGCGGGGGACCCGATGCACATGGCCAGCAGGCGCGATGTCTGGCCACCCGCGATCATGGGCACAAGGGCCAGAAAGGGGATTTGTGTGTGTAAACACACAAATCCCTGTTCTGGCAGGAGAGGAGAGACAGATCTGCTGTTCCTAGTAATTAGGAACCGCGATATGTCTCCTCCTCCAGTCAGTACACTCCCCCCACAGTTAGAAACACACCCAGGGAACACATTTAACCCCTTGATCACCCCTAGTGTTAACCCCTTCTCTGCCAGTGACATTTATACAGTAATCAGTGCATTTTTATAGCACTGATCACTGGATAAATGTCAAAGGTCCCAAAAAAGTGTCAAAAGTGTCCAATCTGTCCTCCACAATGTTGCAGTCCTGCTAAAAATCACAGATCGCCACCATTACTAGTAAAAAAATTATAATAAAAATGCCATAAATCTATCCCCTATTTTGTAGACGCTATAACTTTTGCGCAAACCAATCAATATACACTGATTGCTATTTTTTTTTTTTTTTTTACCAAAAATAAAACTGATGAGTAAAATTTATAGTAAATCTCACCCATTGTGTGCAAGAAATGAAGTACTACAGGAGATGGTGCTTTAACCATTTATTTGTGTTATAATAGTTTATAGATTATTAGATGAAGTACCTTACAAAAAATATTCCTAGTTGAATGAGTGGTTCAGGATATCTGTTATTTCCTCCCCCATAACATCCTATAAGAGAAATAAAGTTTGCCTACAATAAGCATGCATGTTTGGCGAATCACATATAAAAATATTGCAGACCAGTATGTTCAAAGTTATCTTGTACACAATTAATGATGGATTTTCTGGAAATGTACAGTAAGCCCTGTTAAAGCAGCGATCAATCTGTCCTCAAATTGAAGAAATGTTCCTTCCTTTCTAAGGATAAATCAAGCGGTTACACTGACCCTATTGTTTCTATCTGCTTCTAATGGCTAAATACATGAACACAACTATGTTGAGCTGCACTAGTTTGTTCAGATAGCACAACAAATGAATGGGCATAGGGCCAGCAGAAGAACAGCCTGAAAAAACAGACACTGTGAAACTCAAAGAATATTAGTAATTTATAAAGAACTTGCGGAGTGGTGCAGATTCTCTCCTACCAAAGACATACAATGAGAAGAACAGCTAGCTGTGCTCAGATGTCTAGAGAGGTATTTAACAATGCATGAACAGTGTGCTGTATATTCTGGTAAAAGCAATTTCCTAAATCATTAGATTTACTTTTCCTTTATTCGAAAAGTATGTATTCAGTTTGTGCCACCATTGCAGTCAAACCACAGTAATAGGCAACCACTGATATATTGTCAAACTATGATAGCAGAGATAAAGAACCCAAAAGAAAAAAAAATAAATATGAAATATTTCAGAATTCTATGGTTTCTACTTTTGTACTAAATGTTTCTACATGTGTGCTTAAATAGCAGATTTTAGAAAACTACAATTTTCCAAATGCAAATCTATCTCTAATGCCGTGTACACACGAGTGCAATTTCCGACAGAAAAAGTCAGACGGAATCTTTTCATCGGATATTCCGATCGTGTGTGTGCCTCATCGGACTTTTTTTTCCGAAAATTCTGACAGACCTAGAAATAGAACATGTTCTAAATATTTCCGACGGAACCAATTCCTATCGGGAAAACTGCTCGTCTGTATGCTGTTCCGACGGAGCAAAAACGATGCATGCTCTGAAGCAAGTACGAAACGGAAGCTATTGGTTACTGGCTATTGAACTTCCTTTTTTTTAGTCGTGTCGCACGTGTTGTACGTCACCGTGTTCTTGACGATCGGACATTGGTGTGATCGTGTGTACCCAAGACAGTTTCAGCGGAATTCCGTCGGAACTCCGTTGGAAAAACCTTTATGCGGCGTACACACGGTTGGAATTTCCGATGGAAACAGTCCGATGGGAGATTTTCATCAGATTTTCCGACTGTGTGTATGCCCAACGGTCTTTTTCTGTCGGAATTTCCGACGGACTTTGAATTGAGAATCTGTTCTCAATTTTTCCGACGGAAAACCTTTCTATCGGATTTTCCGATTGTGTGTATGCAATTCCGACACGCAAAATTCCAACGCATGCTCGGAAACAATTCAACGCATGCTCGGAAGCATTAAACTTCCCTTTTATAGTGCTGTCGAACGTGTTTTATGCCGCTGTGTTATTGACCGTCGGAATTTGGTGTGATCGTGTGTAGGCAACACAGCTTGAGCGGAATTCCGACGGAATTCCGTCGGAAAAACCGTCAGAGTTTTTTCCGATGAGAATTCCGATCGTGTGTACGCGGCATTAGAGTTTATTCCGACGGGAAAACCGGTCGTGTGTACACGGCATAAGAAGGAACTTCTACCAGTGTATGGAGAAAATGCTTACCAAATCCATTGACCTCAAACTACAAAAAAGAGGTCAGCGTGCACTTATGATAAGTTCAAAAGCAATAATCATCATGCCAATCACTTGGAGAACTCAATCAACTGTTGGCAGATAAAAATATGTGCATCTAGGTGTGTATAAAGACAAGATGTAAAGGCGCTCCAGACAAAATGGAATTTTAGACTTACCAGATCCAATGACTTGCATCAAAGTGGCCATTCGGCACTTATGGTAGGTTATGGAAGAAACAACTATGAAGGCTGTCTCCTACTCACCATCAAGTTGTTATATCATCAGTTGAACCACACAGCTCCATAACCTAGGATGGCAAGGAATTCCTTTCCTTCTCTCCCCTCCTTCACGCAACCTAACAGACTGACTCAAGACACTGCACTGTCCACTGTTAACTCTTCTCTGTGAACACTGGAAGTTTAGAGAAGTAGCATTGAGAAAGCAGGAGCCAGCAGCATTGAAAGTTGTAAACTGCAAGTGCTGGAGTAAGATTTTTAAAGTGGTTATAAACCCTAAACTTTTTTTATCTCAATGCCTGCATTTTACTTCGAGCCAAAGCTCGTTTGGCTGTACTTCTCCTGTGGATCACAGAAGTGCAGTTCGTTCTGCACTGCTGTGACCCATTTTTAGCCAAACAGCGGGCTGAAGCCCACTGCCGGCTGACATCACAGAGCCTGTCCAGGTAGTGGAAAGATTTTGACCATATGGTCAGGATCCACCCACATGCTTGGACCGGCATCCAGCCTCTTAGCAGCCTGCTGAGAGCCCAAACCGGCTGCTCCTGCCCCCTCCATAGCCCAGCACTCCAGTGAGCGCACCGAGAGAGGAGGGGGGCAGAGCAGAGACAGCGTTGACTGACAGTCACCAGCTCTCTGCTCACGGAGCTCTGAAAACCAAGCGATCTGCGTTTGATCGTTCCATTCTCAGTCCTAGAGATAGCGGGGGACAGATGCAGCATTGGACCAATGCTGCATCCACCTACAGTAGGTAAGTATGAATCCCCCAAAAACAATCCCTTTACTTCTCTTTTAATGTTAGCATGTTTTTGGAGATATTACCTCCTTGCAGTATTTGATAATATTAACTGCAGTTTTTTTTTTTACATTTATGCTACAAAAAAAATAAGCTATCATGTGATCAAAAACACAAAAGAATTGTGTCTCAATAGTATAAAATTAAATAAAAATGTACAACTTTAATATTCAAATATTCAAAAATATATATATATTTAATATAAAAAATAAAAACTAAGGGGAGCCCAGTAAGGAAGGGGTTAATTAGGTAGCAATACTGTATAAGTGTTTATTATTTGCTGTTGGCAGCTGAAGTAGGGCCAAGAAAGCAATGTATCATTTTGTTTTGTTTTTTCTACCTAAAACATACAGACTGTCACCGTTTTTTTTTCTCCTGTCCCTACGCGTGGCGTCATGTGACTTCATCAGGAGATCCCCTGATGAAGTCACATGACGCCACGCGTAGGGACAGGAGAGGCATTCACAACAATAGAGGAAACAGAGGAAACGAGCTTGGCGCTCGTCTAAGATAAGAAATTACTGTATTTTTATTTGTGAGTACTATTGTGAGTACTATTGTCGCGCTATATTAAACTGTTTTATTGAGTAAAATTTTAAAGCATACTACACTATACCGCTCCCCCCTCATTTTTTACCTACCACTCCGGCATCTGCCATGAGTTACAAAGGCTAGATATACCTGGAACCAGGGAAAATGATAAATGGTTTTCAAATTTTTTTACAAATAAATATGTGAAAAATGAAGTCACATGACGCCACACGTAGGGACAGGAGAGGCATTCACAACAATAGAGGAAACAGAGGAAACAAGCTTGGCGCTCCTCTAAGATAAGAAATTACTGTATTTTTATTTGTGAGTACTATTGTGAGTACTATTGTCGCGCTATATTAAACTGTTTTATTGAGTAAAATTTTAAAGCATACTACACTATACGGCTCCCCCCTCATTTTTTACCTACCAATCCGGCATCTGCCGTGAGTTACAAAGGCTAGATATACCTGGAACCAGGGAAAATGATAAATGGTTTTCAATTTTTTTTTACAAATAAATATATGAAAAGTGTGGCGTGCATTTGTCAATACTTTTTAGAACCACGTTTCACTGCAATTACAGCTGCAAGTCTTTTTGGGGATGTCTCTTCCAGCTTTGCACATCTAGAGAGTAAAATGTTTGCCCATTCTTCTTTGCAAAATAGCTCAAGTTCTGTCAGATTGGATGAAGAGCGTTTGTGAACAGCAATTTTCAAGCCTTGCCCCAGATTCTCAATTGGATTTAGGTCTGGACTTTGACTGGAACATTCTAACACATGAATATGCTTTGATATAAACCATTCCATTGTAGCTCTGGCTGTATGTTTAGGTTCGTTTTTCTGCTAGAAGGTGAACCTCTGCCCCAGTCTTAGGTCTTTTGCAGACTCTAACAGGTTTTCATCTAAGATTGCCCTGTATTTGGCTCCATCCATCTTCCCATCAACTCTGACCAGCTTCCCTGTCCCCGCTGAAGAAAAGCATCCCCACAACATAATGCTGCCACCACCATGTTTCACGGTGGGGATGGTGTGTTTAGGGTGATGTGCAGTGTTAGCTTTCTGCCACACATAGCGTTTTGCTTTTAGGTCAAAAAGTTAAATCTGACCAGAGCACCTTCTTCCACATGTTTGCTGTCCCCCCCCCCCCCCCCCCACATGGCTTCTCGCAAACTGCAAACGGGACTTCTTATGGCTTTCTTTCAACAATGGCTTTCTTTTTCCCACTCTTCCATAAAGGCCAGATTTGTGGCATGCACGACTAATAGTTGTCCTGTGGACAGATTCTCCCACCCAGTGGCGGCCTGTCCATTAGAGGGCACCTGGGCGCTGCCCCCTCTATCCACGGCAGCCACATCCTAATTAATGCTCTATGATCCACATGCCGCTACCCCCTATTCATGTGTCCGGCCATTTCAGGATGCCAGCACATGAATTACAGCAGTTGGGGTGCTTTTTTGAAGCACCTGATTAGAGCCAGAGGCTCTAATAGGCTTTAAAATAGGGTGGGCTTGGGTCGCAGAGCATTACGCCATGAGCCCACCCAAGTGTTACAACAGCAAATTAATATTCGTTGTAACACTGATCCTCCTACCAGCCAATCGGTAAGCGGGTCTGATACGCGTCACCCGATTGGCTGAAAGGACAGGTGATCCTATTGGATGCCTAGGAGGAGGGGAGGAGACGCATGGCGAAAGCAAGGAGGAGAAAACACAGGAGCCACTCCCCGATGCCCGCCGCAGCCTGATGTCTGCCGATGCCCCGATCCCCGATGTGCCCACCGATGCCCCGATCCCTGCAGCTGCCCGATGTGCCCTGCTGATGCCTGATCCCCGCTGCCTAGATGGTGTAAGTGCCGGTGGACCGGCAGACAGCGAGGGGGGGGTTGGTTGTTTTCCGCCCCCCAAACAAAAAAAACACCAGCTGCCACTGCTCCTACCTGAGCTGTGGATCTCTGCAGCTCCTCCAGAGTTACCATGGGCCTCTTGGCTGCTTCTCCGATTAATGCTCTCCTTGCCCGGCCTGTCAGTTTAGGTGGACGGCCATGTCTTGGTAGGTTTGCAATTGTGCCATATTCTTTCCATTTTCAGATGATGGACTAAACAGTGCTCGTGAGATGTTCAAAGCTTGGGATATTTTTTTATAACCTAACCCTGCTTTAAACTTCTCCACAACTTTATCCCTGACCTGTCTGGTGTGTTTCTTGGCTGTCATGATGCTGTTTGTTCACTAAGGTTCTCTAACAAACCTCTGAGGGCTTACCAGAACAGCTGTATTTATACTGAGATTAAATTACACACAGGTGGACTCTATTTACTAATTAGGTGACTTCTGAAGGCAATTGGTTCTACTAGATTTTAGTTAGGGGTATCAGAGTAAAGAGGGCTGAATACAAATGCACACCACACCTTTCACATATTTATTTGTAAAGAATGTTGATCATGTTCCTTCCACTTAACAATTATGTGCCACTTTATGTTGGTCTATCACATGCAATCCCAATGGGATTTAACATTTTTGGTTGTAACATGACAAAATGTGGAAAATTTCAAGGGGTGTGAATACTTTCATGACTAGCTAAACTGTATCAGTGTTTGTTTCATTTTTACATTTACTGAACAGACTCCAGTCAAATGTGAATAGTTGCAACAGGCAGCTCTGATACACAGAACAGGACCTCAGCTGTCAAAGTGACAGCATGTCCTATCAGCTATATGTGTGGGCTCATCGGGCAAGATGGGCATAAAAGGTATGTCCTGGTCCTAAACTGGTTAGTAATAATGTTTACCCTAACGCTTAACCCCCCCCCCTCCCTGAACCTTAACCCTTTTATATGACCACAATACTTGTGCCTTTAACACTTACCTAACCCTTAACACCTAAAGCATGTCCAAACTAGGGTTGAACCTAGATTTAATCAGAACCTAGGTTCGGACCAAACTTTTGCCCGACTGGCCCCCTGTTTGGCAGGAGCTAAGCATCATATATAGAAACAAAATTTCTACTGCTTCTATATATGACAGCTTCCCACTGTCACTGATTTCTAAGGAAGTAGTAGGTGCTTTTATCAAGAAAATCCCCACCATGTATGCAAAGGTGTATGGATAGCAGTGACATCACTGCCCAAATATGGCCACTGCCCTGATTTGGGCAATTATGTCACCAGGTCCATTATCATTGCCCCTTCCCTTGTATAACTGATGGCAGCTCAGGGAGTTTGGGTGGTGCTGTCAGTATTGGTCGTATGTGTTGGGTCATCAAGTTTTTTTTTTTTTTCCTAGGGAGTCATTCTTGATCATGATTGATAAAGGATTTACAACAAGGGACTTTTATTTTTATTTTTAAAGTTTAACTAAAGGCAAAACTTGTTTTTTAGTTTTGAATGGAGTGGAGATGGACTAGAACTTGCTGTCTGTGCCACCGTTAAGGAGATTCACCCTCTCTATTGGTCCAGTTTACCATTGTCCTTGAAAGTGAAAGTAAAAGAAAATTCCAAATTTCTATCAGAAAAGTGATACGAATTGGGCATTTTTAATATTTCACTGTAAGCATTTAAAAAATCATTGCTCCTGGCTAAATTGATTTTGTTTTGCACTGGAACATGTTCCTCTGGGAAGGTGTTGGTTTTTGTGTTGGTCTATCACATAAAATCCCAATAAAAATACATTAACGTTTTTGGTTGTAACATGACAAAATGTGGAAAATGTCAAGGGGTATGAATACTTTTTCAAGGCACTGTATATTGTATGTTCACATCAGTCCTGCAGCACTAGGCTTGAATCCCAACCATGGCACCACCTTCCTCGAGTTTTCACGTTCTCCCAGTGCCTACGTGGGCTTCCTCCTGGTACTTTGGCTTCCTCCCACACTCCTAAGACATGCTGGTAGGTTAATTGTCTTCTATCTAAATAGACCCTAATATGTATGAATGTGAGTTAGGGACCTTAGATTGTAATCTCATTGGGGGCAGGGACTGAAGAGCTGTATCTAGTGACTGTATTTATGGATGAGTGAATCATCTAGAGAAGTTGGAGAATTTGGGGAAATCTGCTTACCTTATCTAACTAAATGAATTGTAAATTTTGATTTGAGTATGTGCATGTAGGTTTGTCCAATCTGTAGAATTTAAGGACCATATTAAAGTAAATTTCTCATCAGCCAAAAAAAAAGATTAGAAATTTGCCTGATTTTTGCATTTTATAAATTGGAATCAGTACTACTAATAATGATAATATTTAATAATAATGTTTTAAGAATTATAGATTTAACAATATAATAAACAACAATAACAGCAGTAATGTAGAACAGTTTATATTGTGGGCATATGATTTTGCGTGCCGTTTAAGTATATATGCATAAGGCAGCACTTATAAATGCCATCAGAAGCAAGCAAAGCATTTGAGATAGAGAACAGACTCTGATGGCTTACATTTTAAATTCGGTTTGACTTTTTTTGCAGTTAACAAGCTCCACTTCAGTGTGTTCAGCTATTAAAATCCCTTGTTTCAGCAAAGTATAGCCTTATTTCAATAGTGTTAAGATGCTGATTTGACAGAACTATACCCGGTGGCACAGGAAGGAGGACATTTTGGCTAAGAAAGGGTGCTAGTCAGTTTCTAGTGAATTTATTCCAAGTTTCTTCTATTCCAAACCTTACATTTTGGGTCTTTGTTTAATTTAAGTGTTCAGGTGTCCTGAGGGTTGAGAGGACAATCTTTAGTGTAGGTATAATCTGATAAACTGTCTATGGAGTACTGCAGAGCATTCCTTAAACAAAATGGTCCTATTACTAATTTACACCACGGGCAGCTGCTTTGTCCCATCTATAATCACCCATCTACAATATCCAGGAGACTGTTATTGCATGTTTATTGGTCTCTTAACCACTTGCCGACCGCCCCCTATATATACGTCGGCAGAATGGCACGTACAGGCAGAACCACGTACCTGTACGTGCCATTCTTCCGGCGGGTGGGGGGTCCGATCGGACCCCCCCCGGCCGGCGGGGACGGTCGGGATCGCTTCAGGAGCGATCCGGGATGAGGGGACGGCCAGTGGTTTCTGGCCACCCCCTCGCGATCGCTCCTGGCGAATCAGATGCTTCCTCTGTCTGTGTCAATCAAAACACAGGCAGAGGAAGTGATGTCACGCTCGGTGCGCCGGTCTATGTGACCGGAACGCCGAGCTGTGAACATCTAAAGGTTAGTGCACAAACAGTACACTGACACCAGTACACATAGGCACACAAAACACCCCCCTGTCACCCCCTGATCACCCCCCAGATCACCCCCTCCCCCCCCAGTCACAGTGTCACTAATTGCAGTGATCATTTTTTTACTGATCACTGCATTTAGTGTCAGTGTGACTGTAATAACTGTCAGGGCAGTTAGTTTTAGGTCCAAGGTAGCCCCCCCCCCCCCCCTAATAAAGGTTTAACCCCTTGATTGCCCCCCAGGTAACCCTTTCACCCCCTTTTGCCAGTGTCACTAAGCGATCGTTTTTCTGATCGCTGTATTAGTGTCACTGCTGTCGCTAGGTAACCATTTTTTTTTTTTAGGTAACCGCCATGTTTATATAGGTTCATAAATAGGTTTATAGGTCAGGTACCCCCATATTACAACCTAAATAAAGGTTTTAACCCCCTGATTGCCCCTAGAGTTAACCCTTTCACCAGTGATCACAGTATAACTGTCACTGGTGACGCTGGTTAGCCAGTTAGTTATTTCGTTATTTAGGTTCCCCGTCAGGTTTTTATATAGCGTCAGGTACCCCCATATATTACCTAATAAAGGTTTTAACCCCCTGATTGCCCCTAGTTAACCCTTTCACCCCCTTTTGCCAGTGTCACTAAGCGATCGTTTTTCTGATCGCTGCATTAGTGTCGCTAGGTAACCATTTTTTTTTTTTTAGGTAACCGCCATGTTTATATAGGTTCATAAATAGGTTTATAGGTCAGGTACCCCCATATTACAACCTAAATAAAGGTTTTAACCCCCTGATTGCCCCTAGAGTTAACCCTTTCACCAGTGATCACTGTATAACTGTCACTGGTGACGCTGGTTAGCCAGTTAGTTATTTCGTTATTTAGGTTCCCCGTCAGGTTTTTATATAGCGTCAGGTACCCCCATATATTACCTAATAAAGGTTTAACCCCCTGATTGCCCCTAGTTAACCCTTTTCACCCCCTTTTGCCAGTGTCACTAAGCGATCGTTTTTCTGATCGCTGCATTAGTGTCGCTAGGTAACCAGTTTTTTTTTTTTGTATTACTGTTACGGGTGACGCTGGTTAGTTAGCTTGTTTTTTATACTGTCAGGGCACCCGCCATTTATTACCCAATAACGGTTTAACCCCCTGATCGCCCGGCGGGTGATATCAATTAGGTTTTAGGGTCAAATAAGGTCTGCGTCGCCCCAGGTTAGTGCCAGTACCGCAAACACCCACGCACAAAGCATACACCTCCCTTAGTGGCACAGTATCTGAACAGATCAATATCTGATCTGATCAGATCTATACTAGCGTCCCAGCAGTTTAGGGTTCCAAAAAAAAACGCATTGTTAGCGGGATCAGCCCAGATACCTGCTAGCACCTGCGTTTTCCCCCTCCGCCCAGCCCAGCCCACCCAAGTGCAGTATCGATCGATCACTGTCACTTACAAAACACTAAGCACACATAACTGCAGCGTTCGCAGAGTCAGGCCTGATCCCTGCGATCGCTAACATTTTTTTTGTGGTAGCGTTTTGATTCAGTCGCTTCAGTCAGGAGCTTTTTTACCTGTGAATCTCAAAAAAATAAAAAAAAATAAAATAGTTGTCGTTTTATTGTTCTCTCTCTCACACTCTATTCTCTCTCTATTGTTGCTCTTTTTTTACTCCATTCTATTCTGCAATGTTTTATTATGTTTTATTATGTTTTATTATGTTTTATCATGCTTGCTTTTCAGGTATGTAATTTTGTTTACTGTGTGTTTTAGTGTTGAGCATTTTTTTGTTTTCAGGTGCGCCATTCAGTTGCAACGCGGATTTATTTATCTTGACAGCAACAGCGTTTGCTCCCACGATACATAAAGCCGCGACTCCAACGCTGTAGGAGGTGATTTCACCACCACAGTTAAAAAAAAGAGCATATATGCCGAAGCATGGGGGCAGCAGGGGGGGGGGGGAGCGATTGGCTCCTAATGCCACGTACATACGGTCGAAATTCCGACCGTGTGTACACGGCATAACTTTTGCGGGAGGATGCCCCCATGCATCGGCATATATAAATGGTGCATGTATGCCCATCATTAGAAGTGGGTGGATGAAGGGAGGTATTCTAATGGTGGGCATACCCACCAATCAATCTCTTTTTTTTCGTTCAGCCAAGAGGCTGCATGAAAAAAAAAAGATTACAATATATGTCCAGTATGTTGCTGGACTTTGAATGGTTATACCAGAATGATGCCTGCAGGTTTAGGTATCATCTTGGTATCATTCTTTTCAGCCAGTGATCGGCTTTCATGTAAAAGCAATTCTAGCGGGTAATTAGCCTCTAGACTGCTTTTACAAGCAGTGGGAGGGAATGTCCCCCCTCCCGGATATAAACCGCGCCATTGGGAAATTGGGAAAGCATTTTATCACACCAATCTTGGTGTGGTCAGATGCTTTGAGGGCAGAGGAAAGATCTAGGGTCTAATAGACCCCAATTTTTTCAAAAAAAGAGTACCTGTCACTGCCTATTGCTATCATAGGGGATATTTACATTCCCTGAGATAACAATAAAAATCATAACAAAGAAAAAAAATGGAAGGAACAGTTTAAAAATAAAATAAAAAAGCTAAATAAATAAAAAAAAAAACAAAAAAAAAAAAAAAAAAGCACCCCTGCCCCCCCTTCTCTTGCGCAAAGGCGTACACAAGCGTTGGTCTGGCGTCATATGTAAACAGCAATTGCACCATGCATGTGAGGTATCACCGCGAAGGTCAGATCGAGGGCAGTAATTTTAGCAGTAGACCTCCTCCGTGAATCTAATGTGGTATCATGTAAAGGCTTTTAAAGGCTTTTAAAAATGTATGTAGTTTGTCGCCACTGCGTGTTTGTGCGCAATTTTAAAGCATGTCGTGTTTGGTATCCATGTACTCGGCCTAAGATCATATTTTTTATTTCATCAAAAATTTGAGCAATATAGTGTGTTTTAGTGCATTAAAATAAAAAAAAGTGTATTTTTTCCACAAAAAATGCGTTTGAAAAATCGCTGCGCAAATACTGTGTGGAAAAAAAAAAATGCAACACCCACCATTTTAATCTGTAGGGCCTTTGCTTTAACAATATATATAGTGTTTGGGGGTTCAACGTAATTTTCTTGCAAAAAAAAAATATGTTTTCATGTAAACAAAAAGTGTCAGAAAGGGCTTTGTCTACAAGTGGTTAGAAGAGTGGGTGACGTGTGACATAGGCTTCTAAATGTTGTGCATAAAATGCCAGGACAGTTCAAACCCCCCCCAAATGACCCCATTTTGGAAAGTAGACACCCCAAGCTATTTGCTGAGAGCAATGTTGAGCCCATTAAATATTTTTTTTTTTTGTCCCAAGAGATTGAATAATGAAAAAAAAAAAAAATATATATATTTTTTTTACAAAAAGTTGTCACTAAATGATATATTGCTCAAACATGTCATGGGCATATGTGGAAATACACCCCAAAATACATTCTGTTGCTTCTCCTGAGTACGGGGATACCACATGTGTGGGACTTTTTGGGAGCCTAGCTGCGTACGGAACCCCAAAAACCAATCACCGCCTTCAGGCTTTCTAAGGGTGTAATTTTTTTATTTCACTTCTCACTGCCAATCACAGTTTCGGAGGCCATGGAATGCCCAGATGGCATAAAACCCCCCAAAATGACCCCATTTTGGAAAGTAGACACCCCAAGCTATTTGCTGAGAGGTATTGTGAGTATTTTGCAGATCTCGCTTTTTGTCACAAAGTTTTGAAAATTGAAAAAAAAAGAAAAAAAATTTTTTTTTTTTCTTTACTTTCTTCATTTTCAAAAACAAATGAGAGCTGTAAAATACTCACCATGCCTCTCAACAAATAGCTTGGGGTGTCTACTTTCCAAAATGGGGTCATTTGGGGGGGTTTTGTGCTATTTTGGCATTTTATGGCCTTCGAAACGGTGATAGGTAGTGAGGAGTGAAATCAAAAATTTGCACCCTTAGAAATCCTGAAGGCGGTGCTTGGGTTTCGGGGCCCCGTACGCGGCTAGGCTCCCAAAAAGTCCCACACATGTGGTATCCCCATACTCAGGAGAAGCAGCAAAATGTATTTTGGGGTGCAATTCCACATATAACTATGGCATGTGTGAGCAATATATCATTTAGTGACAACTTTTTGAAAAAAAAAAAAAATCTTTTTTATTTTTGTCTTTATTCAATCACTTGGGACTAAAAAAAAAAATATTCAATGGGCTCAACATGCCTCTCAGCAAATAGCTTGGGGTGTCTACTTTCCAAAATGGGGTCATTTGGGGGGGGGTTTTGTACTTCTCTGCCATTTTAGCACCTCAAGAAATGAAATAGGCAGTCATAAATTAAAAGCGGTGTAAATTCCAGAAAATGTACTCTAGTTTGTAGACGCTATAACTTTTGCGCAAACCAATAAATATACGCTTATTGGCATTTTTTTTACTAAAGACATGTGGCTGAATACATTTTGGCCCAAATGTTTGACTAAAATTGAGTTTATTAGATTTTTTTTATAACAAAAAGTAGAAAATCTTTTTTTTTTTCAAAATTTTCGCTCTTTTTTTTTTTTTTTTCCGTTTATATCGCAAAAAATAAAAATCACAGAGGCAATCAAATACCATCAAAAGAAAGCTCTATTTGTGGGAAGAAAAGGACGCAAATTTCGTTTGGTTACAAAATTGCATGACCGCGCAATTACCAGTTAAAGTAGTGCAGTGCGAAATTGAAAAAAGACCTCTGGTCCTTTGGCTGCCAAATGGTCCGGGGCTGAAGTGGTTAAAGTGTATCTCTGGGGGGAAAAAAAATTTGGATATTCCAAAATGGTGCGAGAACAGAAATGTCTTTACGTGGCAGGGATTTTCAACCTCCTTGACTCAATTGGCAAGTCTTGTGGGTCCGTCAATCGAGGTGTATAAAGTTTCCTATCAGATTTAGTAAGCATGTCCTAATTATATTACCTAAAGCCATGGTAGAAGTGTACCCTAAGGCCTTAACTGCTAAAGATGTTCAGAACTGCTGTGGTAACACAATCTAATGCTGGGTTTGGGTTACATCAAGGGTCCACAACCCCCCGGGCTGCAGATCAGTGCCGGTCCATGCCCTGCTTGAGCCCTGGTTCACACTGGTGCGATTTGACATGTCAAATCGGTGACAATTGCCGGTACATGCTGGCTATTATTGATGTTTACATACTTTCCTGTCCATATGTATGTACATTTTTATTTTCTCATTGTGTATGTGTATTTACTGACCTAGCAACTTTCAAGTTTTATTGTTGCTCATTGATGTATAACATTTGTAATAAATCTTTATATATTTATTTTCATCTGTGTTGTGTACATTGGCTATCATGCCGGGTAATTCACAATCATTGTTGTTGCCGCTCCATTACATAAGGCTACTTTCACACTGGAGCGTTGCGGGCGCTGGTGGTAAAGCGGCGCTTTGCAGGCGGGTTTGCAGCACTGCCCCATTGTTTTCTATGGGAAGGAGTGCTTTAGCAGTGGTAAATACACCACTCCTACAGCGCTCCAAAGATGCGGCTTGCAGGACTTTTTTGACCATCCTGCAAGCGCACCGCTCCAGTGTGAAAGCCCTCGGGGCTTTCACACTGGAGACACAGCAGCGGCTGTTTCAGGGCACTTTGCGGGCACTATTTTTAGCGCTGTAGCGCCTGCAAAGCGCCCCAGTGTGAAAGGGGCCTAACATTTTGCAATTAATAAATTGATTTTGTCTCATTGTTCGCTGTGAACATTGGCTAAACCTCTCTCACCTCATCTAAAGTACCAGGGCTACTTCTCTTGTTTTTTGTTGCAATGTGCATAGATCACCCAGGGGGGAGTGTTTTTTCTTAACAAGATTTACGCTTTAAAGTGGTTGTATACCCTAAAATTAAACTTGCACCTACAGGTAAGCCTAGATTAAGGCTTACCTGTAGGTACAAGAAATATCTCCTAAACCTGCACGGTTTAGGAGATATTTAAAAAAAACGTTTTACAACGTTGTCTACGGCGCATGCGCGCCGTAGACAACGGTGCATTTACAGGGTTAATCCCCATATTCAACTGCGGCTTACTGCAGTTGAAGTGTCCCGCGTGCATGCGCGGTGCGACGTCCTCGCCGCTCTGGCCAATGACAGCGCCGCAGCGGCGCTGTGATTGGCCGGAGCGGCGATACCCGGAAGGGTATCTGTTTAGAGATGGATGCGGCCGGAGGGGGAGAAGAACACGGCGTCGGGGGCCCGATCTAAGGTAAGTGATGCATAATGAGCTAGTATGCTAGTCATACTAGCTCATTATGACTTTGTCTTGCAGGTAGTTGACAAAAAAAAAAAATTTTGTTTAAATGGGTATACAACCACTTTAAGTAATGAATGGCTATACATTACTCTACATGGTGGTTTCCCCTCCTGTGGTTTTATTGATTTGTATACAGTGTCTTGAAAAACTATTCATACCCCTTGACATTTTCCAAATTTTGTCATGTTACAACTAAAAACTTAAATGTATTTTATTGGGATTTTATGTGATAGACCAACACATAGTGGCACATAATTGTAAAGTGGAAGGAAAATGATAAATGGTTTTCAACATTTTTTTTTACAAATAAACATCTGAAAAGTGTGGCGTACATTTGTATTCAGCCCCCCCAGTCAGTACTTTGTAGAACCACCTTTCACTGCAATTACAGCTGCAAGTCTTTTTGGGGATGTCTCTACCTGCTTTATACATCTAGGGAGTGACATTTTTTTCCATTCTCCTCTGCAAAAAAAGCTGTCAGATTGGATGGGGAGCATCTGTGAACAGTCATTTTCAATTCTTGCCACAGATTCTCAATTGGATTTAGGTCTGGACTTTGACTGGGCCATTCTAACACATGAATATGTTTTGATCTATTGTAGCTCTGGCTGTATGTTTAGGGTTGTTGTCCTGCTGGAAGGTGAACCTCCACCCCAGTCTCAAGTCTTTTGCAGACTCTAAAAGGTTTTCTTCTAAGATTGCCCTGTATTTTGCTCCATCCATCTTCCCATCGACTCTGACCAGCTTCCCGGTCCCCGTTGAAAAAAAAGCATCCCCACAACACGATGCTGCCACCGCCGTGTTTCACAGTGGGGATGGTGTGTTCAGGGTGATGTGTAGTGTTAGTTTTCTGACACACATAGCATTTTGCTCTTAGGCCAATAAGTTCAATTTTGGTCTCATTTGACCAGAGCACCTTCTTCCACATGTTTGCTGTATCCCCCACATGGCTTTTTGCAAACTGCAAAAGGGACTTCTTATGGCTTTCTTTTAACAAAGACTTTCTTCTTGCCACTCTTCAATAAAGGCCAGATTTGTGGAGAGCACGACTAATAGTTGTCCTATGGACAGATTCTTCCTCCTGAGCTGTGGATCTCTGCAGCTCCTCCAGAGTTACCATGGGCCTCTTGGCTGCATCTATGATTAATGCTCTCTCTGCTCGGCCTGTCAGTTTAGGTGGACGGCCATGTCTTGGTATGTTTGCAGTTGTGCCATACTCTTTCCATTTTCAGATGATGGATCGAACAGTGCTCCATGAGGTGTTCAAAGATTGGGATATTTTTTTATAACCTAACCCTGCTTTAAACTTCTCCACAACTTTATCCCTGACCTGTCATGTGTGTCCCTTGGCCTTCATGATGCTGTTTGTTCACTAAGGTTCTTTGACAAACCTCTGAGTGCTTCACAGAACAGATGTATTTATACTGAGATTAAAGGTCTGAGATTAGGTGACTTCTGAAGGCAATTGGTTCCACTAGATTTTAGTTTGGGGTATCAGAGTAAAGGGGGCTGAATACAAATGCACACCACACTTAAAATTATAAAATTATAAAATTGTGAAAACCATTTAGCATTTTGCTTCCACTTCACAATTATGTGCCGCTTTGTGTTGGTCTATCACATAAAATCCCAATAAAATACATTAACTTTTTTGCTTGTAACATGACAAAATGTGTAAAATTTCAAAGGGTATGAATACTTTTTTAACAATAACAGTTTTTTTTAATACTTGTATAAAAGGTCTTTTTTTATTTTATGGAAGGAATTTTGTGTTACAGCATCTCTTCCACTGATTTCCTCCCTACTGTTGTCTTTAGATAAACAGAACGCACATAATCTGCTCTTTACTGACCTTATAATCACTGGCTGTGCTGGGAAGTTTTTGATTAGTAATTTATCTGTAAAACCAGGGAAAGACATTTTGGAAGACTAGCATTTTCTTTCTTCAGCACTCAACGGAGACTTTACATTTTACTTAAGATATGTCATGATTCACTTTTATTTTGAGCCTTGTGCACCTTACATATATCACATATTATATCTATTTTGAGTTTTTTTCATATGCAAATTTCCAGTGCCTCGCTGTTTGAGTTCGATCAGTCAGTGTGATGTGAAATCTGAAAGAACTTGATATTAGGTACCAATCTTGTCTCTAGGCAATATATTTCTGCATGTATTCAACAAATTTGCATTTTCAAAATGTTTCCAGAGATTTAAAGGAAATCTGTCAACAGCCAAATGCCTGTCTGGGAAAATGTTGGACCTGCCATTCTCAGACTCCCAGGCGGAATACTAGTACAGAGGCAGTCTCCGCACTCACAGTAATGAAGAATACAGGGTATAATTATAGCCAATAACAATCACGTGTCTGGCTACATAATCATTTCTGTCAGTAGCAATAACATTTGGCAAATGATTTTGGATAAACTGAATGTATATTTCAATTGAAAACCTGTATAGAATTGTTGTGAAAGTACTCTCTATCACTAGAGGACTCATTTGATTAGCTGGTGATCTCTGGTTTCTTAATATAGCTCTTGGTTTTTATTTATTTTTTATTTTTTAACTTAAAATGGTTTTAAAGGTTGGTTGGTTGAAATGTCCCTGGTTTTAAATGGTTGGTTGAAATGTCCCTGGTCCCCGGGGCCGAGTCCTGGATTCGGCCTCTATGGTCACCAAATGCTGGACTCTGGAGCGCGCCCGCAAGGTAACCCCCCGGGAGAGCGCTTCTCCCAGGGGGTTATCTGATGTGGGGAGGAGCCGCAAGAGCCACCGAGGGACGCCCAGAAGAGCAGGTTCGGGGCCACTCTGTGCAAAACGAGCTGCACAGTGGAGGTAAGTTTGATATGTTTGTTATTAAAAATTTTTTTAAACTAACCCTAATGCCTCGTACACACGATCTGACTTGTCGGCCAGACTATCTGGCGGACTTAGTCCGCCGGATAAACCCGCCGGACTTTTCAGCAGAGGTCCGCCGAACTTTCCGAACATGTGGACTTGCCCACACACCCCCGGACTTTTCCGGCGGACAATCCGCCAGAGTTTTGGAGTTTTGAAATGAACGGACTTGCCGACACACGGAGTAAAGTCCATTAATTTATAACGTGACTCCAGGTAGATGGGACTAGCAAAGGAAGTCAATGTCGCTGCCTCGATCGGCGAGATTGACACCTCGCTAGCCCCATCACCTGGTATGGATTTAAAGGGGAATCCCTACGCCGAAAAAACGGCGTGGGGGTCTCCCCCAAATTCATATCGGACCCTTATCCGAGCATGCAGCCCGGCCGGTCAGGAAAGGGGGTGGGGACGAGCGAGCGCCCCCCCTCCTGAGCCGTAACAGACCGTGTGCCCTCAACATGGGGGGTGCCCTGGGGAAAGGGGGGCCCTGCGGCCCCCCACCCCAAAGCACCTTGTCCCCATGTTGATGAGGATAAGGGCCTCTTCCCGACAACCCTGGCCATTGGTTGTCGGGGTTTTATCGGAATCTGGGAGCCCCCTTTAATAAGGGGGCCCCCAGATACCGGCCCCCCACCCTATGTGAATAATGTGAATGAGTAGGGGGTACGATGTACACCTACACATTACCTAAGGGAAAAAAAGTGTAAATAAAAAGCACAACACAAGTTTTTAAAATACTTTATTACACAGCTCCGGGGGTCTTCTTCAGTCTTGGGGGGTCTTCTCGCCGGACTCCTCCGCTATCTTCTGCTAGCTCTTTTACTAGCAGAGGAGTCCGGCTTTCTCCTTCGTCGTCGCCGTCTGGGGGTCTTGTTCCGACTTCGGGGGTCTTGTCCCGCTCTTCTGTTCTTCTTGCCAGGCCTCCGCTATCTTCTGCTAGCCCTTTTATTAGTGGTGGCCCGGGCTTTTGTCGCTGTGACCTACGTACAACTACGGCGATTCGCGCAGCCGTGCCAACCTGCCACAGTATAATGACAGCGGCTGGTCGGCAACCGGTTAAAGGTTGTTTGGTTGATATCATGTCCCTGGTTTTAAAGGTTTGTAAAGAAAAGAATGCCCTAAGGGGGGGATTGTATGGGTGGAGGTATATTTAAGGGAAAAGAGTATCGAAGTATATAAAAGTTTAAATTTTATTACAAAATCACGTTATACAGGTTACAGTATAGAATGTTCATAAAAAACATAGGATATACATTACAAATACAGTACACTTGCATAAACATTTGCTTTGTTTGTTGAATCTCTCATGGACTTCAAAAGGTGTCATAGACTTGATGTGATCATACAAAATCCCAACTCCCAATGTCGTAAAACCGGGGGGGGGGGGGGTAACAGTATTCACTTCCTTCCTCAGGGGTTTAAGCAAAGGCAAGCTGTATACAGGCATACCCCACATTTAAGTACACAATGGGGTTTATTTACTAAAGCTGGAAAGTGCAAAATCAGGCTTACTTCTGCATAGAAACCAAGCAATATTAATGAGTGATAGATTCAGTAATTTCAATGATTTAATCATCAAAAAGATGGAAGAAAAAACAAAGCACTAGACTGGGGGATTCCCAGCAATGGTAAGTCTGCCATACATGCCCAGAGTAAAACATGAAGGATATCTTAAAGCGGAAGTAAACCCATCGATTTAACAGTCTAAAAAAAAAAAAGGCATGCCGTGAATGCTAACTGCACATTGGCTGTGCTCTCAACCAAACAGTCAAACCATCCAATGGCTGGTGTCATAATGGATCACATGTGCAGCACTGTGGCAGTTAAAGATTAAACAGAGGCAAAGATGGCAGCTTCCTTGGCTGAAAACAATAGGGGGGTTTACTTCCACTTTAAGTAAGACCATAAAGTAAAAAGATAAAAAATCTCTCCAACCTTTCCACATAGGAAAGCA
>CM053027.1:81469226-81543933 GCA_028564925.1 Lithobates sylvaticus
TTTGAGACGAGTGCAGCAGATCGCACCACTGCTATTTGCAATATTTGTCTCAAGCGTATCTCGCGTGGCCAAAACATCAGCCGCTTGGGCACGACAAGCATGACCATACATATGGCGACCTGCCATGCAGCTCGTTGGCAGGCACACATAAAAGACCCACACCAAAGAACTAAGCGGACCTCTCCTTGCTCCTCCTCAGCTGGGATCTCCATCCCCCCTACACCTTCAGTCCTCTCTGAAAGCTGCTCTGAGAGGACTGAAGGTGTAGAATTAGGTGTGTCACAACCAATTACTTGCAGTACACCGACGTCCGAATGCAGCAGGCAAATTTCCCTGCCCCAGCTGCTGGACCGTAGAAAGAAGTACACTCCCAGCCATCCACATGCCCAGCGGTTGAATGCTAGCCTTGCTAAATTGCTAGCACTTCAACTGCTGCCTTTTCAGTTGGTAGACTCGGCCCCCCTTCCGTGAGTTTGTTCAATGTGCGGTTTCCTCAGTGGCAGGTTCCCAAACGCCACTTTTTCTCGCGGAAGGCGATTCCGTCTCTCTACCGGCATGTGGAGGGCAATGTCCATGCCTCGCTGGACATGGGCGGTCAGCGGTAAGGTGCATATTTACCGCTGACTCATGGTCCAGCAGGCATGGACAGGGGACGGTACCTTTCTTTCACGGCCCATTGGGTCACTCTATTGGCAGCTGGGAGGGAATGCAGGACAAGGTGCAGTAGTGTTGGAGGTTGTTCCGCCACCACGCCTCCAAAACGCGACTACTGCTACTGGTTGTGACACACCTCTCTCCTCCACCCCTCCTCTTCTTCTTCCTCCAGGCTCTGTCCTTGGAACCAGCGGTGCTCCGTAGGCGTACAAGGGGGCTACGCAAGTACGCAGGCAAAAAGTTGCCATGCCGTGCTTGCGCTGGTGTGTTTGGGGGACAGGAGCCACACTGGGCCAGAGGTTCTGCAGCTCTGCAGGGGCAGGCCGAGAGGTGGTTGACGCCACGTCAGCTTAAGCCAGGAATGGTCGTTTCTGACAATGGCACCAACCTCCTCTCCGCCCTGCCACAGGGGCAGCTCACCCATGTGCCCTGCATGGCTCACGTCCTCAACCTGGTGGTGCAGCGGTTATTGGGCAGGTTCCCAGGCTTACAGGATGTCCTGAGGCAGGCCAGGAAAGTCTGTGTGCATTTCCGCCGATCTTATAATGCCAGTGCTCGGCTGACTGAGCTGCAAAAGGAGCTGAACCTGCCCAAGAACCGCCTAATATGTGACATGCCCACCAGGTGGAACTCAACGTTGGCCATGCTGCAGCGACTGCACACGCAGCAGAGGGCCATCAATGAGTACCTTTGCGACTACGGCACCAGGACAGGGTCAGGGGAGCTTGGTTTTTTTTCCCCACGTCAGTGGAGCATGATCAGGGATGCATGCACTGTCCTCGCACCATTTGAGGAGGCCACGAGGATGGTGAGCAGTGACAGTGCATGCATCAGTGACACTGTCCCTCTTGTCCACCTGTTGGAGCATACGCTGCGTGGGATAATGGACAGGCACTTGAGGCAGAACAGAGGCAGGAAGAGGAGGACTTCCTTGCCTCTCAAGGCCCCCTTTATCCGGACAGTGTTCCTTCTGTCCCACCCATCACACAGGAAGAGGATGAGGAGGAGGAGGAGGAGGAGAGGAGGATTGTGTGAGCATGGAGGTGGAGCCTGGCACTCAGCATCAGCAGCAGCAGTCTTTTAGGGATGATGTACAGTCCCAACAAACCAGTGGACTTGTACGTGGCTGGGAGGAGGTGGCTGGCGATCATGTCATCCTCAGTGACCCAGAAGACTCCGACCGAATGCCTCAGCTAACCTACGCTGCATGGCCTCCCTGATCCTGCAAAGCCTGCGGAAGGATCCTCGTGTTCTTCGGATCAAGGAGAGGGACCATTACAGGCTGGCCACTCTCCTTGATCCGCGGTACAAGGGTAAGGTTGCGGACCTTATCTGCCGTCGCAGAGGGAGCAGAGGATGAGACATCTCAGGGAGGCCTTGCAGAAAGGTCTGTGCAACGCGTTCCCAGAAACTGGGAGGCTACAAACTCCTGGTCCTGGGCGACGAGTTGCTGAGGCTTCGGTCAGTGGCAGAAGGAGCGGTGGGGGAAGGTGGACGTCTGACCGATGCGTTCAGAGAATTTTTTAGTCCGCAGCCCCAAGGTATGATCGGTTCCAGCAACCAATCGCCAGCGTCTGATATACATGGTGCAGGAATACCTTGGGGCAAGGTCAGACTTGGACACCTTTCCCACCGAAAATCCTCTGGCTTACTGGGTCCTGAGGATGGATCACTGGCCAGAGCTTGCACAGTATGCAATTGAGCTACTGGCCTGTCCTGCCTCCAGCGTTCTTTCCGAACGCACATTCAGTGCTGCTGGAGGATTTGTGACTGATCATAGGGTGCGCCTGTCCACCGCCTCGGTTGATCGACTGACATTCATCAAAATGAATCAGTCTTGGATCACCACCAGCTACCAGGCACCTGAGGCGGATATAACCGAATAATTTTTAATGTCACATCCCTTCAAGACTGCCTATGCTGATGCTGAGTGACTGTCCTCTTATGTTCACTGACTCTCCTCTTCCTCCTCCTCAATGATCCATGCCACCACACCAGTGCCTAAGGCACAATTTTTCAGCCCCTGTTTAACAGGGGCGTGTACTTCCAATTTTTTAAAAAAATGCTTCGCAACACTTGTGACTGCTGTGCTCCAAGTACAGTCTCTGTGAGGGCCGTGTTGCAGTGTTGTGGCACCAGCACCAGTGCCTAAGGCACAATTTTTCAGCCCCTGTTTAACAGGGGCGGGTACTTACACATTTTTTAAAAAAATGCTTCGCAACACGTGTGACTGCTGTGCTCCAAGTACAGTATCTGTGAGGGCCGGGTTGCAGTGTTGTGGCACCAGCACCCAGTGCCTAAGGCACAATTTTTCAGCCCCTGTTTAACAGGGGCGGGTACTTACAATTTTTTAAAAAAAATGCTTCGCAACACGTGTGACTGCTGTGCTCCTAGTACAGTATCTGTGAGGGCCGTGTTGCAGTTTTGTGGCACCAGCACCAGTGCCTAAGGCACAATTTTTTCAGCCCCTGTTTAACAGGGGCGGGTACTTACAATTTTTTAAAAAAATTGCTTCGCTAAACGTGTGACTGCTGTGCTCCAGAGTACAGTATCTGTGAGGGCCGGGTTGCAGTGTTGTGGCACCAGCACCAGTGCCTAAGGCACAATTTTTTCAGCCCCTGTTTAACAGGGGCGTGTACTTCCAATTTTTAAAAAAATGCTTCGCAACACGTGTTACTGCTGTGCTCCAAGTACAGTCTCTTTGAGGGGTTGCAGTGTTGTGGCACCAGCACCAGTGCCTAAGGCACAATTTTCAGCCCTGTTTAACAGGGGCGGGTAATTACAAATCTTGATCTAATAGTTCACAGCAGGGCCCATTCCTGCGCCCACCACGAGTAACTATGAGGGCCTGCAGTCTTGTGGCAAACACCGTCCACCACCACCGCCAAAGGCCCAATTTTTCTGCCCTGTTCATCAGGTGCTTGCAATTACAAATCTTGATCTAATAACTCACAGCAGGGCCCATTCCTGCGCCCACCAAGAGTAACTATGAGGGCCTACAGTCTTGTGGCAAACACCGTCCACCACCACCGCCAAAGTCCCAATTTTTCTGCCCTGTTCATCAGTGCTTGCAATTACAAATCTTGATCTAATAACTCACAGCAGGGCCCATTCCTGCGCCCACCAAAAGTAACTGTGAGAGCTTACAGTCTTGTGGCAACACCGTCCACCACCACCACCACACCCCAATTTTTCTGCCCTGTTCAACAGGTGCATGCAATTACAAATCTTGATCTATTAACTCATAGCAGGGCCCATTCCTGTGCCCACCAGTCTTGTGGCTACACCAACATCTAATAGGGCAAATTTCTGCAGAGTATATACGCCAGGCCCCTACTTTCAAACATCCAACTTACAAAACGACTCCTACTTGCAAATGGAAAGAGAAAACAGGAAGTGAGAGGAAATCTACCCCTAGGAAGGGAAATTCTATCCTGTTAGATTTAATTTGGGAAAAAGGTATCTCCTCTCTACTGATACTTTATCACCAATCCTTGTTTCAATTAAAACCCCACTTTTCCAAAAACATTTGTCATTGGGACGGAAAGTGAGGTGACATGTTCTGAACAGATGTGCAAAGACAGCAAATGTTACAGGGGTGATAACCCCTCCCTATGTTCTCCAAAAAGCTTAAAAATAGATTTTTTTGGGATGGAGCTACACTTCATAATGTACCTGTTCAGATTCTACTTAAGAACAAACCTAAAGCCGCAAGTGGTTTTAAAATGGCTTCTTTTTTTCCTTTACAAATGTCATTTTGTGCAAGGACAGTTCTAAACACGGGAAACACATGCCACTTCACAGGCATACTTAGACACCCCCCAGGTACCATATTTAAAGGAAAATTCACTTTTTTTTTTTTTCACTTTATGCATCATTAAAATGACTGCTCCCGAAAAAACGTTAGTTTTTAAAAGTTCTTTTTGCATTGATATATGTCCCCTGGGGCAGGACCCGGGTCCCCAAACCTGTTTTATGACATTAACATGCATATTGGCCGTTGTAATTAGCACTTTTGATTTCGAAACGTTCGCGTCCATTATAACGTATAGGGTTCGAAAATTCGCGCGAACTTTCGGTCCGTTCGAAGGTTCTGGTTCGAAACCGAACCCGGGGGTGTGTTCGGCTCATCCCTAGTCCTGATGCATGCTACAAGGGAGGAGGCAAAGCATTATGAAAACTCTTTAGTGCCACATTTACTAAACGCAGCAAAGAAACTCATTGCAAAGAGATGGCGAGAAGCGGAGGCCCCATCCTTATGGGAATGGGTTGACGCGGTCGAAAGTATTCGACTCATGGAGTCCCTCAAAAGTAATTCGGATGATAACAACGAGAAGTCGGGAGAGTGTTGGGACAGCTGGAAAAGCTTTAAGAGATCATGGAGTTACGCTGAAGCTATTAGGATATAGAAATAATAGCAGGAAGAGGTCCAATATAAAAAATCTATAAGTTTGGAAATAGTGATGAGATTGAAGGGGGGGGGGGTTGGGAAGGAGGGGTCCACTAGGCCAAAAGCGGCTATAGGGAACAGGGAACACTTAGGTAGCATGTAGAGATGGGAGGTAGAAATGGTTTTTGTGTCTATTTTTTAGCTATGCCTCTTTTATTTTTGTCACACCTATATCAACAATTGCTTGAGTCATAAATATGCCACAATGATGTGATGTAAAACAATATGGACAAAATGGATTGGTGTAAACCGACTTAGGTCCGCTTGGAATGCTGAGCTGAAGTGGCAAAAAAAAAAAAAAAAAAAAAAAAGAAAAAAAAATAAAAAAAATAAAAAGTGTGTCCGCTGCCATGTCGCAATCACGATAAAAATTGCAGATCACCGCCATTACTACTAAAAAAAATAATAATAATAAATATGCCATAAATCTATCCCCTATTTTGTAGACGCTATAACTTTTGCGCAAACCAATCGATATATGCTTATTGCGGTTTTTATTTTTTCACCAAAATTATGTAGAAGAATACATATCGGCCTAAACCGAGGAAGAAATTTGCTTTTTTATATTTTTTTGGTGATATTTGTTATAGCAAAAAGTGAAAAAAATATTGCTTTTTTTTCAAAATTGTTTATAGTGCAAAAAATTCAAACCGCAGAGGTGATCAAATACCACCAAAAGAAAGCTCTATTTGTGGGAAATAAAGGACGTCAATTTTGTTGGGGGCAATGTCGCACGACTGACGTAGTGCCGTATTGCAAAAAAATCCTCTGGTCAGGAAGGGGGTAAATCCCCCCTATATTAGACTGTGTGTGTGTGTATATATATATATATATATATATATATATATATATATATTTATATCAAATACACTGCCACTAACTGAATAACCTGCCGGCTTAATCTAACTCAAGCTATCTCTCTGTCCACGCCAACAACACTACACACGGCCGCTCTGTATGCAACCTTATATGGTGTGGGGCGTGGACTTAGTCCCCCTAAACCATGATTGGCCAAAGGAACCCTGCCTTTGGTCAATTATGGCTCTCTCAGCAGAACACGCTGTGATTAGCCAAAGCATGCAGGTCAGGTGCATACTTTGGACAATCATCATACAGCAATGCACTGTGATCTCGCAGTGCATTATGGGGCGTTCCGCCGTGCTCAAATTTTCCACAAATGCCCCATATGTTCGGTTAATTTTAGAACAAACGAACACCTGATGTTCGAGTTGAATTTACATTCGACTTGAACCACGGGCTCATTCCTCACCTGGTTGCCGCCACACACACGCTTGACACCATCTGAACCAATTAAGTTTATCTTGGTCTCATCAGACCTGTTTGCGAGCTCTCTTGTGCATCATCTTTAGAAGAAGCTTCCTTCTGAGTTGACCATGCAGACCAATTTGATGCAGTGTGTGGCGTATGGTCTGAGCACTGACAGGCTGACCCCCCACCCCTTCAACCTCTGCAGCAATTCTGGCAGCACTCATATGTCTATTTCCAAAAGACAACCTCTTGATATGATGCTGAGCACGTGGACTCAACCCCTTTGGTCGACCATGGCGAGGCCTGTTCTGAGTGGAACCTGCCCTGTTAAACCGCTGTATGGTCTTGGCCACCGTGCTGTAGCTCAGTTTCAGGGTCTTGGCAATGTTTTTATAGCCTAGGTCATCTTTATGTAGAACAACAATTCTTTTTTTCAGATCCTCAGAGAGTTCTTTGCCATGAGGTGCCATGTTGAACTTCCAGTGACCAGTATGAGAGAGTGAGAGTGATAACACCAATTTTAACACACCTGCTCCCCATTCACACCTGAGACCTTGTAACACTAACGAGCCACATGACATCGGGGAGGGAAAATGGCTAATTGGGCCCAATTTGGACATTTGCACTTAGGGGTGTACTCACTTTTGTTGCCAGCGGTTTAGACAATTTACACTGTTCTACAGGCTGTACACTCACTACATAACATTGTAGTAAAGTATAATTTCTTCAGTGTTGTCACATGAAAAGATATAAATAAAATATTTACAAAAATGCTGTATCTCCATCTTCCAAAATTCAAATAGAACAAATTTGATTTTGAATAGAATTCTAATGGAATCAAAATTTG
Organism: Lithobates sylvaticus; assembly: GCA_028564925.1. Taxonomy (NCBI): domain Eukaryota; kingdom Metazoa; phylum Chordata; class Amphibia; order Anura; family Ranidae; genus Lithobates; species Lithobates sylvaticus. The sequence continues at coordinate 81,476,447 of CM053027.1, forward strand.
AATCAATTAGAATTCGCATAAACAAAACGAATTACGAAAACAAACTAATTAATGTAAATAACAAAACTAATTTTTTTGTTCTGCACATGTCTAGATTTTTGCATACCTGATGTAAAACCATTCACTCCAGTGGTGAAAGATTGTATACATTTTTCATTGGCTGAGTGTATATAAGAGATCTAACTCACAGTCTAAAGCTGTTAATATAAGTGTCTAGTTTATGACTACATCCTGTTGGAAGTGTAAAGTTGCTGTTTTGTTTCTTCTTGTTGCATGCCATTGCCATGGAATTGCTTTAGTCTCTGTGGAAATAATCCATGTGTTGTTCAGTCTCTTGAAGAATTCTCCATTCTGGGAATAAATGTAAAGGACCAATTCTTTGGAGAGGACTGTTATTTCCAGTTCTGAAAGTTTGTGATCAGAAAATATAATGTTTCCAAGTTCTTCTGTTAATTCACATTTTCAGTAAAGTCAATATGCTCACATGGCTCTGGTAATTTGGCTCGGCTTTGAGGTCACTGATAGAAGGAAGTGTAGATGTTGCGTTGGTTATATGTTTTTTGAGTTTTATTCAAGTAGTATTTTCTTGGTATATTTTCTGCAGTTTTTTTATGCTTTTTAAATCATGGTAGGCTTTTGTGATTGCCTTTGTGTTGCTTTATTTCTTTTTTTGTATTGTTTGTGTTGGTAGGATCTAGTGCTGTTATGCCACGTACACACGATCAGACATTCCGACAACAAAATCCATGTTTTTTTTCTGACGGATGTTGGCTCAAACTTGTCTTACATACACGCGGTCTTGTTGGGAATTCCGAGCGTCAAGAACGCGGTGACGTACGACGAATCGAGAAAATTGAATTTCAATAGCCAGCAGTCAACTTTTGAAACCTCTTCTGCTTGATTCCAAGTATGCATGGAACTTTGTGCGTCGGAATTGTGTACACACGATCGGAATTTCCATCAACGTTTTTTGTTGTCGGAAAATTTGAGATCCAGATCTCAAATTTTTTTTGTCGGAAATTCCGACGGAAAATGTCCCATGGAGCCTATACACGGTCGGAATTTCCGACAACAAGCTCCAATCGAACATTTGTTGTCGGAAACTCCGACCCTGTGTATGCGACATTAGGGTTTCAAAAGTTGACTGCTTTGTTTCCTGATTGCAATCCTTTTGCATACAGTTTATGTATGAAGTCATGCCTTATGGGCCGTACTCACGATCCGAAAATCGGACGACAGATTGTCCATTTTTTTTTGCATGCTAGTCGCATATCGAAAATGGAGAGGTTACTAAAGTTACGAAAATTCTTGTACGACAGAATAAAAAAAGCGGAAGTGATGTCATGTGTTTGTGTAGTGTATTTCTTTTTTTAGACGACAACTGTACTGATTAAACGGAAATCGTACGATCTGGTATCATACGAGAAATTTTTTGCGTTTGTCTGATCGGATAATATCGGATGAATTGTCGTGATCGGCTCTCGAAAGCTCTGTACTAATGTTCCGATTATCCTACGATCAATTCAAAAGCAGTATTTTTTGTCTGATTTTCGGATCATGTGTGCGGGCCATAAGTCTTTCCCTGGTATGTTTGCAAAGTACTTCTGTTTATGGTTAGTTAGGTGAAGTTGCATAGGGATTTTTAATCCAGAGGCCATAAAATTCCTCTTTTTGCATCTTGAAAGAAAAAAGATGGGACTGTTAATCTGCTTCCTCTGTGATCAGGTTGGTTAAATTCTGTTTGATGCGGCTATATGCAGTATCTTCTAACGTGCTTGACAGTGGCGGATGGTGCTCCAATTTTTTGGGGGTCGTTTGTTTTCGGAATTAGTTTTGTTTATGCGAATTCTAATTGATTTGAATTTTAATTCCATTAGAATTCTATTCAAAATCAAATTTATTCTATTTGAATTTTGGAAGATGGAGATACAGCATTTTTGTAAATATTTTATTATATCTTTTCATGTGACAACACTGAAGAAATTGGGCCCAATTAGCCATTTTCCCTCCCCGGTGTCATGTGGCTCAATAGTTTTTCAAGGTCTCAGGTGTGAATGGGGAACAGGTGTGTTAAAATTGGTGTTATCACTCTCACTCTCTCATACTGGTCACTGGAAGTTCAACATGGCACCTCATGGCAAATAACTCTCTGAGGATCTGAAAAAAAGAATTGTTGCTCTACATAAAGATGACCTAGGCTATAAAAAGATTGCCAAGACCCTGAAACTGAGATGAAGCCCGGTGGCCAAGACCATACAGCGGTTTGACAGGGCAGGTTCCACTCAAAACAGGCCTCGCCATGGTCGACCAAAGGGGTTGAGTCCACGTGCTCAGCATCATATCCAGGAGGTTGTCTTTTGTAAATAGACATATGAGTGCTGCCAGAATTGCTGCAGAGGTTGAAGGGGTGGGGGGTCAGCCTGTCAGTGCTCAGACCATACGCCGCACACTGCATCAAATTGGTCTGCATGGTCAACTCAGAAGGAAGCTTCTTCTAAAGATGATGCACAAGAAAGCTCGCAAACAGGTCTGATGAGACCAAGGTAAACTTAATTGGTTCAGATGGTGTCAAGCGTGTGTGGCGGCAACCAGGTGAGGAATAGGAATGAGCCCATGGTTCAAGTCGAACGTAAATTTGACTCGAACATCAGGTGTTCGTTTGTTCTAAAATTAACCAAACATATGGGGCATTCGTGGAAAATTTGAGCATGGCGGAACGCCCCATAATGCACTGCGAGATCACAGTGCATTGCTGTATGATGATTGTCCAAAGTATGCACCTGACCTGCATGCTTTGGCTAATCACAGCGTGCTCTGCTGAAAAAGCCATAATTGACCAAAGGCAGGGTTCCTTTGGCCAATCATGGTTTAGGGGGACTAAGTCCACGCCGTGTGTAGTGTTGTTGGCATGGACAGAGAGTTAGATTAAGCAGGCAGGTCATTCAGTTAGTGGCAGTGTATTTGATATATATATATAGATATATATATATATATATATATATATACACACAGTCTAATATAGGGGGGGATTTACCCCCTTCCTGACCAGAGGATTTTTTTTGCAATACGGCACTGCGTCAGTCGTGCGACATTGCACCCAACAAAATTGACGTCCTTTATTTCCCACAAATAGAGCTTTCTTTTGGTGGTATTTGATCACCTCTGCGGTTTGAATTTTTTGGACTATAAACAAAAAAGGAGTGACAATTTTGAAAAAAAAAGCTATATTTTTTTACTTTTTGCTATAACAAATATCCCCAAAAAAATATAAAAAAGCTAATTTCTTCCTCGGTTTAGGCCGATATGTATTCTTCTACATAATTTTTGTGAAAAAAAACGCAATAAGCATATATCGATTGGTTTGCGCAAAAGTTATAGTGTCTACAAAATAGGGGATAGATTTATGGCATATTTATTATTATTATTTTTTTTAGTAGTAATGGCGGTGATCTGCAATTTTTATCGTGATTGCGACATGGCAGCGGACACTTTTGACACTATTTTGGGACCGGTGACATTTATACAGCGATCAGTGCATAAAAATGCAATGATTACTGTGTAAATGACACTGGCAGGAAAGGGGTTAAACACAAGGAGGCGATCAATGGGGTTAACTGTGTTACCTCAGTCTGTTCTAACTGTAGGGGGGATGGGCTCAATAGAACATGACAGAGATCACTGCTCCCGATGACAGGGAGCAGTAAATCCTTGTCATGTTGCTTGGCAGAACAGGGAAAGGCCTTGTTTACATAGGCCTCTCCCCGTTCTGCCTCTCTGTGTCACGATCGCAGGCCACCGGCGGACATCGAGTCTGCGGGCGCCCTCAAGCAGCAGGTGCGCAAACCCACTAGCCCACGAGTTAAAGGGGCTGTACAGGTACGCCCATTTGCGCAGCCACGCCATTCTGCCAACGTATATCATAATGCGCTGGATAGCAAGCGGTTAAGCATTTTTAAAATCACTGCTCCCGAAAAAACTGCAGTTTTTTAAAACTTTTTTTTGCATTGATACCTGGGTCCCCAAACACTTTTTATGACAATAACTTGCATATAAGCCTATAAAATGAGCACTTTAGATTTTTCACGTTCGCGTCCCATAGACTTTAATGATGTTCGAAAAACTTTTTTGCCTTTTCGCATGTTCTGCTGCAAACCGAACCGGGGGCTGTCCATCCCTAGTGAGAAGTACAAAGACAAGTGTGTTTTGCCTACAGTTAAGCATGGTGGTGGGCGTGTCATGGCTGTATGAGTGCTGTCTGCACTGGGGAGCTACAGTTCATTGAGGGAACCATGAATGCCAACATGTACTGTGACATATTAAAGCAGAGCATGATCCCCTCCCTTCAGAGACTGGGTCAAAGGGCAGTATTCCAACATGATAACGACCCTAAACACACCTCCAAGACGACCACTGCTTTGCTAAAGAAGCTGAGGGTAAAGGTGATGGACTGTCCAGACCTAAACCCTATTGAGCATCTGTGGGGCATCCTCAAATGGAAGGTGGAGGAGCGCAAGGTCTCTAACATCCACCAGCTCTGTGATGTCGTCATGGAGGAGTGGAAGAGGACTTCAGTGGCAACCTGTGAAGCTCTGGTGAACTCCATGCCCAGGAGGGTCCATGCTTCCATGGTTGCAGTCATGTAGGCACTCACCTCCATATTTGGTGGAAGTGCCCAGTTGTGAGGACCTTTGGTCAGATATTTTTGACATTCTTACTAAGCTTTTTGAATCCCCCATTGCTCCAGACCCCTCTGTGGCACTCTTGAATAAAAAAAAAACCACAAGATTTAAGTTATCGGAAATTCATACTGCTCCAGGTGACCACAGCAGCCAAACAGATGATAGCGAAAGCCTGGAAGACTCCCTCCCTTATCGTCCTTGCAGTTCGTAATTGGGTCACACAGGCAATGATCCATGCTAAAATTGAGGCTGTACTTTTGAATAAAGTAGCAATTGTGTATATGATAAATTCTGGGACCCTTGGGTGATAAACTTCTTTTTTTTAAACAATAAAGTTTTATTTCAAAAGTAAACAAGTATACAGTAGCGAACAAGTATACAATCAATAAAGCTTTGCATATACTTTACAGGTCACGTATAACAATAGCGTAAGGTCACATATTTTGTGCTATAAAGTTTGTGTTGTTGGACGACTCTTTCCATGACATATTTTTCAAACCTTTAACCAGTAATCAATCTAACATTTGAGCATTCTCAAAAATTGCTTTACCTGAGCGATAATACCTTTACAAAAATCCAGAGAATAGATCTAGAGAAGAGAAAGGGTGCCATCATGGGAGGATAGCACAGAAGGAGAGAAGAGAGGTGGAAAGGGGAGGTCAGGTATGGGGAAGGGTCAGAGGGGGGGGGGGGGGGGGGGGGAGGGAGCGAGAACTGTCACCAGATCTAGTGTCTTCAGGTAGACCCTCTTTACACCTGCATCAGAGCATCATGTCTAGATGAATATTTAAAAAATGATCCAGGGTTGCCAGACACTGTTAAACTTTTCTACTTGTACCTGTGCTATTGCCCTGAGCACTTCCATCCTATACAGGATGTGTATCTCCCTTAGCCATTCTGAGATTGAGGGGGCAGTGGCACTTCTCCAGTGTCTCGGTATGACAGCTTTAGCAGCCGTAAGCAAAGGGTGATAAACTTCTTGCCCCCTAACTTTGATTCCACACTATTATTTCCCTGAGTATTATCAAGTACCCATCGTATGCACCCCGAAAACTCCTGTTGGAAATCCCAGTCTTCTCCGGGGACTCTCCTTTCCTCTCTCCCCCTCTCCCTTTTCTCCCCTTCTTCTTTTCCCTCATTCCCAATCTGCGTAATGTTCTTTTCAGTTTAATTGAGAATCATAGCTCTTTCACATATAGTCTGTCTTTCCTACTGTGATTCATAGTCAGAAATTGTCTTCACTTGATCTTTTATTACAACATTGGTTTTACCATGGATACCTAGTCATTTATTCACGTTGTTATGCTCATCCTTTTAGTCATCTTTTAGGTTGACTATTTATGTTCTTCTTTGTATACCTTATGTCTCAAAATGACATGTTTTTCTTTGTACTTTGATCTTTGCTATCAATAAAATATTTGAACAAGAAAAAGTTAAACAAAGAGCTGCAACCCATCATAACAGAGGATACATCACTGAAAGAAATATTTTTGTAAGCCTCAATGCTGGCCTTCGGGTAAACCACTCAACTTCAGAATTTTTTTTTTTTTTTTTAGCAGGAAACTTCATTCTGATTACAGGGATAAAACTAACAGAACCATACCTTGCAACAACAAATTCTTAAAACTGACAAACAAGTCAAATCAACCCATTAAAAATGGTGACACATGCAAATTTGATCTTCAGTATTACAAGATCAAACTGTTGCACCTCCAATAATGCAGTGTACCTTATTCAATGCAAAAAAATGCAACCATGATTTTATATTGGTAAAAAAGGACAGAAATTACAAAAAAGTAAGGAAGGTGATTATATACACCTGTGGGACATCGTTTCTCACAACCAGACCACTCTATGTAAGACATGAATATTTGGTTCCTAAAGGAAAAAAATACTCAGGAAAGGAAAACGTTTGCACTACGAATGATAATTATTTTTAACACAAGAGAGGTAATGGGCTAAACGTGGTCAATTTTCTAAATTTGTTTTTAATAGGTATAGTTTGATTTTAATTTGTGTTGTTTTGTGTCTTTATAATGATGTAATAAAAATGCATTTGTCAAGAAGTTGGTTCTATAGGAGTCATATATATGTGTTTATATATATATATATACAGTGGTGTGAAAAAGTGTTTGCCCCCTTCCTCATTTCCTGTTCCTTTGCATGTTTGTCACACTTAAGTGTTTCGGAACATCAAACCAATTTAAACAATAGTCAAGGACAACACAAGTAAACACAAAATGCAATTTGTAAATGAAGGTGTTTATTATTAAAGGTGAAAAAAATCCAAACCATCATGGCCCTGTGTGAAAAAGTGATTGCCCCCTAAACCTAATAACTGGTTGGGCCACCCTTAGCAGCAACAACTGCAACCAAGCGTTTGCGATAACGTGCAATGAGGCTTTTACAGCGTCCTGGAGGAATTTTGGCCCACTCATCTTTGCAGAATTGTCCTAATTCAGTTACATTAGAGGGTTTTCGAGCATGAACGGCCTTTTTAAGGTCATACCACAACATCTCAATAGGATTCAGGTCAGGACTTTGGCTAGGCCACTCCAAAGTCTTCATTTTGTGTTTCTTCAGCCATTCGGTGGTGGACTTGCTGGTGTGTTTAGGGTCATTGTCCTGCTGCAGAACCCAAGTTCGTTTCAGCTTGAGTACACAAACAGATGGTCGGACATTCTCCTTCAGGATCTCTTGGTAGACAGCAGAATTCATAGTTCCTTTTATCACGGCAAGTCTTCCAGGTCCTGAAGCAGCAAAACAGCCCCAGACCATCACACTACCACCACCATATTTTACTGTTGGTATAATGTTCTTTTTCTGAAATGCAGTGTTCCTTCCACGCCAGATATACTTGGACACACACCTTCCAAAGAGTTCCACTTTTGTCTCCAAGAATGTTGTCCCAAAAGTCTTGGGGATCATCAAGATGTGTTGTGGAGAAATTGAGACGAGCTTTGATGTTCTTTTTGCTCAGCAGTGGTTTTCTCCTTGGAACTCTGCCATGCAGGCCATTTTTGCCCAGTCTTTTCCTGATGGTGGAGGCATGAACGCTGACCTTAACTGAGGCAAGTGAGGCCTGCAGTTCCTTGGACGTTGTTGTGGGGTCTTTTGTGACCTCTTGGATGAGTCGTCGCTGCGCTCTTGGGGTAATTTTGGGCGGCCGGCCACTCCTGGGAAGGTTCACCACTGTTCCATGTCTTCGCCATTTGTGGATAATGGCTCTCACTGTGGTTCGCTGGATTCCCAAAGCTTTGGAAATGGCTTTATAACCCTTTCCAGACTGATAGATCTCAATTACTTTCTTTCTCAATTGTTCCTGAATTTCTTTGGGTCTCGGCATGATGTGTAGATTTTAAGGATCTTCTGGTGGACCTTACTGTGTCAAGCAGCTCCTATTTAAGTGATGCCTTGATTGTGAACAGGTGTGGCAATAATCAGGCCTGGGTGTGGCTAGAGAAATTGAACTCAGGTGTGGACAACCACAGTTATAGTATGTTTTAACAAGGGGGGCAATCACTTTTTCACACAGGGCCATGATGGTTTGGATTTTTTTTCACCTTTAATAATAAACACCTTCATTTACAAATTGCATTTTGTGTTTACTTGTGTTGTCCTTGACTATTGTTTAAATTGGTTTGATGTTCCGAAACACTTAAGTGTGACAAACATGCAAAGGAACAGGAAATGAGGAAGGGGGCAAACACTTTTTCACACCACTGTATATATATATATATATATATATATATATTTGAACTTCTGTGGCTGCCCTATAAGGTAGATATTCAGGAAAAGTGTTTTTTTATTAGTAGTTTTCTGTCTCTAGGAGTGTTTGATAGCTCTTTATTAACTATATATTAGAGGTATGGGCTTTGAGGTCTGTCCATATTTGTTGTTGGTTTTCTATACCACTACCCAACTATTTTTTGACCATTCTCAGCTCTGATTCTTAATCCCCTCATTCTATAGTTTACTTCCTTTCTTATCTTAATAACTATCCCAGTTTAAAGTGGTATTAAAACCAAAATCAAAAGTGTAATATATCGCAGCTTACCAATCATTAGATGTGGTGGCTGCATTCATTTTCTTTTTTTGGGCTTTTCCTCCTCTGTTTTAACCTGGTGATCTGGCCAGTAATACATCTCTTTAATTAGAGTGCCCCCACTCTGGAAAAAGGAGCATAGGGGCACCTTTGGACAGCAGCATTGTCAGTCTGGGGGAAGGGAAGTGTTAATTTGAGATCCTGCTCTCAAATTTTCCGACAACAAAATCCGATCAGACTTTTTCCAATCGTGTGTAGAGAATTCCGACGGACAAAGTGCCACGCATGCTCAGGTCAAATTAGGAGACCAAGCCTATTGGCTAATAGCCTCTACGTAGTTCCGTCGTACGCAACGAACGTCACCACGTTCAGAATGATCGGATTTTCCGACAACTTTGTCCGACCATGTGTATGCAACACCAGTGTCGGACAAAATCCGTCGGAAAAAATCCAACGGATTTTGTAATCGGAATTTCCGACCGTGTGTACGGGGCATTAGATGTACTAACAGATTTAGACACACTAACAAACTGAAACCCAACTCCAGCTCACACTTCGGTTACACAAGCAGTTACAGCAACAATTTATTTCTTTTGCGATAAAGGTTTTACATTAGTAAATAAATACTGATCAAGCACCTCTGTCAATAGTAAATAGTATGTCTCAACTTTCTAACTGTTACAGTGGAGGTGTATTGTGCGGCCCGGGCTGCTAGGCTGTCTGAGGGCCTATTCAGAACCAAGAGAGCAGCGTTAGGGTTGGGATTGCTGCTTGCAGTCCAACCATAACTGACGGTTCTGCCGACCGGAGAACCTGATGTGGTCGGAGGTAGAGGGGAAGCTGTCGCCACTAAGGGACCAACCACCTCATTACCAGTGACCACAGCGAGTAGCTGAAGCAAGTACTGGAGCAGTATTCTCACCAACTGGAGACAGTGAAACTTCAGCAGGTGTCAAGCCAGGGACCCAGCCAGCATAGGTGATGCTTGCAGAGCAGCCTTGTGTGCCAAGACAGGGACCGAGCAGGCCAGTGGGGTGACGCTTAAGGAGTATCTGTGAGTGCCAAGCTAGGGACCCAGCAGGGATGTGGGGGTGACGCTTGGGGAAGATACTCAGTGGAAGGTTGGAAGAGCTCAGGAGATCCAGTGGCAGTGGATCAGCAAGTCTAGTGAGAGAGACTGGGAGCTCAGTGGAGTGAACAACTACAAAAAGTGATTGTAGAGGAAGTACAGAAGTTTGTTGCAACTTGTGTTAGAAACTGTTATAAGATTGTTGCCATAGGAGACAGCAATCCTACATATGCAGATGTAGTGTCCTGCTGGGTGCCTTTCCCTGCATGGCTGTCTACCTATATAAGTCTCAGAGCCTGCTAATTACCATTGCAACTACTAAAGGGTGTCCTGGTCCTAAATCCTCTCTCCCACAGTTCTGTTCTAGAGAAAAGAAATCTGTTTTCATTCAAGAAGTGTTTGGCGCCCATGAATCTACCTTGCACTACACCCACCATGCCTTGAAACCCACTCTACACAGAAGGATGTCAGCTGTCCCTAACTCTGGAGGTTCTCATTAGACCAAAGGGGACTTGGGACCTTGCTACACTGGTACTATAGCACCCAAGAACTAGACGACACTAGCTTAGGTGCAAACTGGAACTCTTTCCCGCACCAAACCCACAGATACACAGAGTACATTACGTATGCTGTCTGTCAGGTGTTTGGCTTTTACTTGCGTAATCTGTCCATTACAAAAGTCACCAAAAGACAAAACACATACCATGTTCCAGCAGTCTGAAAAGGTGGAATTAATTTATCTTCATAGATTTCTTGAGGGATATTGTTGATAAATAGTTATTTCCCAAGTGGTGGAGCTTCTCCAACCCAGTCTGCAGAAGGGCCACCACATTTTCTCTGACCATTATACAAGATTAATATTACATCTTTCCATCCACTCCAGAAGGGAAGATTTATTGCCTTTAATCCAAGCCTTGCTCTCAGCATTCATCATGTTGTTGTCCATCATTATAAAATAATCTGCTCTCTCCATGGGATCAGAGGCTGAACTGAGCACTTTTCCATGCTCTGACCGGGAGAAGCAGACAACATCCCCGGTCTCCTCCATGGGCCATAATCAGTGGCTAAAAGGCTAGCCCCTAGTCCCTTCCAAAAGCCCCTGTATCAGTTGGATTTGTCACCGGTGTGTTTTGTTGTCTTTCTCCTCAGAGATGGTCCTAACATTTTGCTGAAGCTTTGTGTATCGGTACTGCCCCAAGCACACACCCCAAAAGCTTGTCCTGAAAATGTAAAGGTCAGTGCAAATAAAATAAAATAAATGAAAAAATCATGGACAGTGCTCAGTTGTTTTTGTTGCAAGAGTACTAATATGGCTACAGTCACATGGAGCCTGAAAATTAAAGCCAACTCCTTTGCTCATTGATAAAAGCATGGACAGGACTCTAGTAGAGAAATGCCCTCTGCAATGTTGAAAAGCAGCAGGTCCCATAATACTGTTCTATTACACAAGGAATAAATCGTATAGAGGTGAATGTAACTGAATTTTCCTAGATAACCAGGATTAACAAATGGATTACAAACCACAAAACAAAACAGAATTCCCAGCTTTCATTTTCCTAGAGGCAATCCAATCCCGTAGATTTAAATGTCCTGCTTCACACAGCTGTCTCTACAACTTAGTTCACTTACAGTCAGATGATTCTTCTGCTCTGCTTTTTCTGCAAACCCAGTATGGGCTTATTGGTTCTAGTTCTTGTTTCTATGACAACCATGGCCTGCCTACACCATGAACTCTGCAGGAGTTCAACAGACTGGGAAACCAGCAAGCGACAAGATGGAAACACATCAGAGAAAGGTGAATTCCGGGAAACTACAAGGGAATCCCTGCACAGTCACATTCATTTGTTTTTCTGTCTCATTTTTTCTTTTTGTTTCCAAGATAAAATATTATACTAGATCACAAAACACTTCATAAAAACATGAAATGCTACCTTTTTCCACGTTTGTAATAAATATCACAAATCCCAGGAGGCAGGGAGGCAATGAGCCCATAAACACACTGACATTTAAAGGGCTATTGCAAAAAATATTGTACTGTGATAACTTTATGTGTTTTATACATATATATATATAATAGACACCGATTAGCTATAATTTTATGACCACCCACCTAATATTGAGTAGGTCTCCTTTTGCAGCCAAAACAGCCCTGACCATTCGAGGCATGGATGCCACTAGACTTCTAAAAGTAAGCTGTAGTAGCAGATCCCAAGTCCTGTAAGTTTCTAGGAGAGGCCCCCATGGATCGGACTTGTTTTTCCAGCACATCCCACAGCTGCTCGATTGAACTGGGATCTGGAGAATTTAGAGGCCAAGTCAACATCTCAAACTCACGTTTTTGTGTTTCTCAAAACCATTCTTAAACCATTTTTGCAGCATGGCAGGGGGCATTATCTTGCTGAAAGAAGTCTCTACCATCAAGGAATACCATTTCTATGAAGTGGTGTACTTGGCCACCAACAATGTTTGGGAATGGTAGTGTGTGTCAAGTAACAGCCACATGAATGGCAGGACCCAAGGTTTCTCAGCAGAATATTGCCCAAAGCTTTACACTTCCTCCGCCAGATTGCCTTCTCCCATACTGCATCCTCGTGCCACCTCTTCCCTAGGTAAGCATTGCACACACAGCCAGCCATCCACATAAAGTAAAAGAAAACCCGATTCATAAGACCAAACCACTTTCTTCCATTGCTCCGTGCCTATTGTAGGCACTTTTGGCTGTGGACACGGGTCAGCATGGGCACCCTGACCAGTTTGTGGCTATGCAGCCCCATACACAACAAACTGTAATGCCCAGTTTTTCTCCTTTAAACACATTAACTTCAGGGACAACATGTTTACCTGCTGGCTAATATATACCACCCACTTTAAAATGCCATTGTAGCAATATAATCAATGTTATTCACTTAGCCTGTAGTGGTCATAAAGTCATTTCTGAATTGGTATAAATTCCTCCTTAAATTTTTCATTTTCATTTATTTCTACACATTTACAGGCAGACCAATCTCCATGAGTGAAAAAATCCCAAAAGTGATCATGTATTAGTCAAGAGTCTTAATACTTACCTCCCAGTCCGCAGTGGCTAAAGTCATCAAAGGGATCCATGTGCAAGAACAGTTCTTGACTCCTGAGCTCTGCTGCCCAAATATAAAAACATATTCATTATGTATACTAGGTAGATAGTGTGAAGAGTAGTCTTTACCAGGGCTGGAGTGTGCTGGAGGGTCTACTGATGCTGGCTGCCGGGGAATCTATTGTCCCTGGTGGGAATCTATTTTTGCATGGGGGGGGGGGCTATTGGTGCTGGGTAGGTCTATAGTTGCTGGTGGAGGGTCAGTTGTTGCTGGAAGGGATATATTGTTGCTGGAAGGTCTATTGCTGCTGGGAGATCTGTTGTTGCTGCTGGGTGTCTATTGTTGCTGGGGTGGTATTTTGTTGTGGGGGGGAAGCCTATTGTTGCATAGGGAAATCTATTGTTGCTGAGGGATGTCTATTGTTTATGGGGGGGTCTATGGTTGCTGGGGTGGGGTCTATTTTACTTTCTTTCTTATCATTAACAACTGTGCAAATCACTTAGTAGCACAAAACGATACTTGGTTCTGTATTCTCAAAAAGGGTGGTACTGGGAGGGAGGGAGGTACGAGGTAGACAGGGACAGTGCTCAGAGGTGGGTAGAGGGCAGAAACAAAGGCTGACTCAGAAGGTGGGAGTTCCTAAACCTATTCTCTGAGTAAAAAAGCCCTGGTCTTTACCATAGCATGAACTCTCAGATGGTTCATGATATGAAGGCAGACAGGAAACGCCCTGTTCACTTCTAGTTTCAATGATGTCAAGAGGATTAGGTAGGTAATGATGAAGGTTCTCACTGCCTAACAACACTTGGAGTATTGATTTACTAAACCTGGAAAGTGCAAAATCTGGTGCAGCTGTGCATGGTAGCCAATCAGCTTTTAAGTTCAGCTTGTTAAATTAAGTTTTAAAAAAAAAGTTTTAAGTTTAAAAAAAAAAAAAAAAAACTGGGAGCTGATTTGTTTCTATGCAGAGGTGCACCAGATTTTGCACTCTCCGGTTTTAGTAAATCAACCATTGGGTAATATTAAGTCAGGAGCCTGCTAAGGACATCATAATTAATGCCTCCTGCATCTATCCAATACCTCAAATAAGCTATGCTTAGGTCAACATGATAATGGGAGGTGATCCCACTACCTACCTTACTCACATCTAGCTTAAATCCTGTGTGTTTGCTTTAGACCGATTAATATAATAAAGACTTACTTTTATTCACATGAAATACAACATATACTGTAGATGAGGAAAAAAAAAACATACAACATTCACATGCATGTCAACAAGCAACTGATTTAACAGCTTTGACAACAGATGTATATTTTTCCTCCACCTCCAATCAGAGTAATTTTGACCACACTAATGGCATGAATTGTGAAAAAAATAATCAATGTACCCCCAAGTTGCTCATAATGATGTAATAATCAAGTTATTAATTTTATTGTTTAATATAACTATACTGAATGTGGCATGTTTTAGTATACTAAATATAAGGGATAATACATCATAATATAATGCAACATACTTACAAGGCTGTGCACCACACCATCTCTATAAGTAATGCAACACAAAATCACACCGCTCTGAACAGAAAAGCCAAATGATGAGATGGACAGTGGCACACCTAGTCCAGGTGCTCGGGCTCAGGATGTCCCTCCCACATCTGGAAACAAACCACAAATTTACATAGAAGAGCCGGCACCACTGGAAATTCAGTCTTCAATCCCATTGAACAAGGCCTGCATGTCGAAAAGCGTTTGCTTGGTCTTTTCATCATGGTCATAAGACAATAATAAAATTGAAGACTGAATTTCCAGTGGTGCCGGCTCTTCTATGTACATCTCTATAAGTAAAGCCCGGTACACACCTGCTGAATATTAGATAGTATTGGCCAGTTCAATAGAAACCGGACGACATTTAGCGAGTGTATACGGCAGCTGGTCTGACTGAAGCCGGCCGAACGTCTGACTTCTGTCGAAGGGACATGAACAAAAAAGGTCTGACGATCGGCATCCTGACCGGGGAGTTCTAGCAGGGGGCCCTCCTCCTGTCAGAACACAATAGCTTAGCAGGGAGATTGCTTTACTCACAATGGATTGGATATAGGTGGGGGCAGTGGACACCCTTTTTGCGTATTCCATGGGCACTGGTAAGGCTGTATTCCATGGGCACTGGTGAGGCTGTATTTCATGGGCACTGGTGAGGCTGCATTTCATGGGCACTGGTAAGGCTACATTTCATGAGCACTGGTAAGGCTGTATTCCATGGGCACTGGTAAGGCTGTATTCCATGGGCACTGGTAAGGCTGTATTTCATGGGCACTGGTAAGGCTGTTTTTCATGGGCACTGGTAAGGCTGTATTTCATAGGCACTGGTATAGCTGCATTTAATTTCCACTGATCAGGCTGCATTTAATTGGCCCTGGTAAGGCTGCATTTAATTGGCACTGGTAAGGCTGCATTTAATTGGCGCTGGTATAGCTGCATTTAATTGGCACTGATCAGACTGCATTTAATTGGCATCGGTAAGGCTGAATTTTACTGACACTGGTAAGACTGCATTTAATTGGGGGGGGGGTCAACGCCCACGCGGACCGTCACCTCCCTGAAATCAGTTTGCCACCTCCTTGAAATTAGTTTTTGCGGGTTGGGATGTCTGCAAACTACTATACCTTATAAGCTATAGGCTAAGTCCATTAAACTTAAATAATTGTAATGCACCATAATAACCTTATTTTCAGCAATGGGGATCAATGTGTGTGGAAAATAACAGTTACCTGAAAATAACTTTTGTAATGCAAAATTACACGTATATTATAGTTTACTGAATTGAGCCTCATGTGCATTAACTACTGAGGTTGTCAGTTGTCAGTCAGGAACAGCTACAATACCGGATCTTGTCTATATGTTTGTACTATGACCACAGTGATCTAATAATTATATGTACAGTAGCTCCTTATTGGCCTTCGGTATTGTAGACTCATGATATTTGGTTTGGCTGTGTTATTTCCTCAGCATATACTGTAGCTAAAGTCCAACTCCAATAAAACGAAAAGTCCTCCCTTGCAATGGGGCTGGACCCCACTGAGCAAAATACGTTTTTGTTTATCTGGAGTTCAGCTTTAATTAAAATTTAGCCATAAACATATCCATTGCAAAAAACATATCTGAATGGGACATTTATCCTTTTACAATGTAAAACTTTGGACAGCTGTACTATATAACTGGATGTGTTTGTGTCAAGTTATCTATGAACAGCATCTCTAAAATTGTTAATACTAATCATGTACCTATAATTCAGTTCCTGTTAGGTTGGTTGATAACTGATGAAGTTATCTTTTTCAATTTGATTTTTATAATTGCCGTTGATAAAGTAATTATGGTTTATATCACACAGTGAGCAGAGAATTAGGTTCTTAACTTCAATCAGATTGAGGTACAGGACATGTCATTACTATGAAGCAAGAAGGATGTATAGCACTACACGCAGTTGTACAGGCTCAGCATCACAAGTGGGCTTTTCCTAGGGTAGCCTGCATGCAAATGCAGTCTGCCTAGGAATCCCCACTCCGGCCAGACATCCACCTATAATGGCATTTTGATATTTTCTTTACTTTTCCTGAGAGCCATCCCATTGCTTGCATCAGGGCAGAGAACAGAGGTAAAAATCTTTCAGCCTTTACAACCAGGGCCGGACTTACCATTGGGCTTGACTGGGCTCAAGCCCATGGGCCCCGCCCAATAGGGGGCCCCGCCGAGATACATAGCCGAGTGTACTCGGCTCTGCTCACAGTCACGCCCAGTTCCGCCCTATGATTGGATTGGGCGTGACTGTGAGCCAAGCCGACTTCAATATTGTTTTTGTTACACGTTGCCTTCTATAGCTCTGTCTTTTCAGATTTGGCTACAAAACCACAGATGCCATTTATGCCTTATGCTGAAAAAAAGTTATTTTCCATAATATTGGAAAACGTACCCATAGTAGCCAATTGTTTTCATTGTTTCATATACCTAAAAAATTAGAAGACATTAAATAAAAATCTCTTGATGTAGGCAAAAGCTAGATCAGACAATCATCTAATGTCTATGGGGTACCTCTGGTGAAATAAAGGTTTTAACCCTAAATAATTGAGACTGAGGTTTCTAAAGAAGACCCCAGGCATGAAAAGAACAACTGCCCGTCTGTATTTAGGGAAGCAGTGGCTAAGAAAGATAGCTGAAGATAGTTGGATCACGTTTTGCATGTTTAATTATCCTCAAGTTTCTAAGACCAGCGTTGGCTATTGGTTGAACTAGATGGACTTTTTTCAACCAGACTAACTATGTAACTCTGAAAAATGAAACCTGATTGGTCACAATGAGTAGATTACAGTATGAACTTACATGGATTGCTTTCTTTTTTCCGGTCTTTAGAATCAATGCTCAACTGAGTGTTTTTCTTCTTCCCAAGTTGCATTAAATATAGATGATGTCATTCAGATGATGGGAATAGATACATAGCACACTGGGCCACATTTTTCATACCTGATGGCTTTCAAAATCTGCAGTCTGCATTTACTATTTTTATATAACCTCTATTGACCTTTGTAAATTTCCAATGTTAGTTGGTTGTATCTTCGGTCTACTAGATGCAAGCTAACTACAAAATTTTTATTGATGGATATTTATATATTTATATAAACCTAATCCCAGCAGATCATTCAAA
Organism: Lithobates sylvaticus; assembly: GCA_028564925.1. Taxonomy (NCBI): domain Eukaryota; kingdom Metazoa; phylum Chordata; class Amphibia; order Anura; family Ranidae; genus Lithobates; species Lithobates sylvaticus. The sequence continues at coordinate 81,494,010 of CM053027.1, forward strand.
TGCATCTGGCCCGCATCCAATTCACAGTACAAAGCAAAATTAAAATAAGTTGAAAAACTCATTACTAGAAGAAATACTGATATCTTCTACACTCTATTTTCAGTGAGAATACAAAATAAAGCAGCAGAAGTCAAACGTTCACCTAGACATATGAGCATGGTACTATTTATATCAGTGGGACACCAACTACTTCAGGATTGCTGTTACTTTATGGATTGTTTTTTTTTTTTTTTTTAAATCGTAGATTATCTCATTACCATTTGCTGTCACTGTTTCAACATCACTTTTACTCAGATACTAGCTATGGAAAAAAAATAATAATAATTTTATGTAGCCAGGTGTTGGGCTACAACAACATGGAGGAGACAATGGGGGTTATTTACGAAAGACAAATCCACTTTGCACTACAAGTGCAAAGTGCACTTGAAATTGCACTGAAAGTGCACTTGGAAGTGCAGTCACTGTAAATCTGAGGGGTAGATCTGAAATGAGGGGAAACGCTGCTGATTTTATCATCCAATCATGTGCAAGCTAAAATGCTGTTTTTTTTTTTTTCCTTGCATGTCCCCCTCGGATCTACAGCGACTGCACTTTCAAGTGCACTTTGCATTTGTAGTGGATTTGCCTTTCGGAAATAACCCCCAGTGCTCTTTAGCTGCCTCTCTCCCTTTGTGATATTAAAGTGGTAGTAAAGTACCCTTTTTCAGTTCTGTTTTTTTTATCTCAGTAAGTACAGTGAATATCTCCTAAATGTACACCGTTTAGGACATACTCTAATCTGTAGCAGCTGGTGGCGTCACCGGTACATGCTTACTGTGGCATTGCACATGAGTGACATCATCATGGCTCAGCCATTCAAACAGCCAGAGCTTGCCGCCCAAAAAGGAAATCCGGTTGAAGGTGTAAGCCCTGTCAGCGATGACAGCACACTGCTGGAGGGGGGCTGTTTATTCAGGTAAGTCTTTCATAATGTGCTTGTATGCAATATTTTTTTTCAATGACTTTACTACCGCTTTAATGTTATGTTGCACCATCCTCCTCCAGCCAGAAGGGGGAGAGCTAAAGCAAAACAAGCCCATAGACTTCTATGAAGAACGCTAAGAATGCTAGGAGTGGTTGCTTGAGAGAGCAGCCCTATAATGGCTACAATTTAAAAATTACACTACATATCCCGAGATTCACTGTGCAGTAGGAGGACTGGAGAGAGGATTGTTATTAAACTGTCTGGGAAGGTTATTCCTCTTGGCACTGAGGCAGTTAGAGAGAGAGAGCACTTTTGTCAGGATATTCGCCTGCTAGCTGGGGATCATACCAGTGGAGATCCCAGGGTGAGACTGGGAGTGAAGACACCCAGTAACAGTAACGCACACATAACAGCACCTGCACCACTGCAGCACTGAGGCATCCACTCACCTTCTGCTTCCCACCACCGATCACCAGAGGCTTTAAGGGGGAGAATGAGGGATACCCCTCCCACTTCTACAGCAAGAGGTCACAGCAGCATCCCAGAGACTGGTCAGAGGGCTATTTGCCCATTGCTGATACTGCTAGCAGGGACTGAGCCACTGAGAGCAGGACAGCAAGTGCACCCAATCCATACTGAACCCATACTGCACCCTATAATGCACTTATTCCAAAACTACACTGCACCTACTGTATATGTAAAGTGCTGCATAATATGTTGGTGCTGTATAGGTACCTGTAATAAATAAGTAATGAAATGATACTCAGATTTTTGTTCTATTTGCCAACCAAATTTCCTTGTCAGAGTATCTGCCCATTTCACATTTCCAGGTGTGTTGATGTTACTCAGATTGAGGTACAGGACATGTCATTACTATGAAGCAAGAAGGATGACCCCAACACATCCAGCAGCCTCTTTTGGGGGTAGCACTACACGCAGTTGTACAGGCTCAGCATCACAAGTGGGCTTTTCCTAGGGTAGCCTGCATGCAAATGCAGTCTGCCTAGGAATCCCCACTCCGGCCAGACATCCACCTATAATGGCATTTTGATATTTTCTTTACTTTTCCTGAGAGCCATCCCATTGCTTGCATCAGGGCAGAGAACAGAGGTAAAAATCTTTCAGCCTTTACAACCAGGGCCGGACTTACCATTGGGCTTGACTGGGCTCAAGCCCATGGGCCCCGCCCAATAGGGGGCCCCGCCGAGATACATAGCCGAGTGTACTCGGCTCTGCTCACAGTCACGCCCAGTTCCGCCCTATGATGGACATAACACGGGGACTGGGCGTGACTGTGAGCCAAGCCGAGTACACTCGGCTATTTTCGGATCCGCTCGGGACTGCGAGAAGACCCGAGAGCTGCCGAGAGCCGCTGAGAGGACCCGCGAGCCGCGAGAGGACCCGAGAGCCGTCAAGAGAACCTGAGAGCCACCGAGGTGACCCCAAAGCCGCCAAGAGTCGCCGAGAGCTGCCGAGAGCTGCCGAGAGGACCCGAGAGCCGCCGAGAGGACCCGAGAGCTGCCGAAAGCCGCCGAGAGGACCCTAAGCCCTCCGAGAGCTGCTGAGAGCTGCCGAGAGGACCTGAGAGCTGCCGAGAGGACAAGAGAGCCGCAAATATACACAGGACTCTGTATCTCGGCGGCGCCATTTTAAAACTTCAAGACTGCAACGACAAGGCTGCAATGACACTGGACAAGGCTGCAGATGGATGGGCAAGGCTGCAGATGGATGGGCAAGGCTGCAGATGGATGGGCAAGGCTGCAGATGGACACTGATAAGGCTGCATTGATGGGCATTTAAATGTACGTTTTTTTTTCTTAAAATTCCCTCCTAAACTTGGGGTGCGCGTTATACGCCGACACGTGTTATTCGCCGATAAATACAGTAATTTATAGAAGGTAGGGCCCGAAAGTGACTCAAGCCCAGGGGCCCCACCACCCTAAGTCCTGCCCTGTTTACAACAACTATAAGAAATGCTTGTAATACATATTTTCACCCAGACAGGGGTACATCAGAGATTTACACTTTAGTAGCACTCTTCAGACACAGGAATTCTTTAAGTATCCATTTACACCTGAGCGTATCTATTTACTTGCATTTTTTAAAGCTTTTTATTTTGCAGCTTTTTACAAGCTTTTTTAAAGCATATTAGAAGTGTATAATAAGCGTTTTACAGCTTCAGGAATTTCTGTTTAGCCAATAGAAAGCTCTAGGGGGAGGAGAGGGAGAGGAAATTAGTGGCGATCTGCTATTTGAGTGTTTTACAAGCGTTTTACGAGCGTTTTTCTGCTCAAGTCAGGCATTTCTAATGAAGTCTATGGGGCCAAAAACGCTATTAATTTGCCAAAAAAAAGCTCATGTACTTATTTGAGCTTCAGGTGTTTTGCTTCAGGCAACAAACCACTCATACAGTGGTGTGAAAAAGTGTTTGCCCCCTTCCTCATTTCCTGTTCCTTTGCATGTTTGTAACACTTAAGTGTTTCGGAACATCAAACCAATTTAAACAATAGGACAACACAAGTAAACACAAAATGCAATTTTAAATGAAGGTGTTTATTATTAAAGGTGAAAAAAAATCCAAACCATCATGGCCCTGTGTGAAAAAGTGATTGCCCCCCTTGTTAAAACATACTATAACTGTGGTCCACACCTGAGTTCAATTTCTCTAGCCACACCCAGGCCTGATTATTGCCACACCTGTTCACAATCAAATAGGAGCTGCTTGACACAGGTCCACCAGAAGATCCTTAAAAGCTACACATCATGCCGAGACCCAAAGAAATGCAGGAACAATTGAGAAAGAAAGTAATTAAGATCTATCAGTCAGGAAAGGGTTATAAAGCCATTTTCCAAAGCTTTGGGAATCCAGCGAACCACAGTGAGAGCCATTATCCACAAATGGCGAAGACATGGAACAGTGGTGAACCTTCCCAGGAGTGGCCGGCCGCCCAAAATTACCCCAAGAGCGCAGCGACGACTCATCCAAGAGGTCACAAAAGACCCCACAACAACGTCCAAGGAACTGCAGGTCTCACTTGCCTCAGTTAAGGTCAGCGTCATGCCTCCACCATCAGGAAAAGACTGGGCAAAAATGGCCTGCATGGCAGAGTTCCAAGGAGAAAAACACTGCTGAGCAAAAAGAACATCAAAGCTCGTCTCAATTTCTCCACAACACATCTTGATGATCCCCAAGACTTTTGGGACAACATTCTGTGGACCGATGAGACAAAAGTGGAACTCTTTGGAAGGTGTGTGTCCAAGTATATCTGGCGTAGAAGGAACACTGCATTTCAGAAAAAGAACATTATACCAACAGTAAAATATGGTGGTGGTAGTGTGATGGTCTGGGGCTGTTTTGCTGCTTCAGGACCTGGAAGACTTGCCGTGATAAAAGGAACTATGAATTCTGCTGTCTACCAAGAGATCCTGAAGGAGAATGTCCGACCATCTGTTCGTGTACTCAAGCTGAAACGAACTTGGGTTCTGCAGCAGGACAATGATCCTAAACACACCAGCAAGTCCACCACCGAATGGCTGAAGAAAAACAAAATAAAGACTTTGGAGTGGCCTAGCCAAAGTCCTGACCTGAATCCTATTGAGATGTTGTGGTATGACCTTAAAAAGGCCGTTCATGCTCGAAAACCCTCTAATGTAACTGAATTAGGACAATTCTGCAAAGATGAGTGGGCCAAAATTCCTCCAGGACGCTGTAAAAGCCTCATTGCACGTTATCGCAAACGCTTGGTTGCAGTTGTTGCTGCTAAGGGTGGCCCAACCAGTTATTAGGTTTAGGGGGCAATCACTTTTTCACACAGGGCCATGATGGTTTGGATTTTTTTTCACCTTTAATAATAAACACCTTCATTTACAAATTGCATTTTGTGTTTACTTGTGTTGTCCTTGACTATTGTTTAAATTGGTTTGATGTTCCGAAACACTTAAGTGTGACAAACATGCAAAGGAACAGGAAATGAGGAAGGGGGCAAACACTTTTTCACACCACTGTATGTGAACAGGGGCCATTGAAATGAATAGGATTTTACTTGTTGAGCGTTTAGGAGCTTCAGAGTTGAGCGTTTTACAAGCTGAAAAACACTTAGGAGTGAATAGGGCCTATGAATGAGCAATTTTAAAATATCATTTAACAAAAGAAGAGAAAAAGGTGCAGAAAAATATTTACAGAGTAAGTTACTACAACAGAAAAGAGATAATATACAGAAAAATTTAAGAAATTAAGAATGAGAATTATGTAACAAAGTCCTGAGTCCTTTTGGTTCCAACAGAGTTCAGTCAACAGAGCATAGAACTGACCCAGGATTTCAGAGTCATTGGCATTTAAGTCAAATTGCTCTTGACAGATGTACTTTGTCTTCATAGTAAAGAAGAGCTGTCTAGCTGCAGATGCAACAACCTTTTGTGGACCTTCTAGATGGCATAAGGAGCCCTCCCCTACCCAACCACAACAGCTAAGGTGTGGGACGTAGGAGTACTGAAACGTTTTATTACACATCACAAGCAACTGTTTTAATGTTATGCCGTGGTTTTCCCGTTGGAATTCCGATGGAATTTCGCTCAAACTGTCTTGCCTACACACGGTCACACCAAATTCCGACAGTCAATAACACAGCGACATGCAACACGATCGACGGCACTATAAAAGGGAAGTTTAATGCTTCCGAGCATGCATCGAATTGTTTCCGAGCATGCGTCAGAATTTTGCGTGTCGGAATTGCATACACATGAACGAAAAATCTGATAGAAAGGTTTTCCGTTGGAAAAATTAAGAACAGGCTCTCAATCCAAAGTCCGTCAGAAATGCCGACAGAAAAGACTGATGGGCATACACACGGTCGGAAAATCCTATGAAAAGCTCCCATCAGACTGTTTGCACCGGAAGATCTGACCGTGTGTACGCGGCATTAGTTTTCTAGTTAAATCTGTATTTAGAGATGACCATATGTTGTAATCAGGCAACCAATATATCATTATCCAGAATTAGGTTCCGAGTTGATAGACACTAATCATGAGGCCTCTATTAGGTTTTAATTACCCAGAAAGAGTAGCGTGCCCCATTAGTTTGCTGCATGTCATACGATGGGGTAATTAGTCTTAAAATTATCTTTATTTAATTATACAGTAGTTTAGGCATGCTGTATAAAGAGGGCTTCCAAAAATGGGATAAGCAGTCAGGAAATTATATGCGTAATTTATGTGTAATTTATGCTACTTGAGAGCCCAAAGCTGATCCTTGGATTTTGGCCCCCTTTATGCATCTAGGCTGTAAAAACATTCTATGCATCTAGGCTGTAAAAACATCTCACACATGTGGACCCCATACTTGGGAAGCATAGCAGAATGTGTTTTGGGGTGTAATTATAAGTATGCCTATGCTGTGTGCGAGACATAACTTTGTGGGGAAAAAATATTTAATCTCTTAATTTTCCGATAAACTGTGACAAAAAATTGCAACTTCAAAAAAACTCACCATGTCTCTTAATAAATACCTTGGACTATCTACTTTCCCAAAGGGGTGTCATTAAGGGGTATTTGTACTGTTCTGGCATTTTAGGGGCTCAAGAAATTAGACAGTCAGTTTATCAGGGCTGATCCATTTTAAAATATATACTATATACCATAGTTTGTAGACTATAACTTTCACACATATTAAATAATATACAGCGATTTGTGTCAGTTTCACTAAAGAAATGTAGCAGAATACATTTTGGCCTACATTTTTGAGGAAAGATTATTTAATTAACCACTTGCTTACCGGGCCTATTTTGGCCTATTTTCCTTCATGTAAACATCATTTTTTTGCTCGAAAATTATTCAGAACCCCCAAACATTGAGTACGTTTTTTTTAGCAGACACCCTAGGGAATAAAATGGCGGTCATTGCAACTTTTTATCTCACACGGTATTTGCGCAATAATTTTTCAAACGCCTTTTTTTTGGAAAAAAAACGGTTTCATGAATTAAAAACTAAGAAAACAGTAAAGTTAGCCCAATTTTTTTATATAATATGAAAGATGATGTTACGCCGAGTAAATAGATACCAAACATGTCACGCTTTAAAATTGCGCACAACCGTGGAATGGCGCCAGACTTCGGTACTTAATAATCTCCATAGGCGACGCTTTAATATTTTTTACTGGTTACCAGTTTAGAGTTACGGAGGAGGTCTAGTGCTAGAATTGTTGCACGCGCTCTAACGCACGCGGCGATACCTCACATGTGTGGTTTGAGCGGCGTTTATATATGCGGGCGGGACTTGCGTGTGCGTTAGCTTCTGATCGCGAGCTACAGGGGACAGGGGCGTTTAAATTTTTTTTTTATTTATTTATTTTTATTTTAATACATTTTTTTTATTTTTACACTTTTTTAAAAAAAAAATTTTTTGGATCACTTTTATTCCTATTACAAGGAATGTAAACATCCCTTGTAATAGGAATGTATGTGACAGGTCCTCTTTATGGAGAGATGTGGGGTCAATAAGACCCCACATCTCTCCTCCAGGCTGGAAAGCATGAGATCGGTAAAAAAAATTTTACCGATCTCATGCTGACAGCCGCGATCGCGGCTTTGTTTACTTCCGGGTACCGGGCGTGACGTCATAACGTCGCGCCTGGGCCTCCGACGGTCATAGAGATGACTGGTTACCATCTGGTCACCGGAAATCTCTATGCTCGTCATCCGGCGGCGAGCGATTCTTTCTCCGGGCCCCCGATGGCACGGGAGAGCCCGGAGAAGCACCGGATGGCGGCTGGAGGGGGGGACGTCCCCTCCCGCTGCCTATAAGAACGATCAGGCGGCGGAACTGCCGCTATGATCATTCTTATGGTGCACAGAATCGCCGGCCGGTTAAAATGATATCTGAATGATGCCAATAGCTGCACGCATCATTCAGATATCACCAATCAAAGTCAAGGATGTCATATGACGTCCTTGGTCGGCAAGTGGTTAAAACAGAAACTAAAAAAAAATTTTTTTTTTTTCAAATGTATTGGTATTTTTTTCATTTATATAAAAAGCAGAAAGCTATATCTGTTTTTAAAAAAGGTAAAACATGTCATTTGGGTACAGTGTTACGTGTAATAGGTTACAAGTAATTGTCATTCAAAAATGTGACAGCGCTAAAAGGTGAAAATTGCCCTGGGCAGGAAGGGAGGTAAAAGTGTTTGGTATTGAGGTGGGTAATTATGGGTGGAATTACGCAAATTGTGTATTTGAGCATTTCCGCCATAAATGTGTAATTGTGCTTTCTGCAGCCTAAACTAGTTTATAATATGTCAGTAAGCCAGGCCTAATGGGCTATTGCTTTGGAAATGTTGGACTAATTGGAATTAATTAATGTAATTACAGTACTTAGGCCTGGAAAACAAAAACGTTTTTCATACATACTTTTAAAATAGCCATTACCAGTTTACGATGGGCTTGTAGCCTGGTTGTACAAACCCGCCAAGCCACATTTAATAACCTTGAGCCTTGATCAGCTGTCTCAACAGATTTTATGATGCTGCTAGTTTTTTTACAATCTTCTACTAAGAACATTTAATGGAATTTAAGGTTTCTGTAGGCCAAATTGTGTGCTGGTGGGGGTGTATTGAATGTATCCGTTCTCTTGTGACCCCATAGGAAAAAGATTTAGGCTCGGTTCACATACATATGGGAATCAGATGCCTTTTTAACAGCATCTGATTCACATAACATGTGAGCTGGACCAGATTCCAGTAAAGCCGGTTCACACATATCCATGGCGGCTGTGTTCCATTTTAAAAAAGAGTCCTGTTTGATTTTGTGTCCGGTTCAGGTGTTAAGTCAATTAAAAATTTGCACCTGAATCGCACCTGAACCAGTGAACAAAACCGCATCAGACTCCAGACTGCAAACAACAGACATGTGTAAACGTAGCTTTAAATCTAACTTGTGCCACAGATTGGCAACTTTTAGCAAAATAAGGGGGATGTTGTGTTTTCTGACCCAGTTTTGAGGTGTGCAGACCTCGTTACTGTCACACTAGAGGAGTCACTATATAAGCAGATTACACTTCAGCTTCAGTAACTCCCTTCTTTCCCCTTGTGAGCCACGAACTGACAATTTGCACAGCTGGTAGTTCTCATATCCATCTGTCACCAACAGCTCAAATTAGTCTTGAGAGTTATTGTCAAGTTAACTGACACATCGTTGACACTGCTAAATTTGGTCTGGGCATCTAGGCATCAATAACCGGGGCAAAAAGAAAGGAGGAAATAGGGATTTCCAAACCCCCTCCCCAGAACATCCAGGCAAAAAATATTGCTAAGTAGGGATAAGCTCGAACATCGGGTGTTCGCCCATTTGCCGAACAGCAAACATTATGGGGCATTTGCGGGAAATTAGAGTGCCACGGAACGCCCCATAATGCACTGTGAGATCGCAGGGGGACTAAGTCTAATGGCGCTTTTCCGATGGAAACCGTCCGATGGGAGCTCCTCATCGGATTTTCTGACCGTGTATATACCCATCGGTCATTTTCTGTTGGCATTTCCGACAGACTTTGGATTGAGAGCCTGTTCTTAATTTTTCCGATGGAAAACCTTTCTATCGGATTTTTCGATCGTGTGTATGCAATTCCGACATGCAAAATTCCGAGGCATGCTCGGAAACTATTTGACACATGCTCGGAAGCATTAAACTTCCCTTTTATAGTGCCGTTGAACGTATTGTATGTCGTGGTGTTATTAGAGCTTTTTCCAACGAGAATTCGGACCGTGTGTACGCGGCATAAGGCTAAGACTAAAGCCCCATACACACGGTCGGATTTTTGCATGGATTCTGTCCGATCGGACAATGTTGTTGAAAAATCAGACCGTGTGTATGCACCATCGGACAGTGTATGTCGGATTGTCCGACGGACAAAGTCCTATCTCCTGCTGGATAGATTTGCCGACAACACGGTCCGATCACACCAAATCCGATCGTGTGTACGGTTGTCCGACCGGACAAAGTGCTACGCATGCTCAGATCACATTACAAGACCAAAGCTATTGGCTACTAGCCTCTACGTAGTCCCGTCGTAGGCAACAAACGTCACCACGTTCAGAATGATCGGATTTTCCGACAACTTTGTCTGACCGTGTGTACGCAAAACCAACATCAGACAAAGTATGACGGACATGGTCCGACGGACCTGGTCCTCGGATAATCCGCGCGTGTGTATGGGGCTTAAGGCTGCTTAAGCAGCCGCGTGTAGTGTTGTTGCCGTGGACGGAGAGATAGATAGATTAGGCAGGCAGGTTATGTAGTTAGTGGCAGTGTATTTATATACTCTGCATTCCGTGTAGACTATATATACAGTACATTTGGTGGTGTACAGTTTCTAATACACTTCAGGTGGTGTACACAGTATATAAAACAGTGTGTGCAGTTTCTAATACACTTCAGGTGGTGTACACAGTATATAATACAGTGCAGCTTGTGTACAGTTTCTAATACAATATGGTTAAGGGGAACCCTATGACAGAATTAAGGAAAAAACGGAAGCCCCCCCCAGTCTATACCAGGCCCTTTGGGTCTGGTATAGATTTTAAGGGGAACTCCACGCCAAAATGTAAAAAAAAAACGACGTGGAGTCCCCCCAAAATCCATACCAGGCCCTTTGGGTCTGGCATAGATTTTAAGGGGAACTCCACGCTAACATTTTAAAAAACAATTGGCGTGGGGTCCCCCCCAAAATCCATACCAGACCCTTATCCGAGCAAGCAGCCTGGCAGGCCAGAATGGGGGGACAAGTGAGTGCCCCCCTCCTGAACCATGCCAGGCTCCTTGCCCTCAACATGGGGAGGGTGCTTTGGGGTCCACCTCAAAGCACCTTATCCCCATGTTGATGGGGACAAGGGCCTCATCACCACAACCCTGGCCATTGGTTGTGGGGATCTGCGGGTGGGGGCTTATCGGAATGTGGAAGCCCCTTTTAACAAGGGGGCCCCCCAGATCCCGGCCTCCCCCTATGTGAATGGGTAGTGGTACATTGTACTTTTTTTAGTGAATCGGTAGGGGTACAATACCCCATACCATTCAAATAGGGGGGGCGGGATCTGGGGCCCTACTTGTTAAAAGGGGCTTCCAAATCCCGATAAACCACCTGCCCGCAGACCCCCACAACCACAGGGCAAGGGTTGTGGGGATGAGGCCCTTGTCCCATCAACTTGGGGACAAGGTGCTTTGGGAGGGACCCCACAGAACCCTACCCATGTTGAGGGCAAGCAGCCTGATATGGTTCAGGAGGGGTAGGCGCTTGCTCGTCCCCCCCTTTCCTGGCCTGCAATGTCTGCTTGCCCGGATAAGGGTCTAGTATGGATTTTAGGGGGAACCCCATGCCTTTTGTTTTTATTTTGGCATGGAGGTCCCCTTAAAATCCATACCAAACCTGAAAGGCCTGGTATGGGTTTTGGAGGGGACCCCACGCTGTTTTTTTTCTATATTGGCGTGGAGTTCCCCTTAATATCCATACCAGACCCGAAGGGCCTAGTATGGACTGGGGGGGAACCCACAGGCAGACTAAAGGGAGCCCCTAGGCATGATATTTAAAGGAATATTTAATTTTCATTGTTTCACTTTAAGCATTAATAAAATCACTGCTCCTAAAAAATGGCCGTTTTAAAAACTTTTTTTTGCATTGATACATGTCCCCTGTGGCAGTACCGGGGTCCCAAAACACTTTTTATGGCAATAACTTGCATATAAGGCTTTAAATAAATCTCTCCTCAAGAGAAATATAAAAAGTGAATGCGGTTGTTTAGCTGGAATTCATGTTATACAAACAGTGACAGATCTTAACATGTGAATTCTCCTTGGTGCACAAAGTATAGCACCACTGAATGTGAGTAAGACAACCTATTTTAATATTTTAATAAAGTTTAAAGATTATTCACAATGTCGACCCTCCTTGTTTTCCATTAGCTCATGCATGAGACAACTGTGAATATAATTTTTATCTCTGTGAGAGGAGTGGTGGATAGCCCAAAGTAGTAGTGGAAAGGTTATTTATATAAGGTTATTGGTGTTAAACGGAGTGGAAAATCTATTACCTTTGTGGATTTTTTTGATGATCAAACGCTTATGATCATCAAAAAAATCCACAAAGGTAATAGATTTTGATGTAGTGGGTGGTCTTGTGGAGTCAGTGAGTTTTCTAGTGTGCTGGTGGTGGATCACTGGAACACTTTAGTGAAGACCTTTTGCACAACTTGAAGATTTACATACACAGCACAAACAGCACTTTATGGTGTTTATTATGTCTAAATTAGAGACTATTGTAATGCATGGACACATTTTAGAGTATTGATTTTTGTATGAAAAAATTTATATTTATATTTCGTTTAAATCAGGGGTCTCCAAACTACGGCCCTGCAGTTGTTCAGAAACTACAATTCCCATCATGTCTGTAAATGTCAGAGTTTTACAATGCTTCGTGGGACATGTATACTAAATAGAAGAGATAGGTTTTGGGACTTTAAATGAGGCAGGAACCAAAGAGATAACTGCCTCCATCTCTATCATTGATTAAAAATGAGAGCGAATGGCGGGACTTTATATGAAGCACACAGCAGCAATAAAGGAGGTCAAGTGACTAGGAAAAAACATTTATTTGTATTGAATAATCCTATGTAAAACATTTTGGGCATACAGCCTCAGGAAACATTTTGGGCATACAGCCTCTAGAAACATTTGATCATGTTACAACACAAGTTACATGATTATCCACAATCACAATATACATAACATGTAATAAAAATTAAACAAGCACTGAAAAGGGAATTGACAGGGTTAGATATATAATTTCTAGATAGTCTCAAAAAATATATTTAGTAAATGGGAATAAAAACAATGAGTATAAAAGAAGAAAAAATAATGAATGGGCAGCATTGTACAAGGTTGCTTGTCCAACTTACATCTGCAGTGGCTGGAAGGGTGGACTTAGGGCATCTTGATCCAACTTTTGGTGAGACTTCTATTCAAATCAATGGGCTCCCATTGGGAACTCTTGATTTTGAATAGAGACAGAGAAACGCGGCTGAAAGCTAGCGTGGCTAAACGGGTATTGACGCCAATGCAAAGCGCGAACATTTTTTTTAGTTTTTAATGCCTTTTTTTTACCTGGCGTCGGTACTAGCTTTGCAGCTTGTTTTTTAAAACGTCCATGGACATGAGGCCTAATGCTCTGTTCGTGACAATTTGTTTGGGGTACTGTGTGGGTACGGGCATTGGGGGACTTGAACTACGGACTGATTTTGAAGTCAACCCGTTTGGGGTCTGTGTGTTAGTCTCCTGCCAAAAGGATATGTGACAGGAGTCACTTTGGGCGGGGGGCCCGTGGAACCCAGCTTACCTTGGAGAGGTCAGGGAGCTCCTTTTTCAGCTCCCTCTGCACCTCTTATCTGTAAGTTATCCTGTGTCTATTAGGGGCACAGGGCGACCAAGAAGCCCAGTCTTGTCTGCCCTAACCAGACGCCCTGACAACCACATCGGACTCAGCATTTTGTTTTAATCTGTTGTAGACTGTTGCCATGCAGTTTGTAAATCCTGATAAATTAACGCATTGCTTAAATGTGGAGAAAGACGGTGGGCGGGCAGGTGAGAGAGCAGAAAGATGACATCATCTCTCACTGCCCGCCCTGCATCACCGCTGTTCTGCCCTCACTGTGCAGCTGCGGGCAGCAGAGAGATTACATCATCTCTCACTGCCCGTCCTCTCTCTCTGGGACCCAGCCAATGAACATGTGCTGCATCTGGTGACAAGCTGCATCTGGTCTCAAGCTGCATCTGGTGGCAGGCGACGTGGCAAGTGACAATCCGCATCTGGTGGCAGCAACGTGGCAAGTGACAATCCGGATCTGGTGGCAAGCGACGTGGCAAGTAATAATCCGCATCTGGTGGCAAGTGACGTGACAAGCTGCATCTGAAGGCAGGTGACGTGGCAAGTGACAAGCTTCATCTGGTGGCAGGTGACATGGAAAATGACAAGCTGCATCTGGTGGCAGGTGACGTGGCAAGTGACAAGCTGCATTTGGTGGCAGGTGATGTGGCAAGTGACAATCTGCATCTGGTGGGAGGCGACGGTGGCAAGTGACAAGCTTAGGGCTCCCACTGACCCTGCATTATGGTGAGTTGAACTATTTAATTTTATATCACAATGTAATAATAGAAATAACACGCTTCAATCATCCTGACACCATATCAACCATGGTGACGTGATGATTAAAGCGCCAACACCAGCCATATTGCTGGTACCATGCAAGGGAAGCTTATACGATGAATATGCTCTTCGTGAGTATCGGGGTCCATCACATATATCCCAGAGCTGGTGATACTAATACAGAATTAGTATAATACTATTACTAGTATTGTATTACTATAATGGGCAAGAATATTAAAGAGATTTAGTGCAGAGACATGGAGCTTGCAGTCATAGAGAGAGCAAATAGTGCTAGAAAAAACATTATTAAATTACTAGACTAGTAATATAATAATGTTTTTTCTAGCTCTTTCCCCTCTCTTTTTAATTGTAAGCACCTAATCTCTGCACTGTCCTTCTAGTATTAATATAAATTAAATCAACGTAATGGGAGAGAATACTAGAGGGACTTCAGAGACTGTGAACTTGCAACCATAGAGACAGGAGAAAAAGCTTGGAGTAGGAGGTTATTTTTTATTGTACTCTGTCTAATGGCCTGTTTTTCACACTCTCCAATACACACTCCTGACCCCTGCACTGTGTGCATTATGTAACCATGATGTTTTGCACCTCGCTGCACATGGCACCCTAATTATTCTTTTTTTTGGTTCCTAAAGCTGAACCACCAAGGAGAATAAAATATGGGCATGCAATGACCTTCGATCAGGAAATAGTTAAACATGCAGCTATAACTAAAATATTACCTGGGGGTTCTGCCATGAGGACAAACATTGCTAAGACATGGTCCATCATTGTCAGTATCAGTAAGCAGGACAAGAGCAATGATGTCCAGTTGATACTGCTGGAGCAACCACATAAGACAATAAATGGCTGAAGGAGGCTAGAGAAGATTGAACAGGTAGAAAAACTATGGTATTTGTTTACAATACCTTTAATTTCCCAAGACCAGTGGACTTTACATTACAGAATACATACAGAATGAGGGATTCTAAATGTCTAATCTAAGATGACAGGCTGTATATGTTCTATGAGGGAGAGCATATTAATCTCGGTTATATAAAACTGCACCTATCCTTTAAAGCCCAATTCCAACCCAATTTCTTTTAGATTTGCATAGAATGGCTTATCTTCTCCCCTTCTGAGTACCCCTGCTGAGGCTTTCTACACTTAAAACCTGCCGATTTCTGGTAGCTGCAACTCTGCTCTACCCATCTACTTTGCTGTCCTCCCTGCGGCTCGGCCTTGAACAGCTTGTGCCCATTCTTTACAGTGTCACACAGATCTCCAGGTCCACTCCTCTAAATGCCAACTGCAATCCCAGCTTCTTGCCCCCTTCAAGCCAGCTCAACCTGAAAGCCACTAACTGCTCCAGGTTCCATAGACAGATTCACCTAGATCTCTAGCCACTGCAGTACAGTTCTAATTTCCCAATTCCCACTCTGAAGTGGTGAGTAGGGCTAATTAATCTCAGTGATGATGACGCTAATCAGCTTCATGATGAAATTGTCATAGGGTTCTGTAAATGCATAGCTTCACCGAGGGGGTGACAGCCCACTCTTGAGAGAACCAGGTAAAGTACTCAAACATGAGCAAAATCTGAGTCAACCAGGCCATTGGTTGAGGCACACAGCAGAGAAACAAGATTAGAAGATGTGCGGGACATACATAAATAAAGTCCAAATACAGTCCAAATTGAAGTCCAACAGAAAGTGATCAAAAATGTTAGGTAGGTATAGAGATATTACACACACCAAAGCTTTGATCATGTGCAGGCTAAAATTGCTGAAGTCCAGTCAACTAAAGAAAATCTCACTTTAGTAGCCCACACCTTAATAGAAAGGCTCTAATGTGAAGGCAGGTTTACTTCCCTGGCAGACAACCATTGCCATGAAGATGCTCGTTTGAACCAGTTGTATGGCCAGCTCTTTGCTGGCATCAGAGGTCCTGTACTGTACATTAAGGCCCCTTTCACACTGGGGCATTTTTCAGGCGCTACAGCGCTAAAAATAGCGCCTGTACAGCGCCTGAAAAAATCCGGCCCCATTCATTCCAGTGTGAAAACCGGAGGGCTTTCACACTGGAGCGGTGCGCTAGCAGGACGGTCAAAAAAGTCCTGCTAGCAGCATCTTTGGAGCGGTGAAGGAGCGGTGTATTCACCGCTCCTATACCGTGCCTACCCTTTGAAATCAATGGGACACCGCGGTAATACCGCCGCAAAGCGCCGCTGTGGCGGCGCTTTGCGGGGGGGTTTTAACCCTTTTTCGCCCGCTAGCGGGGGGGTTAAAACCGCACCGATATCGGCCGAATACTGCGGCTAAAACGACGGTAAAGCAGCGCTAAATATAGCGCAGCTTTACCGCCGACGCCGCTCCCCCCCAGTGTGAAAGGGGCCTTAGAGCTCACCCACATTGAAGATCAGAGGAGAGCAGCAGCAACTGGGGAGTAAGGAATAAGGGAAGTTATCCTTTCTGTTAATCCATATAGGCTAAATGAATAGTAAAGTTTCATTAAGGGGGTAGGAGGGATACCAAAGGGGGATTCTTATATGCTGACTGAAGTCGACTGCACCATGACCTGAGATGCAGTGCTGCATACCAACCAGCAGGTGGCAAAGGCTCAAGGATGATCCTTACAATGTATATGTACATGTACCAGTCAGTAAAATGGAGAGAGAATCCTCATTCCTCATCAACCTGTTTTTCTGTTCTCTTTTTACCTCCATCCTAGAGGTTTGGTGTTATCCCCGCATTAGTGGTGATTTACTAAAAGAAAATAGACTGGGTAATTTTGCAAGTGCAGTTGCTCCAGAGCTTAATAAATAAGAGGGAGTTCTGCTGACTTCCATCATCCAGTCATCTGCAAGCAAAAATGCTGTTTTTTATTTTCCTCGCATGTGACTTTGTAAAGTGACGCTTTACCTCATTTACTAAGCTCTGGATCAAGTGCACTTGCACACATGCACAGGCTTTTTGCCTTTAGTAAATCAACCCCAATATTTTGGCCCAGTGTAGGTAGTAATCACCACTTTTACTACTGTAGCACTGACTCACAAAGGAACTGCTAGTTTGAATTGGGCCTGCACTCTTCTGAGAAACCCCACTAACTTAACTCAATCCCCTTGGCACAGCTGTGGTGCAATGTAATACAGTACAATATAAAACAATGTAAAGTACCTGTATAATACCCTCAGGATCCACTGGCTTCACATGGTGGGGAAAAACAGCACGCCACACAACTGTATACTCAACCAGAAATATTTTTACTGCAAAAATATTTAAACAGGTGGTTACAGAATTTGCGCTGTCATCCCAACGTAGGACGACAGCACAATATATATATATATATATATATTGTACAGGACGCCAAGGTTGGGTCCTGGACGGGTGCTATATAGCACCAGTATTTGGGCTGTGGTCCCTTTAAAAGGATTCGCAGCGATGCTCAGGGGGTCACCCAAAATGGGTGAGGGGTTCCGGGAGTAGCCGAGCAGGAGAGGACTGACTCGCAGTCCTCTCTAAGTTAATAATAGTTATTTGGGACCCGGAATTTGGGAGGCTCTGAAGAGATATTCGGGTGGGAAAAGAGCCTCCCTCCCTGACCACAACGATTCAGCGCACAGGGGGTTAAGGGCCTCCAGGAAGACAGCTCATAAAACAGGAAGTAGGGAAGAGTTGTTGGTGTGAGGAGGAGTAGGTGATTACACCTGTTAGCTGAGCTGTGTGGATGTCTGGAGGCTGCTAAAAGAACCTGCTGCAAAAAAACTGTATGTGTTTTCCTTAACTTTGTTTTTGTGCTGAAGATAAGCTGTTTTTTTTGTTATGCTGAAGATAAGCGGACTTTGTTTTTGTACTTTACCTGTGCGCTGAAGAAAGCCTTATTTTGATTTTTCTTTCAAATAAATGTCTTTTATTTTACAACTGACGGTTTATGCACTTAATCCCGTGGAGCTATTGTCCCCAAAGTTCACAACTGGTGTCTTGGATGCTGGCAAAAGTGCATTTGCAGCCGCAAAAACCGTTTAAAACTAAACTGACATTTAAAGAGACAGTGTACAAATGGCATGTCGTGGGTGAAGTCAGCTCAGACGCTGCAAACAGCAGGTAAAGGCATGGAGGAGGTCATCAGGGCTTTGGCGCAAGCCACCGTGACCCAGCAGCAAGCTTCAGCAGATGCAAACCGTCGCCATGAGGAAGCGATGGCTCAGCAGCAGCAGGCCCTGGCACAGGCTATAGCTGCACAGCAGGAAAACACACGGTTGCTAGCCGCCCAGTTTACTGCTCAGCAGGAGTCCACTCAAACACAGGTGACTGCCTTACAGGAGGCAGTGCAGCGGCTGGCTCAGGGACGAGAACAATCGGTCGTTGCCGTTGGCAACCAAGTGTCTGTGAGAGCCAGCCATTTCTTACAAAAACTGACACCCAGCGATGACGTAGAGGCCTTTCTCACCACCTTTGAGAGAATAGCGGAGAGAGAGGGGTGGCCCCGTGACCAATGGGCCGGCATTATCTCTCCTTTTCTCACCGGTGACCCGCAAAAGGCCTACTTTGACCTCCCAACTGAACATATCAGCAACTATGAGCTTCTGAAGACAGAGATCCTGGCCCGCCTAGGAGTGACCATGGCTGTCCGGGCTCAGAGGGTGCATCGCTGGCGGTACAAACCTGACCGACCACCCAGGTCCCAAAGGCATGAACTGATACAGCTGGTTAAAAAATGGCTACAGCCAGAAAAACTGTCAGGCCCACAAATGGTGGAACGGGTGGTGATGGACTGGTACCTGCGGTCCCTGCCAGATGACCTACAGCGCTGGGTAAGCCATGGAGACCCTGCAACCGCTGACCAGCTGGTTGAGTTGGTTGAAAGATACACCGTGGTAGAGGACCTGCTTGGGCCTGCCAAACGTCGGGAACCCACACCAAGGGCAACAAGACCAGCCACAGCACCTAGGAGAGAAGCCCTGCTAGACATTGGAACCCGCAACCCTGCACCATCTTCTGCAGAACCTCGAAGGTTGGTTCCTGTCCCTAGGATGGGAGGCCTACAGTGTTGGCGATGTCGGTCCTGGGGGCATACCCGGGCACAATGCCCACTTCAGGAGGAGCCGATGGATTGCGGGACTGGTCGGAGAAGCTCCTTCTATGTGCAAAGAGCGTGTACCACTCATCTTGATCTGGCTGAAGGACGGTTCGAGTGTGAAGTGTGGGTGAACCACCTTCCTGCCAGGGCCCTACTAGACTCCGGGAGCATGGTAACACTGGTACATGCCAGGGTGATTGGGAGACTTGGCCCCGTAAATAAAACTCTGCGCGTAGTGTGTATCCATGGGGATACCAGGGAGTACCCCCTGGTTCCTGTGACGGTTTCTTATGGACGTACCTCAGTGACACAGGAGGTTGGGGTAGTACATAGTTTAATCCATGATATTATAGTGGGGCGGGACTGTCCGCTATTCCTCGAACTGTGGAACCAGGCACAGATGGGGCTGCCAGGAGAACTGGGGACACTGGGCCTGGAAGAGATGGAGTCTGAGGGGTCTAGGTCTGAAACCCCCACAACACACCCCTCTAAAACAGAGATACCTGTCACTAATAAGGATATTGCAGAGAATGTTAATTTGAATGACAATGTTTCTGTTTCAGGCCTCAATACCGAGTTGACTTCTGAGGGGGGGGAAGCCTTCCCATTACAGGTTATGCTGGGGGAGGATGATGAGGAGCTCTCCCCGTTGCAGTTCCCAGTTGAGGAGGGTGAAGGGGAAACATCCTCAAGGTCAGTGCATCCAGACCTGGACGTACCCAGGGGTGCGTTTGGCACCGCCCAGTTGCAGGATCCTACCTTGGTCAATGCTCGAGAGCAGGTTTCTGTTGTTGATGGGGTACCACAAATACCAGGGGCAGATCAAAGGTTTCCTCATTTTGCATTAAAGGGGGATTTGATTTATCGAGTGGCTGAAAGCCGAGAGGAAACTGTAGAGCAGTTACTGGTTCCCCAACCATATAGGCGGATGCTGCTTGACCTAGCCCACAATGACGCACTGGGAGGACACTTGGGGGCAGAGAAAACGGAGGCCAGGATAACCGACCGGTTTTACTGGCCAGGGGTGAAGGCCGAGGTTAAAAGATATTGTGCATCTTGTCCCATTTGCCAGTTAACTGCCCCAGGGCCACACTATAGAAGCCCTCTGGTACCCTTGCCGATTATTGAGGTTCCGTTTGAGCGGATCGCCATGGATCTCGTGGGACCCCTGGTAAAGTCGGCAAGGGGGCACCAATATATATTAGTCATCCTAGACTACGCAACCAGGTATCCAGAAGCAGTTCCTTTGAGGAAAGCCTCCTCTAAGGCCATTGCCAAGGAGTTATTCCAAATGTTTTCACGAACTGGATTCCCCAGGGAGATACTTACGGACCAGGGCACCCCTTTTATGTCAAAGGTGATGGCGGACTTGTGCAGACTATTTCAGATCAAGCAGTTGCGGACGTCCGTCTATCACCCGCAGACCGATGGCCTAGTTGAGAGGTTTAATAAAACTCTAAAGTCCATGTTAAAAAGAGTGGTCCAGAAAGACGGGAAGGATTGGGATATGTTACTCCCTGCCCTCTTGTTTGCCATCCGGGAGGTTCCACAAGCGTCCACGGGCTTCTCACCGTTTGAGTTAGTGTATGGACGAAGGCCCCGGGGGTTGCTTGACCTAGTCAAAGAAACATGGGAAAGTGAATCCTCACCACACAAGACCGTGGTAGAGCATATCTCTCAAATGCGAGAGAGGGTGGCTAAGGTGATGCCGCTGGTGAGGGAGCACATGCAGAAGGCTCAGGATGCCCAAAGAAGGGTGTATAACAGATCGGCTAAAATTAGACAGTTTCAAGTAGGAGACCGGGTGGCTGTCCTAATACCCACAGTGGAGAGCAAGTTCTTGGCCAGGTGGCAAGGCCCGTTTGAGGTAATAGAAAAAGTGGGTGAGGTGAACTACAAGGTACACCAGCCAGGGAAAAGAAAACCATACCAGATCTATCACGTAAATCTGTTGAAACCCTGGAGAGACAGAGAACAGGTATCCGCTGTGGTAGAGGTACAGTCAGGGGACCATGCAGGAATCGACCTGGTGCAGGTGGCTGCTACCCTAACTAGGCCCCAAACCCAGCAAGCAAAAGAGTTTCTGCAAAGAAATAGGGACATGTTTTCAGGGTTGCCGGGTCTCACCAACGTCATCGAGCATGACATTGTGACGGAACCCTGTATAAAAATCCGGTTAAGGCCTTACCGTATCCCAGAAGCTCATAGAGTGGCAGTGTCTGAAGAGGTCAAGAGAATGCTCGAGCTTGGAGTCATTGAAGAGTCGCAGAGCGAGTGGTCGAGTCCAATCGTGTTGGTACCCAAACCCAACGGCACCCTCCGCTTCTGCAACGACTTCAGAAAACTTAATGAAATCTCCAAGTTTGATGCTTATCCAATGCCACGGGTAGATGAGCTAATTGAGAGGTTAGGTCCAGCCAGGTATATAACCACGCTAGACCTCACAAAAGGGTATTGGCAGATTCCCCTGACCAAGAAAGCCAGGGAGAAAACAGCTTTCTCTACCCCGGAAGGCCACTTCCAGTACAAAAGAATGCCATTTGGTCTACACTCTGCCCCCGCTACATTCCAAAGGGCCATGGACAAAACTTTGCGTCCACATCAACGGTATACTTCGGTTTACCTAGATGACATAGTCATTTTTAGCACTGATTGGGAGTCCCATCTTCCCCGAGTTCAGGCAGTCGTAGACTCCTTGAGAAGAGCAGGATTCACCATCAATCCGGAGAAGTGCGCGATTGGAGTAGAGGAAGCCAAGTACCTAGGGTACATTGTGGGTAGAGGACTGGTGAAGCCCCAAATGAGTAAGGTAGAAGCCATACAGAACTGGCCCCGCCCCCTATCCAAGAAGCAGGTCAGAGCGTTTTTGGGCATAGTTGGCTACTACCGGAGGTTTGTCCCCAACTTTGCCACCATTGCTGCACCATTGACGGACTTGACCAAAGGCAGAAAGTCAGTGATGGTACAGTGGAATGACGATGCCGAAAAAGCTTTCCAGAAGCTTAAGACGGCATTGTGCCGGGATCCGGTGCTTGTGGCTCCAGATTTTTCTAAGGATTTTGTAGTACAGACAGATGCTTCAAGTGAAGGGCTAGGAGCAGTCCTGTCTCAAGTGATCAATGGGGAAGAGCACCCCATAGTTTTTCTAAGTAGGAAACTGACGGCAGCGGAGAAAAACTATGCGGTGGTGGAGCGGGAGTGTCTTGCCATCAAGTGGGCTTTAGACTCTTTACGCTATTTCCTCCTAGGTAGAAGGTTCCGCCTAGTGTCCGACCATGCCCCACTGACCTGGATGAGACAAAACAAAAACACCAATGCCAGGGTGACAAGGTGGTTCCTTTCTCTCCAGGAGTTCAATTTTGTGGTAGAGCACAGACCAGGGAGACAGCATCAGAACGCCGATGCCCTCTCCCGGGTCCATTGTATGATGTCGAGTGGTGCCTCCAACACCTCCGCGTTGAGGCAGAGGGGGGGGATATGTACAGGACGCCAAGGTTGGGTCCTGGACGGGTGCTATATAGCACCAGTATTTGGGCTGTGGTCCCTTTAAAAGGATTCGCAGCGATGCTCAGGGGGTCACCCAAAATGGGTGAGGGGTTCCGGGAGTAGCCGAGCAGGAGAGGACTGACTCGCAGTCCTCTCTAAGTTAATAATAGTTATTTGGGACCCGGAATTTGGGAGGCTCTGAAGAGATATTCGGGTGGGAAAAGAGCCTCCCTCCCTGACCACAACGATTCAGCTCACAGGGGGTTAAGGGCCTCCAGGAAGACAGCTCATAAAACAGGAAGTAGGGAAGAGTTGTTGGTGTGAGGAGGAGTAGGTGATTACACCTGTTAGCTGAGCTGTGTGGATGTCTGGAGGCTGCTAAAAGAACCTGCTGCAAAAAAACTGTATGTGTTTTCCTTAACTTTGTTTTTGTGCTGAAGATAAGCTGTTTTTTTTGTTATGCTGAAGATAAGCGGACTTTGTTTTTGTACTTTACCTGTGCGCTGAAGAAAGCCTTATTTTGATTTTTCTTTCAAATAAATGTCTTTTATTTTACAACTGACGGTTTATGCACTTAATCCCGTGGAGCTATTGTCCCCAAAGTTCACAATATATATATCAATAAACAAATACAATATAAAAAAGGTATTTTTATATATGTAAACCTGGGAGCTCCCCCTACTTTAAAAGTTATACGTGAGGCCTCACTGAAAGTACTTTCTCCCGTATCTTCTTTCTTCGCTAGCTAAAAATGACTCCTCTGATATTTGTAATCCAAGGTGTGTGAAGAATTAGCTCAGGGTGCTCCGGGTGTAACTCCAAGCACTTATATACAACGCTTGGGCACTAAAGTGAAGTAGCCTGCTCAGTGTCAGTTGCTCTGTTACTCCTCCGTGGAACTGCAGATTCCAGCGGGGCCTGTAAGTGAGTCTAACTGCGTGTAACAAGTTAACAAACGGTGGGCCGTAACCCGCTCACCAACTGGATCGGAGTTCTGGGTGATGACTTTAGTCCGGTACTGCAGCTTGCTTCGGTATCAGCTGGGCCAGATGCTCTGTATCGCTCCCCTGGATGGATCCGGTCCCCCGATACTCCGATGGGTGTCTCTGCGCCTTGACAATCCGGTCAGCGTCTCTCAGGTTCCATCAGGTCCCTTCACAACCGAACAGGTCAGTGCTCCGTAGTGACTGTCTGCTGCTGCCTCTGGAGAACCTCCTCATAGATCCGCACATGCAGGCAACGTGATCCCAAGAGACCCAATATGGCCGCTCCGGTTCTTTTTATACCCTACCCAGCATGCACTGTATAAGAGAGTGTTCATGAGTAGGTCACACAGACTCCTGGGTAACAAGGTCAACCTTCCAAATCAAAACACAGTCATTTCCTGTACAAGTCTTTAGGTTTGTTAGAGATAATAACACACAAGTGCATTACCCATTTTTGGTCACTAAATGGCTCTAAGTGCAGAACCACATTAATGTCCACAGACCTAACATTAAAATATACATAACCACATCAATAGGCAAGGATGTCAGCGCTACACTGCTAACCAGGCAGCATGCAATTCAGGGGTATTAAGATTTTATGAATATTCCTATTGCATATGGTATTAAAGCTATACATTGGTATATATTAAAGCAGAACTCCACCAAAAATATAACATGATAAAAATGAATAGCCAATTAAAAGTTAAAATAAAAAATAAAAAAAACTGCTTGTTTTTTGCAATATTAAAGTGTTTGTCAAGGTAATTTTTTTTTCTACAGTTCCTTCTGATATATAACATTAAGTTCCGCAGTGCATGTCATTTATAAAAATGTGCAGTATAATGGCTTACTTCAGAGAGCCGTTCGATGCGATAGCTGCAGGGGGAGGTGCTGGGAAACCCCCGCTGACGTCAGCCGAGAATAGGAGAGGAGGGGAGGAGACTGGTGGGCAGTCACGCAAGCGCCAATTGCATATTTTTAGAAATGAGCCTAATGTTCTATATCAGAGGGAACTGTAGAAAAAAACTACTGTTTTTTAGAGCAAGAGGGGAGGATCAGGGAGCTGACAGGCAGAGAGGTGAGGGGGGAAATGACAGAGGGAGACGCAGACACAGGAGAGCAGGCTGTGGATGACGGAGGCATGTACGGATGATTCCAGTGTCAGGGCTCAGCAGCCCTAATATATTGGAGCCCGCACAGAGAGGGGAAGGTAGAAACTGGCAGGATCAGCCAGGTATTACAGGTGTTATAGGGGACCAAATGACACAGCACAAGCACTGTGCTGTATAACATGCTTTAAGGAAACAGGATTTATTATATTTATAAAAAATTTTTGGCGTTAACAAACACTTTACGTTCCAATTATTTTTATAAAATTTTCATATACACATAAAACATTATATATCATTCAAAAACAAATATACAAATCATTCAAAAAACATACAAAAACATAAGAATGCATCTCTCCTAGAATATATCTTCTTCAAATCTAGCTTTCAATATTCTTCATAAAAAAAACATATTTCCTCGACTTATTCCATCAATCAATTTCTCTCCCCCAAAATTCTGTTGACTGCTAATATTGGACTGCAGAGTCTTATGCCGCGTACACACGATCGGAATTCCGGCCAGAAAAAGACAAATAGGAGCTTTTTATCGGAAAATGCGATCGTGTGTAGGCTCCTTTGGAATTTTGCTGGCTGAATTTCCGCCTGCCAAAAATTGAGAGCATGTTCTTAATTTTTCAGACGGAAAAGGTTTCTACCTGAAATTTCCGATCGTCTGTAGCAATTCTGATGCGCAAAATTCCTACGCATGCTCAGAAACAATTTGAAGCATGCTCGGAAGCATTGAACTTTTTTTTCGGCTCGTTGTAGTGTTGTACGTCACCGCGTTCTTGACGGTCGGAAATTTGGTGTGACCGTGTGTTGCCCAGACTGTCCGAGCGGAATTCCATCGGGAAATACATCAGAGCTTTTTCCGACGAGAACGCGGAAAAATCGTGTGTACGCAGCATTACTGTATTTAGTTACCCTGTACAAATGCTGTAACAAAAAAGAGAGAGTAAGAGGAAAAATCATTGTTCATCTATCTAACTACATATATATGTCTAGCTATGAATTCAGTTGGGCTTTAAGTTGAGCTTGGACTTTGTTCTTGGATATGATTGGCAAAAGGACCTCCTTTAAAGGAAGAAGCCAAGTAGAATGATTTGTAGTGTACGTAGCATTGACAGCGCCCGGCAGGACAGCGAACAGCTCCATATGTAGTGGCGGTGGAGTCTCTCTCTGTTTTTGTAAGAAGGAAAAACCAGCAGCCAGCACTTTCCACTAATAAGACCTCCTACTTAAGATATAAGCTAATGACATCCTACTTGAAGTAGAAGAATCCACAGCATGAGATTTTGGAATTACATTAACAGCTGTGTTAGTTGGTGTTCCCACTCTGGGACTGTGTGGGCACAATCTTGTGTACAGTGTGCACTGTCCACGTATAATTCTCCTCCTGCTGTATGGCAAAGATAAAAACCTCCCTTGATGTTCATCTGCCTCTCTCTGTGTGTACACCAGATATCATACATGTATTAAATTGAAAATATATCGATATGATTATGATGTAATATTTCTTTCTATGGGTCGACTACAGGAGTATACAATTTTTAAAGTTAAACTGCAGGTAAAAGAAAAAAATACCTTTGCAGTTCACCCACTACAGCACAGTTGTTGGAGAGGAAGTCAAGAGGAACAGGGTTCCTCTATGGTTTCATGGGTCACTGGGGAAGCTATCCCCTTGTATGCTGCTCCCCCATGTTACTTCAGCAGCCATCTTGGGTCAGGCAGAGACTTTTTAAGGCCCTGGCTCCCAGATTTGGTGTGCATTTTGGCAAGTTGGCAAGAGTAGGGACAGGTACCCTGCCTGGTAGGGATAGAACTAGCAGCAGGGAAAAGTTCCTGACGAGAAGGGAAAGCATAGGGCTAGCAACTTCTTTGGACATCTGCCTGCTTGAGCACAAGATGACCAGGCTGCATTCTACCCCACTCTACAGGCGTTGTCAGTTCAGCTGAAACCTGCTGTCTGCATGCTGCTGGAACTGTGAGTGTTCCTGGCTGGGCTGCCTTACCACAGGGATATCTGTGAATTGTCTTTGAATTATTTCAATTATGGGTTCTTCATTGCACAGAGACTGAGTGTGTTATTGCTGCTGCACCACACTGCAGCTCACCTACACACCAATAACACTACATATGTTGCAGGTCATGCACTTCTTCAGGCAGAAGAATGCACTGCGATCCACAAGACACCTTCAAATAGTAGTATATCAGACTTATCCACCAGTCACTTTCCAAAAGTAATATATTAGGCACTTACAGACAACAGAATGGCAGAGGAGCAGTTCCCTTGGAGGGGGCTATAATATTGCTTGTTCACGCTGCAATCCCCAAATGTCCTTGCAGATATCTGGCTGCCAGTGTGAGAATCTTCCAGGAAGCTGATAGAGCAGATACCCTATAATGGGAAACCTTTTCTTTCCCTCCTCAACAAGTCCCTCTCATTATTACTGTTCCTACTCTCTCCCTATCCATCAGGAGCTCTGTCCCTATACCCCACTGCAGGCACACCCAGTGATGCAGAATCTTCTATTTATGGAATTATTCTGAGTCAAGATGGCCAAACTAATCTCGCAGGAGCATCCTCCTCTACATAAGCTGTTAGGTGAATTTCGTTTTGGGCTTTGTTTTAGTGAATAAAGCAGTGATTGATTGTGTTGGTGTGTTCAGGGTTTCCTGAGCTGGGAGTTTTATTACTCTTAATCGTCTATGCTCTTGAAGCTTCTTTCAGATGCAGGTATGAGTCATACCTGCATCTGAAAGAAGCTTCAAGAGCATAGAAGATTCAAATAATCAGTTGACTATTTATCATGCTCCATCCAATCCCTGGAAGAAGACATCCAGAAGGTGGCTGTGGGGGTTAAAAATGTGCAGGAAGCCTGAGCAATGTTTTTTCCCTCAAGGGAGGGTTCTAGTTCTTCTGGGGGGGCTGTTGCCCCTGGCAGATCACTAGAGAGACAAGAAATTGCAGTTTGGGCCCTAGCAGCTGATGAGCTGAGGGCCTGGAGAAGATTGCCTGAAGATTACTTTTTCTGGAGGGTACTCCACTGAAGTCCAGGGTCTGGAGAAGAATCTAGTTAATCTTCCTCTACTTGTGGATTCTTGGTGGCAGACAGCTCCTAGGACACTGTGAGTAAAGACCTTGCTGGGCACTGATAGCTGTAGAAGTGCCATAAGGTAACTCAGCACCAGAAGGGGTTTTATGGACTGCTGCCGTAGGGTCCTAGCTATACTGGCCATTCCCTGCTACCTTCAGAAATGCTGCTACTAAAAACATATCCCCTAGACTGAGGTTGAAATGCTGATGTGCATGAGAGCTTGTGTGACTGGCAGCTTCTGTACTATATTGAGAGACCTGGGTATATTCTCAGCGACCCCTTTGGGGGTAAGTGCTACATACTGCAGTCTCCATCTGCCTACATCTTCACTGCTAGTCCTGCAATGTGCATCATGATATCAGAGAACCTGTGGAGGAAGTACCCTGGAAGGCAGCTAGGAATAAGTTAAGTATAGCTGCTTTTCCTATTCCCTCTAGACAAAAATGATGAAAGTGTTTCTAAAGCCTAAACAAAGTGATTCTAAAGCCTAAACAATTTTTACCTTAATGTATTCCTTGCATTAAGGTACAAAATGTTAACGCATCAAATTTGGCACCCCCCCCCCCTTTATACTTACCTGAGCCCTCATTTGATCCAGTGCACAGCACACAGCAGCGGGGCTCGCAAGTGACCATGCATGAGTGTCCCCATGGGAAATGGGTTCCTGTGTGGGCACTGGCCAGGGAGGAGGAGCACCGGCGTAGGACCCGAGAAGAGGAGGTTCAGGCCTCTCTGTGCAATTCAGAGGTGGTTCAGGCCTCTCTGTGCAATTCAGAGGTGGTTCAGGCCTCTCTGTGCAATTCCATTGCACAGAGCAGGTAAGTATAGAGATGTTTGCTATTTAAGAACAAAAAAAATATTCCTTTACAATCACTTTAACTCTTGCAGTGCTGACGGAAGCCCAATGCAAGTATAAAATGGCTATATATAATATAATAAAATTATAAATGCATTAAACATGAAAGAGACTCTTTTTAAAAAAAAAAATGTATTTTAATTGCAATTGCAAACATTACAATTTCAGGACTTAAAGTAGTAACAATGTGCTGACTCGCCCACCTACAATTTATTAAGAGCAAATGGTTAAAAATTGAGCTAAACAGAACAAGATGGCTTCAGCGCTCATGAATGTGAGTCAGAGAACACACAACCCCCTGAGGCTGATGGGACAGAGCTGTTCATATTTTATCTGTAAGTGGCAGGTGGCTGAAGAATATAAAGACTGACAATTGTGACTTGCTAGTCATGTATCAGATCCCATTTTGACAGACTTGCAGAAGTGACACAATGCAGTATCCATTCTATTCCGGCTTTCATTTTTGAGGACACTTATAGGAATAATTCAAAATAAATTATAAATCTTGGACACATCTTATGCATATTTCATTAAGAAGGCTCGCTTGAGTTCCAAACTGCTGTCACTGTTTCTGTCACAAGAAGATCTTGTTGTTGTGTGTTCAGACTTCTAGGTACTAATAATCAGAAAACTGCTATGGTTTTGTATTTCTAGGAGAAACTTGTCTTAGGCCAAAGTTGTGTTTTTGGAATTATATTTTTGTATAATTTAAACCGTGTTTTTCCATTAAAACAATTATAGTAGGTGCTGTGGCTGCTGAGTTCCATGTACATCATTTAAACCTTACTTACACAATAGATATGTAAATTATGACACTTTCTATAACACTAAGGGATTATGGATTAACAATTCGCTGAAAAAATGTGACACACATACACACAGTTCCTAGGGAAACTGTGTAATATATTTATTTCCTATTATAATAAGTGCCAGCGTAGCTACAATGCAGTATTTGTTTTACATACCTCAATCAGGAAAAAAAGACAGTATGGCCACTAGATGGTGCTTACGATCATGGAAGATAATTATATTACTAAGAATAGGGCAAGTTGTCTTGTAGGCACCATCGGACAGTGTGCGGATGTGTGTAACATTTGTTTCCGATCGTGTGTAGCGAATGTCGACCGGACAAAGTGCTACGCATGCTTACAAGACCAAAGCTATTGGCTACTAGCCTCTACGTAGTCCCGTCGTAGGGAGATCGGATTTTCCGACAACTTTGTCCGACCGTGTGTACGCAAAACCAACATCAGACAAAGTATGACTTCGGACCTGGTCCTCGGATAATCGCGCGTGTGTATGGGGCTTTAGGGCTTTGGGACAAAAAGGCACAGCTGCATTCAGACAACAAGCAGCCAGGCCATGTTGTAAGGGAGCGCACTCTTGGACACAGGTCCTCTTGCAATAGTAGCCTCAGTCTGTCCGCATGACAGCTGGGGACTGAGGAAGATTTCCTCATTAGTTGAGAATCATACCTGCTGAACGTCACATAAGCAGATTACTTTTAAAAGGGAGGCACGCTGGCAACTTTCTGAGCACCAGCCAGCATGACTCAAGTGGGCACTCCCTGCATCTGCCAGCAGCATTCAGTCCAGCACAATCTCAGCAGTACAGCCAGCAGGAATGTTCTCCACTAACAATATTTTTTTTTCAAACGTGAAGTTTCTTCCAGCATAGCATCCTTTACTCCACACTTTTGTAAGCCAGGGGTTTAGTTAACAGATACAATTCCATAGAATGTACCTGTAGTACCTGGGATCTGGCAACTTCAAATCTTCTCCTTTTGTATTTACCATAGTAATGAAGTGTTTAATGTCCTTCTTGTCTGGCCTGCAGATAATCACACTGTCCAGATTGATTTTACGGCCGTAGCCCCAGGTGTGCAACACTGAAACATATCTCTCAGCAACTTTTGGTGACAGCTTTGGAAATTCGACCTGTAGAGGGATCTGGAGGAAACTGCGCACAGCTTCATCTACCCATTGGGTCTCCTTATCCAGAATTTCCTCTTCTAGATGAGCCGGTATGTAGGGATACAGATACCCGTATTCCTCAGCCACTTTCTTTATGATGATTCGCTGCACCTTGGACAGCCTGGGCAGGGTCTTAGGGTCTCCATACCCGGTAAGGTCCCATGTGTCTGGCGCATACTGCACCGGGTACCCAGCAACTATATCTGGCTTGCAATCAGACTTATTCACAAGTGAATCTGTTGTCCTGAGAAAGTAGTCCAAAATTCTGAAAGGTGAAATCTGAATGGCTGCTATGGGAGTTTGGCTATAAAGCAACCCTTTCACATACGTAAATTATATAAGAAGCAATTAAAAAAATTCTGTAACTGTAAAGAACAGAGAGAATACTTACCTTTCAAACAATAATTACATTTCCTGATGCCTGTGCTGCTGAACTCTTCCCTGTTCATAAGAACTGGTCCCCTGAAATTTGCTGGGAAACCTCGGTGGTCACGCACAGCTCTTCGTGGCTCCTCCTACTGAATTCCATGTCACTGCTCTCTCCTGTACTAGCATGAAGTCAGCAGCAGGACAACTCTGGGGGAAGACAATCCCAGAAGTGTTGGATTACCAGTGGACTTTTGGGGACCATTTCTCATAAACAGAGTGATGTTCAGTGGTGCGGGCTGAGAGGTAAGTTCCCCCTATTCAAAACAAGTATGTTCTTGCTTGGTATATATTATTTATGTAGCAAAGTTGCTTTAACCACCTCGTGCCCGTGCTATACCCGAAAGACGGCTACAGCGCGGCGCTCAATTGCCAGGAGGGCGTCCCTGGACATCCTCTTGTTTACATCTTCCCTGCGCACCGCCACTGGCGCGCATCGGGGGAAATCTGTGTTGGCCGTGTCCCTTGGACACAGCCAATCACAGATCGTGCTAAATGGCCAATCACAGCGGCCATTTAGCACTCGATCGGAGTGTCCAATGAGAGATGATCTCATATGTAAACATATGAGATCATCTCTCATTGCCGGCTCTCCCTCCTCACACAGAGACCGCATGTGAGGAGGGAGAGCGTCCTGCTGAAGCGTGAGTGAAAAAATAACACATTACAGTGCCACACTAACACAACAGTGCCCACAGTGCCATCTGTCCCCAGTGCCACCTGTCCCCAGTGCCACCTATTAGTTCCATCTGTCCCCAGTGCCACCTATCAGTGCCATCTGTCCCCAGTGCCACCTATCAGTGCCATCTGTCCCCAGTGCCACCTGTCTCCAGTGCCACCTGCCCCCAGTGCCACCTGTCAGTGTCACTTGCCATCTGTTATCAGTGTCACGTGTCATCAGTTCCACATGTCAGTGCCATCTGTCATCAGTGCCACCTGTCAGTGTTACGTGCCATCTGTCATCAGTGCCACGTGTCATCAGTGCCACGTATTAGTGCCATCTGTCATCAGTGCCACATATTAGTGCCATCTGTCATCAGCGCCACGTATTAGTGCCATCTGTCAGTGCCACGTATCATCAGTGCCACATATTAGTGCCATCTGTCATCAGTGCCACATCAGTGTCACGCGCCATCAGTGCCACGTATCAGTGCCATCTGTCATCAGTGCCACATCAGTGTCACGTGTCATTGTCCTAGTGCTGCAGGGCCTTCAAAAGTGTAATAGGTAGTCTACAAGTTAGATGTGTAATTTAGATGTGTAAATATCCTAGAACACCTGATGGTGCTCCCTGCCTGTTGGGCCTCTCTATGTGGCTAGGCTGTGGAAAAGTCCCACGCATGTGGTATCGGAATACTCAGGAGTAGCAGAATGTATTTTGGGGTGTCATTTGTGGTATACACATGCCATGTGAGAGAAATAACCTATTACAATGCTAATTTGGGGGGGATCTTAATTTTGCAAAGAATTGTGGGAAAAAATCTAAAACCTCACCATGCCTCTTACTAAATACCTTGGAATGTCTACTTTCAAAAAAGGGGTCATTTGGGGGGTATTTGTACTTTCCTAGCTTGTTAGGGTCACAAGAAATGAGATAGGCTGTCAGTTCTTCAGGTGTGATCAATTTTTTATGATTTGCACCACAGCTTGTAGACTCTCTAACTTTCACAAAGACCTAATAATATCCACTAATTTGGGTTATTTTTACCAAAGATATGTAGTAGTATATATTGTGGCCAAAATTTATGAAGAAAAATTAATCATTTGCAATTTGTCTTTTTTCATTTATAGCGCACAAAATAAAAAACCCAGAGGTGATAAAATACCACCAAAAGAAAGCTCTATTTGTATGAAAAAAGCGACAAAAAATTAATTTGGGTACAGTATATTACATGACTGAGTAATTGTCATTCAAAGTGTGAGAGCACTGAAAGCTGAAAATTGGTCTGGGCAGGAGGGGGGTTTAAGTGCCCAGTAGGCAAGTGGTTAAAGGACTATTCTAAGCCTTATTGGCATTTACATTTTCCACCTAACAAAAATCCCTAAGTAAAAAACTGAACATGGCTTCAGACAATATAAGGTACTGTATGTACTCTGTGGACCTCGAGTCATGTTACAAGCTAAGGTGGGCTCTCAGATTTACTTTAAGTATAAAATATTAATTAAATGTAAAAATTTTAATGAATTTGGTCAAGATTACATTCACCTCTTGTAATAAAAGAAGGAAGCCTCAAAAAGTGTAGCCAAAAATGACCTAAAACTGCCTTTTTGAAACAGAATTTTATATCAGGTTTTTAATTAAGTAAGGTAAGTAACAAGGGAGCTTGAGAGCACCTGTCAGAGCATATTATACAATTACACTAAACGCATTCAAGTGAAACATAACAAGCCCACTCCTCAAAAAAAAAAAAGATCTCTGGGAATCTTTCTGTGTGCGGATTATTCTGTTGTACAGTAGTAATAATAGATGAGTCTTTGGCTATTGAAGTCTGTTTATGACTAATTCACACCTGTACATGGTGCAGAGCACAAGAGGCATGAATGTATAAAGACTTACACTTTAGATCCCAATGAAAAATTTATATTTGAGGCAGAAGACTAAAAATACAGTCAAATAACAAAATGTTGTCCTACAAAAGATGACTATGCACTGATGTGGGTCAAAAGTAGACACGTGCAATTCTTTTCGTTCTGTATTTGTTTTTTAACAAATTTTGACAAAATATCCGAATTAACAAAAACCCTTTTAACAAATTTTTCCAGATATTTGTAAATTCGAAATTCAAAAATCTGAAAAATCTGAAATAATAACTAATACTAACTTAATTATTACTAACTAATAAATTATAGGTATTGGAATTTCCTTTCAAATTTGGCTGTCAGTGAATGTAACGAATACAAATGTATCCGAAGTTACGAATTATCCGAAAAAAACGAATGCCGTATCTAAACGAATGGAACGCAACGAATTAATAATAATAAATAAAAATAATAATAAAAACGTTTTATTATTATTATTATTTATTATTAATTCGTTTTGTTCCATTTGTTTAGATGCGGCATTCGTTATTTTGGATAATTCGTTACTTGGGATAAATTTGTTAAGTTCACTAACAGCCAAATTTGAAAGGAAATTCCAATACCTATAACTTAAAGTGGATGTAAACCCACATTTTTTTTTTTTTTTTTTTTGATGTCATAATGAAGAGTATAAGATGTCCTATCATTTGAGCCCAGTCTTGCCACAAAGAGTTAATCCAGCTCTGAGCAATCCTCTTTTATTTTTCAGTGAGTTAAATCTTGACAAACAGAGAAAAACATTGTCAAATCCTCCCTCTTGCTGTGAGTGACAGGTGATTTACATATCTCGTGCACTAGCCTAAGAAACATGTATTATTTTTTAATTCCCTCCCACTCCTTTCTTCTGCTGCTCTACCAGGATTGGATGTTCCACACCTCAGCATAATTGGGCTTGCTGAAGTCATGTGGTTACTTTCATGTCTTTTCACTGGATGTTCGAGATCATAGCAGAAGTTCAGTGTAAGAAATACACAGGAGAAAATGCATATTGAAAAGGGGAGTGTAGAGGTGGGCGGGGAGTCTACAGACATCACGACTCCACCCACTGAGCTCCAGACAACAGATCCACCCACAGGGTCTTATAACAGACAGAGGGGAGACATTTGACAGGTAAAAATACATGCAGGAGGATGACATTGGGTTTACATCCACTTTAATAGTTAGTTATTGTTAGTTAGTTATTCTTTAGAATTTTCATATTTTCTTTCTTATTTTCAGATTTTCGAATCTTCGAATTTTTTAATTTGCGAATTTACGAATTGCGATCATAACGAATGACCTAAAAAAGTAAAAAAAATAAAAAACGAATTAAAAGAATAAGAAATCACCATTATCAGATTTAAAAACAGGTTGTTTATTACTTCTGATGTCAGCTGGCACAACTTCAACTACAACTCCCATGGGAGAAATATAGGGGTTGCCATTATTAGCTTTCATATGGAAATGCTGGTTGCCTGGCTGTATATGGCTCCATAAAAGCTGAACTCCAAGCGATCAGCTACTTTCTAATATGTAAAAAAAAGTATTATTTACCAATGCCAGGAATGGCACCAGGCTCAACCACTCATGGAGTAGGAGTTGAGTGGAGACCTGGCTCTGTGCTGCATGTGTGCCTGAAGCTGGACGCTGCTAACCCTGTGTGTAAGAGATAACACTGTTAGGCTCTGAGGAAGAAGGTAATCCTTCGAAATGCGTCAGCCAGCAGGGGTTCCCACGTCCTCTCTTCAGGACCTGGAGACTGCTATCCGTAGACGAACTGCCACAAGCCAAAGATTGTTACAGTGTGATTTTCTTTCTACCTTTGTGAGTAGTTTTTAATAATAATGTTTCTTCTAAATAAATGTATCAAAGTATAATGCACAAGGCTGGTGCGCCCGCTCTTTTCTGTTGTCTTGTTCAACCACTCATGGGAAATGTGAATGATGCAGTTAAAAAAAATCCATAAAATAAATAAAGGCAATTAATACAGACCAAAATGGGGGGGGGGGGTGCTCTATGAGCGGGTAACCCTTGACAACCTAGGGGCTTCTGCTGTCAAAACGGAAGTGGGACTCCATTTGTAAAACAAAGAGAGGTGAGGGGAGGGAGACAGCGCGACCACTCTGGTGTAGTAAGTTCCAAGAAGGTTTAATTAGAAATAAAAGTTAAAAATGAATACTCACAAAAGTATAAAAAAAAAAACACATAGCCGATGGATGGTAATATACACATGGAGTCCAGGGTCACAGGATGCGTTTTGAGGGACCTTCCTCAGCTGACCACAATGGGCTACACGCTCTGTTTAATTAGCCCAACCAAAAAAAAAGGTCCCTCGAAACGCGTCCTGTGAACCTTGACTACAGGTGGACATTACCATCCATCGGCCATTGACACCAGGGAATGAGGAAACCGCGGCACTACACATGTTTACTACGCTGTCAGAGCAATTTCCCTTTTAACAGCCAGTGGCACAGAGATCTGGACTTTTTGCCTGTAGCCGCTCTGCATCCATCCATCTGCACCTTTTTATGACTGTGCCTCCACCACAGGCTCACGTGGACTCCTATATATATATATATATATATATATCTATCTATCTATATATATATATATATATATACTGTATGTGTGTTTTTTATACTTTTGTGAGCATTTTTAACTTTTCTTTGCAATTCCTTCTTGGAACTTACTACACCAGAGTGTCTGTGCTGTCTCCCTCCCTTCGACTCAATTTTAAAAAATGTGGCTGATTACTATGGGTTAAGTCCAGCTAGCCGCATGCCACTTCATGGACTCATCTCTTTAATTTTCAACTTACATTTTTACTTACCACTGGGAGCATAGCTATGGATACATTTTTGGCTGTCAGTGGAGAGTAATTCCTAGGTGGGGACTTTCAGCACATGTCTTGTCTGATTAAATAAAGTTTGTTGGAAGAATGTTGGTTTATATTGGCGTGAGACCTTCTTGTGTTCCTGCAGGAGACTGTCAGACATTCATGTGATACACAAACTTCTGCTATTCAAGGTGCTCACTCTGGTACCCCTAAGGCTACATACGGGCATTTTGCCGCTGTGAAAATTTCAGCAGCAGTGATCGTGTGATTCCTGCTGCTGTGTGTGTGACAGGTGTGAATAACTAGCTGCTGCTGCCATGCCTGTACACTTCAATGACAGGTTGTGGCTGTACACTTTGTGTGCATCCAGCAGCAATCAATGCAAGTAATTACTGGATGTGTAAACAATCATGAATAGTTGCAATTTCCAACAACCTGTCATTGAAGTGTATAGACACAACAGCCACAGCCACTCATACCTGTTAAACACAGCAGCAGGAATCAATAGATTCCTGCTGTGAATAAATATATCCCTCGTGCTGCTGTGAGTAACTAAGTGGTCAATAATAAAGAATAATGTGGTTTGCAGCAAAATGTAGCGTGTTCACAGATACACAGAAATAGAGTAAATAAATAATAAATTTTGCGCAAAAATTGATAAAAGTGCAATACTAAAAGTGTCCAGCAGGTGGCGGTGGTACTAAAAAAGATCTGGAGATGTATAATGATAATAAATAATAAATATGAGCACATATATGTTGACTAACAATAAATAAATAGTGGCAATTGTCTAATAATATTTAAAGTGCCAAGTGCGGGTATATAGCAAAAAAAAAAAACACGTAGGGAGTAGCCGTAGGCAGACGAAACACCGGGAAGTTGACGTAGAGAGCAATATAGGTCCAAGGTTTAAAGGCTCTTAAAGGAGAAGGATTTTGCTGAAACTCTTGCAAGGCTTTGCTGACTTCTGTCATCTAAATCCACTGGGGCTATAGGATACCCCGGAAAGGCGATATTTATTTATCCCTAAGGTGAGAGTTCTGAGAGACCAGAAATTGGATGAGAAAATAGATGAAAACCAGGGTCAACATTTATCTTATCAGAATTATACATAATACGCTGAATATCAATTGGATGAATTTGGCAGCAGTTTTTGGAGAATTAATTACTGTTTGATCTATTTAGATCATTGAATAACTTTATATGTTACCACACCAGTAGGATTTGGTGTATGAATTTGGACTATTTTTTCATTTATTTATCCACTCTGGGACTACCTCATATATATTTATTCATACATATGTATTTATTTATTCATTCACTGATACAGTTTCACTTTTGACTAATTTATTCTTCGATATTTTACCACCTGTGTTTCATATGTATTTTATCCTTTAATTTATTTATTATTATATGCACAGTTTTTCACTTGGCTTATTGCTATTTAGCATTTATATTTGCTTATACCCGCAATATTATTAGACAATTGTCACTATTTATTTATTGTTAGTCAACATATTGTGCTCATATTTATTATTTATCATCATTATACATCTCCAGATCTTTTTTAGTACCAGTTTTAGTATTGCACTTTTATTTATTGAAATTCCCGTGCAAATGTAGCCTAAGTGAGCTCCCTGGAGGTGATCCTAATTTGCTGTCCATTGAAGAGGCTGCCAGTGGTTACATCAGTGGCGGATGGTGCGCAAACAAACTGAAAAATTAAACTGTTAGTAATGCAGGGCTGTAAATAGCTAGTTATCAGGTTATTATGTATGATTACTGCTAGATACTGTGCCCATCATATCCAGCCTTACTGTGCCCATCATATCCAGCCTTACTGTGCC
Organism: Lithobates sylvaticus; assembly: GCA_028564925.1. Lineage (NCBI taxonomy): Eukaryota > Metazoa > Chordata > Amphibia > Anura > Ranidae > Lithobates > Lithobates sylvaticus. The sequence continues at coordinate 81,532,402 of CM053027.1, forward strand.
CATCATATGCAGCCTCACTGTGCCAATCAATTTCAAACTCACTGTGCCCATCATATGCAGCATCACTGTGACCATCATATGCAGCCTTACTGTGACCATCATATGCAGCCTCACTGTGCCAATCCCATGGTGATCAATCTCACACAATCAATTTCAACCTCACTGTGACAATCATATGCAGCCTCACTGTGCCCATCATATGCAGCCTCACTGTGCCCTTCATATGCAGCCTCACTGTGCCCATCATATGCAGCCTCACTGTGCCCATCATATGCCTCACTGTGCCCTTCATATGCAGTCTCACTGTGCCCATCATATGCACCATTACTGTGCCAATCAATTTCAACCTTACTGTGCCAATCATATGTGCACGTAATATGCAGCCTGTACAGTATGGAGGGATGTGTATATAGAGGAGGTGGATGGTATTATTATATACAGGAAGGAAGGTGGGTGTATACACCTATATATACACCCACTTTCCTTGCTGTATATAGAGACCTTCCTCCATCATCACTGACTGCAGATTTACATCATCTGTCCTGTATACAGCTATATATACACAATAACAGGACAGATGATGTACATCTGGAGTCAGTGATGATGGAGGAAGGTCTCTATATACAGTCACGTGATCACGCCTGGGCCCAGTCTGCACTGCCACAGAGACTTTAGTGGTGGAGAGAAGCAGGGAAGTGTGTGCCTGTGTGGAGCGGAGTGGCAGGTGGCGGCTGTCAATGGGAAATTGAATGAGCATTCATCATGGCATTGGTTCACCCCACAGGTGGCACTGAGACAGACGGTGCTGCTTAGCTTACCCCGTCCGGTCTGGCAGTAGAGTTGCCACCTCATCCCTTTAAACCCGAACACATATTAATTACACAGGTTCTGTGGCTGATTAAGGTGGTAATTATACACACTTGGTGCCTTATCTGTATTTAATTAGCCTCAGAACCTGTGTAATTCATATGTGTTCGGGTTTAAAGGGATGAGGTGGCAACCCTATCCGGCAGGCCATGCTCTGCTTCAAATCCGAGTGATGAGTTGTGGGAAACCGGAAGTAACGGTTCTGCGAAAAGCACTGCCTACCGTCCTCTGGACCCGCCAATCAAAAAGAAGCAACGCTAGGAATCAATGTAGAGTGGGGAGTGTTCCGTACGCATGGCTTGTGCCTCAAGGACACTCTGAAGACCGCCCAATGGAGCTTTTTAGCTGCAATCACCTGACCGGACACACTTAAAGGACCACCACTTTTTTTTATATGTCTAGCTGTGGGGGGGGGGGGCGGTGCCCATGCGCCCCCTATTGATGGCCCACCATTGGGTTACATAGAAAGCTGCATTACAGGATGAATTGTTGATTTAGAAGCTATGTTTGTAACCTGTCTGGCTATGTGACATGCAGAATGTGGGTAAATCTCAAGACTATACAGAATTAAACCTTTCCCGGATAGAACATTAAATATACATTTCTTTCAACTGTGTATTTATCTAGTTGTCTGGAGTTACTATGTAAAGTAACATCACTCAAATCCATAGCTTAAGAATAATGCAGATGTTTCCGTGATAGCATTATTAGATCACTAAAGGATTTGACTGGAGAAGCTGCTTTTGCTCTATCCTATCACACAAGCATTGAACCTCCTTTTAGTATGCAAAAGAGTTTGTTGACTTAAGTGAAAGCAATGTTCTTTTTCCAATTTGAATGCAATGTTCCTCTAAATATCTTTCTTTAAAATCAATAAAACTAACTTTAGGAACGTTCCCCGAGGTTAGTAATGAACTGAGATGTAGCTTGGTGTGATAGAAGCCAGTGAATAAATATCATTAATCTTTCGTACTAACCTGTGATTTTGGTCCCAACTCAATTTGCACCAGGCCCTGAATCAGCCGTACATTTTCAGGTCTGCCATGTAGAAACTGTCACAGCATTTAGCAAATAATAGAAAATTACTGTGGCCTAAAATTATCTTGCTTTGCTGAAAAACAGCCTATTCTCATATTCAAATCACTTGGGCATATGATTAATACAGCTGTTACACAAATAAAACTCAACCTGCGGCAGAGCTTTCAAAGAGCATATATCCAATGCTAGTGTTTGTTATGTGAGACCAAGAGCCCACCTTGTCAGTTATTCCAGAGGCATAAAAGTACAGAATATGAACCCTTTTAGGGAGAACTCTGATCTAAACGCAAAATTTTCAATGTTTTCTAATAATAAGGTTTTTAGATCTCTGAACTTAGCACTAGTTTTAGTTTCTCCAACTGTCAGCACAGATGAAATACATTAGATTGTAACATTAAGGCTACTTTCACACTGGAGCGGTAAATATACCGCTCCTATAGCGAGCCAAAGATGCGGCTTGCAGGACATTTTTGAGCGTCCTGCAAGCGCACCGCTTCAGTGTGAAAGCCCTCGGGCTTTCACACTGAAGGAACAGCAACAGCTGTTTTGGGTCGGTTTGCAGGCGCTATTCTTAGCGCAATAGCGCTTGCAAACCGCCCCAGTGTGAAAGGGGCCTAAGGGATTGGCATTAGCAATTTTCGGGACAGATCTCCCAGTACAGAAAATGATGCCTTACCCTAATGCCGCGTACACAGGGTCGGAATTCACGTTGGAAAAAGCTCTGATGGTTTTCCCGTCGGAATTCCGACGGAATTTCACTCAAACTGTCTTGCCTACACACGGTCACACCAAATTCCGACGGTCAATAACACCGCAGCATACAACACGTTCGACAGCACTATAAAAGGGAAGTTTAATGCTTCCGAGCATGCGTCGAATTGTTTCCGAGCATGCGTCGGAATTTTGCGTGTCGGAATTGCATACACACGATCGGAAAATCCGATAGAAAGGTTTTCCGTCTGAAAAATTGAGAACAGGTTCTCAATTCAAAGTACGTCAGAAATTCCGACAGAAAAAGACCGTTGGGCATACACACGGTCAGAAAATCTGATGAAAAGCTCCCATCGGACTGTTTCCATCGGAAATTCCGACCCTGTGTATGCCGCATTACAGACTTAAAGTATTTGGAGACTATTACTTCTGATGGTCAATGTAGATCTAGTATCATGCAATAAAATGACAATTGTCACTGCTAAAATGAGTGACTAAAATAAATCAGTTTAGATTAGGGTTTTGTTGCCGTCTATAAGCAAAGCAGGTTTCTTGTCACCCGGAAAGATGTATGAAAAAACCTCACCGTATGGCTGTTTTTTTTTTTTTTTTGTCTATTTATTATGCATTGGCAAAAGTCCTCCACAGCTGAGCCCAGCCTTTCATGCTATTTTTTGCCTGGCAGCCCTCCAGAAGCCACAAGTGACCATCAAAAATATCATTGAGGAGGCATGGAGGTAGACGTGAGGACGTAGGGCGGTGATGCACCACAGAGGGAGGGGCTGGACCTAGGGAGTGACGGCCGGACGGAGAGGAGGAGGTGCACGCCGGGGGATGAGCGGCGCGACACACGCGGATGAAGCCCAGCGCTCAGGAGATCCATAGGAGCCGGCTAGCGTAAGCGGGACACCCGCTACTGATGACAGCAAGGAAGCAGCCGTACAGATGGGAGTGAGCCCCCGTTCCCCCCCCCCCCCAATAGCTGCCATCAACTCCCCACCCCGTACCTGATGTACGGTAAAGCGCTGGATAAACTCAAAGCAAAAGTGAAACCACCTCATCACCCCAGCACGAAAAAAAAAAAAAAAACGGCGTGGAAGGGTAAGACCCCATGTTAAGGGGAAGGAAAAAAAAATCAATACTAAGGATCTCTCCTGGACGGGGTAAGTGAACAGACCTCATAAAATACTGGTGGTGTGTATCTGCAAGAGGATTGTTTAAATGTGGACTATAATAGACAACAGCAGCGATACAAGAAGGAAAGCAGATAACATTGCTGTATGGAGGAAAAAGGGGAAGGTGTGTGGTAGATATATCAGGTGAGAAAGGAGGGCTAACCCCCCCCCCCCATAGGACAACGACAGAAAACGCAATATCGGTTTATAAGGGGGCTATAAATTCTGAATCAAAACATATCCACCTGAAATACCTATCCCCCGATGGTTTCCCAAATGCTTCAACTAACTGTATGAGAAGAGGTGCACTTTTATATAAGGGCCAGAAATAAGGGACGGAGGAGGGAGGGATACCCCTGTCTACCCCCCACTGAGGATCCCCTCACCCCTGGTCCTAAATTATGTACCTTAGGGTGCTTGCCCTTTTTGTTTTTGTGCCCGCTTTTTTGATATTCCAACCCCCCGGGCTCCTCATGGTGTGGTACATGCCTGCTTCTCTTGCCTTTTTTTTTCTTTTTTTTTTTTTTCCTTAAGTCTTCTTGCTGGAAATTGCTTGGTGTAAGTGGCCCGGGAAAGAAGGAGCAATAATTGGCCTGGAAAGCTATATGCCCAATATGTGTTTTATGCCAGTAGGGCCTACATATGCTTAAGGATTACTAGCTGGAAAACGGCTAGGGGACTATATATGAGAGTAGCGTATTGGACACATACATTCCCTTTAATATAGTATTATTGACCAGGCCAAAGTGGCGGTCAGGGCAATTGGGCCGCATATACGCTGAACTACCAAGGGCTACGTGGTGGTTGTACTCTTCTCTCTTTCCTCCGCGCCCTCCCCCTGCGCCACAAGACTCTGTAAGCATAGAGAAGAGGTGGGCCCTAAATAAATAAAAATTTTAGTATGACTAGCAGAGCCACCAAAGGAACGGAACTCAAAACACCAAAAGAAAAAGCAAATATAAGTACAATTAAGCAATACTTGGTCCAGGGACTGAGCCCCAAGAGTCCAGTTATGGAAAAACAATCAACGAAACAGGGAAAAAAGAAGGAGGTGAACAAAAAGAAGGAGGAAACTCCTGAGGCTGCAAGAGGAAATATTAGTACCCAAAGTGAAACAGACAGTAGCAGGACTGAGGAACAGAGGGAGAATACCCAAGTGTTAACCAAGACAATCCTGGCAGAAATGCTGACGAAAATGGAAAAATCAATTAAAAACGAAATAGTGGCACTACGAACGGATTTAACACAGGTGTTGACCCGAGTAGAGGAAGTGGAACACAATACAGACAAACATACACATGAAATATCGGATCTTAAAGACCAGCTCAGAACGGTTAAGATAAATCAAAGGAGGACTCTGTATAAACTGGAGGAACAGGAAAACCAAAGTAGAAGGCAGAACCTCAGAATACGATCACTCCTAGAGGAGAATGGGGAAGATCTTATAAAAACCATAAAGGAAATATTTAACCCTCTACTAAATAAAACCCCAGAATGGGATTTGAAAATTGAAAGGATACATAGAGTCAGGAAACCACAACATATACCAACAGACACTCCTAGAGATATCCTGGTTAGATTCCAGAACTATAGTGATAAAAATAAGATATGGTCTAACTTGAGAGGAAAACCCCCCCCCCCTGCAATTCAGGGGAATAGATCTCCAAATCTTCTTGGACCTGTCCCCAGAAACACTGGCTAGGAGACGGATGCTTAGGCCACTGTTAAACCAAATGCGTCTGGACAATGTAAAATACAGCTGGGGTTTCCCGGCATGCCTGATAGGGTATAGAGAAGGCAGATCGGCAAAGCTAAGATTCCCTGAAGATCTAACAGAGTTCTGTAAAAATTTAAATCTACAAGTAGTAGAAATCCCAGAATGGTCAGAAAGGGAAGGTCTGGAGTGAGAAGGAGGGAAGGGGAAGTGACAATCTTGAGAGGATCAGGGCCCTCCCTTCCTATGGGGGAGACCAGGAAGGGAGTAGCTCTTGAAATTCTCATAAGATACAGTTAGTCGTCCATATGGGGTGGGGTAGGGGGGGGGGGGGGAAGGAGAGGAAGGGGAGAGGGTGAGACCTGGGTGGAAATCCTCTTTGGCCGAGGGACCGTTTTACCCCCCCCCCCCCACCTGTATCAACAGGGGGAGAGGGGTAGAAGGGGGAATGGGGCCTGAGCCTAAACCTCTGAGTAAGAAGCCCAAAGGCGGAGAAGAATATTTCTGATCGGCCAATGGTCTGGAGGTCAATAGTGACCATAAGAAAGGAGGGGGGGGGTTGGGAGGGGGGGTGGGGGGGGGGTTGGGAGGGGGGGTGCAGGAAGGGGGGAGGGAGGGAGGGTGGGTAAAAGAAGGGAGGTGCCTCTCCGTAAAAAAACAAAAACAAAATAAAAGTCCCAGATTAGGTTTTTAACATATAATGTCCGAGGCCTGAACAACCCTGCTAAAAGGCACAAAATATTAACAGAGCTTAAACGCTATCAGACAGATATAGTGTTCCTCCAGGAAACCCACCTCTTTCAGGGAGCTAATATAAAACTATATTCCAAAAAATTCCCTACTTGGGTATATGCAGATTCAACTACCAGGAAAGCTAAAGGAGTTGCGATAGGTTTCTCCGAGGGAATTCAGTTCAGAGAAGAGGAGAGAGTAGTAGACCCAGAAGGGCGGTTTCTTCTTTTACGTGGTCATATGAATGGGATACAAGTTACTTTAGCAAACATTTATGTACCAAATAAAAATCCAACAGAATATGTCAAGAAAATGATACGTATGCTAGCCAGTTTTGGACAGGGGATGACCATATTGGCAGGGGACTTGAACCTATGCATGAATCCAGATTAGGATAGTACGTCAAGAGTGTGGGAGACGGGAAAGCTACCTTTAAAAAAACTGAAGAAAACCCTCCACCGAAATCAACTGATGGATGTGTGGCGAATTATGAACCCAAAAACACGAGATTATACTTTCTTTTCCCCCGTACACGGGACGTACACACGCATTGACTATTTTTTTGTGGATCATAATACGTTATCTAGGGTCACGGACGCCCATATAGAGATAGCTACCTTATCAGACCATGCACCAGTCATGATGACAATAGAAGAAATTAATATATTAAAACCCCTCTCGAACTGGCGATTAAATGAAGCTTTGCTCTCGGAGAAGCAAGACATTGAAAAAATACAGGAAGAACTAAGTGTGTTTTTTGAAAATAACGAATCAGTCGACATTTCAGACTCAATATTATGGGAAACACACAAGGCATATATCAGGGGTATCTTTATTGCGATGGGTTCAGGGAAAATAAAAGAAAGAACAAAAAAAATTAAAAAGATAACTGAGGATTTATATAGCCTAGAGCAATTGCATAAGAAACCAGGGGGTCATCGGCAAGAGATATATCATAACCTTATAATGAAAAGAGAAGAATTAAAGGACATAATGAACCAGGATACAAAAAACGTTTTTAATGCGACTCAAATACAGAAATATGTAGGAGGTAATAAAATTGGAAAACATTTAGCTAAAACCCTGAAGAAGAAAAAAGCCAGAAACTTCATCGAAAAAATTCGCAATAGACAGGGTGATCTAGTCTTCAAGTCCAACGAGATTGCAGAGGTCTTTCAGTACTACTATAAAACCCTATATAATGTGGATAAAGAGAATAAGGACCCGGAAAAAAAAAAAAAATAAAATCAGAGAATTTTTAAAGAATTCAGGACTCACCCAGATATCTATGGAAGACAAGTCAGACTTGGAATTACCTATCTCGGAAAGTGAGCTTCTCCAAGCGATGGCAGACACAAAAGTAGGGAAAAGCCCGGGACCGGATGGTTTCCCGATCCTTTACCTTAAAAAATTTAGTAAAATCCTGGTGCCTAGAATGTGTAAATATTTCAATGGACTGGGAGCAGATTATGGACTAAGCCGAGAGGCACAAAAGGCCTTAATAACCCTTATTTCTAAAGAAGGAAAAGATGACCGGTGCTGCTCAAGTTTTAGACCAATATCCCTCCTTAATTTTGACACCAAGCTTTATGCAAAAATCCTTGCAAATAGATTAAAAAAATTTATGAATGATTTGATCCATGTAGATCAGGTAGGCTTTGTGGCCTCTAGAGAGGGACGGGATAATGGAATCAGAACTCTATTATTATTACAAAAATTAAAGACAGAGGGGCTCCCAGGTCTATTCCTGTCGATAGATGCCGAGAAGGCCTTCGACAGGGTAGACTGGGGGCTCATGATGGAAACATTAAAATATATAGGCCTTGGCCCCAGGATGTTACAGAGAATTGGAATTTTATATGAAAAACCAACTGCAATAATAAAGATCAATGGAGACCATTCATCCCCCTTCACTATGAGCAACGGGACGAGACAGGGCTGTCCCCTGTCCCCGTTGCTGTTCGTTCTTTCATTGGAACCATTACTAGCCACGGTCAGACGAGATAATAATATAAAAGGAATTAAGATAGGGCAGACCGAACATAAAGTAGCTGCGTTTGCTGACGATCTATTGTTCTATATGACGGAACCTAAAAAATCAATGCCAAAATTATTGGAGACCCTAAAAATATACGGAGATATATCGAACTTTAAAATAAACATCAACAAGTCAGAAATTTTAAACATCAATATTGGAAAAAAAGAAGCCCTTGTGCTACAAAGAGAATATCAGTTTCCATGGAAACAAAAGGGCCTAAAATATCTAGGGATTAAACTTGCAAACTCCATGGAAAAGCTATATAGTGAGAACTTCCTCCCGCTGTTGGAAGAAATAAGGAATGAAATTAAGAAGATCCAGTATAGGCCTCTATCTTGGATAGGCCGAATAAATGCGGTGAAAATGGTGATTCTTCCAAAAATTACATATAAATTTCACATGATCCCTATCCCCCTTCCTGACTATTATTTTCAGAGTCTAAAATCAATTATAAATAATTTTATATGGCTAAGTAAGAAAACCAGGATATCAAGAGACACGCTAAAACAAAGCAAAGAAAAGGGGGGCCTGGGGGTCCCCGATATAAAAAAATATTATCATGCGGTAATACTCTCAAGAGCGGTAGAGTGGACACGGAAGGATACTCAAAAACAATGGGTGCACATAGAAAACGACATCAGTGAAGTAAAGTTAAGAAGTGCGATATGGTGCGCACCGAAACTTAGGGATTTAGGAGTAAAGACACAGAGGATCACCAGGCACGTTTTTAAAATATGGGACTTAATACACAAACAACACGGGTGGAGCTATAATTCACTATTAATGCCACTGAAAAACAATGATTATTTCCCACCAGGAAAGATAGAATGGGGGGGGACACTGGATAGAAGAAAATACACAATTGGGTGAGATAATAGAGAAAGGAAAAATAAAGTCACTGGCAGAAATACAGAACACAGCACACATAAATGTAAACGAATGGCGCTACCGCCAGCTGACGAACTTCGTGGGGAGCCTGCCACAACCTATTAGAACCAAAGATAACTATACCTTCTTGGAAAAAATATGTGGAACAAAAGGATTAAAAGGGAAAAAAAGAGACACATCCTATCTATATAAAATGCTCATCGAAGAGGGCCGGCCAGAGGTACCCCCATTCCTCATAAAATGGGGAAACGAACTGGACTCACACGGATACAAACACAATATAAAACATTTTTTGAAGTTAGCACACAATTCAGCGACAGACAGTAGAACCGCAGAAATGAACTATAAATGTCTCGCAAGATGGTATATTACACCGAACAGAATGAATAAATTTCAGCCCGGGACTCCACAGGAATGTTGGAGAGGGTGTGGGGAACGGGGGAATATGGCCCATATTTGGTGGAAGTGTCCAAAAATCAGGGAATATTGGAAAACGATCCTAGACTTAGTAAAGGAAATCACAGGGATTAAAATAAAAGATGACCCTTGGACATGTCTATTTCATAATACTCCAGACCCAATAAAAACATATATGAATACCTTAATTCCCCATATGTTAAACGCCGCTAAGGCAGTGATCCCCAGGAGGTGGCAACAAGTTCAACCACCCTCTGATCTAGATTGGATAGGAAAGATGGAAGAGATATTTCACCTGGAAAACCTTAGATACAATGGGGACGAGGAGGAAGAGGAAGATATGGGTAAATGGAAGAGGTGGCAAGATTTTAAACAAACCTGGAGGTATGCAGAAATACTAATGCAAGCAGGGTAGAAGTAGATACCTAAACATAGAAAGGTAAAAGCAGAGGATTAAAAGGAGAGGCACAGGGGGGGAGGGATGAGTCGGGGTGGGAAGGGGAGGGAATATAGTTTGTTTTAAATTTAAGAAAGAGATTAAAGATAATTAAAATTAACATGAAGTCAATGTAGAGGAATAGGTTATATGTATGCTTTTTCTATTTGATAAAAGGAAATTCTCCACAATGATGAATATAACACAAGAGACATGAATGAATTTTAATCTGAACATTTCTTTCTCTTGGTAGTCTGAAGTGGAAAAAAAAAAAAAAAAAACATCACAGCACTAGATAATATATCTTATGCCTTGTACACACGGTCGGACATTCCGACCACAAAATCTCTTTTTCTGACGGATTTTGGCCGAAACTTGTGTTGCATACACATGGTCAGACAAAATTGTCGGAAAATCTGATCGCTCCGAACGAGGTGACGTACAAAAAACGTACGACGTGACTATGTAGAGGACAGTAGCCAATAGCTTTCATCTCCAAATTTCTTCTGAGAATGCGTGGCACTTTGTGCGTCAGAATTCTCTACACACGATCGGAAAAAGTCTGATTTTGTTGTCGGAAAATTTTAGATCCTGCTCTCAAATTTTTTCCATCGGAAAAGAGCCCACACACGATTGGATTTTCCGACAACATAATCCGATCTGACTTTTTCCATTGGAATATCCGACAGTGTGTATGGGGCATTAGGCTTTTTTAGGTAATATATAAACTTTAAAGCAGAAATTGAGCTTGAAAAAAAGTACAAAAGAGCTTTCAAAGGCTTTGGTGGATGGGGAATCTTTAGCAAGTGATTTAGGGACCAATGGGAAGAACCAAAGCACACAATGGGGGAACAGATATCTAACAAAGTTCAGACTTATTACCTGTCAGAGAGATAAGTATTAAAGTGATTGTAAAGGATCTTTTTTTTTTTTTTAAATAACAAACCTGTCATACTTACCTCCACTGTGCAGCTAATTTTGCACAGAGTGGCCCCGAACCTCATCTTCTGGGGTCCCCCCGGCAGCTCTCGCAGCTCCTCCCTGCATTAGATAACCCCCTAGGAGAAGCGCTCTCCCGAAGGGGTTACCTTGCGCGCGCGCGCTCCCGAGTTGACAGCAGCGGGAGCCAATGACTGCGCTGCTATCAATCTATCCAATCAAGAGCCAGGACCCCATGGAGAGAGGGCAGGCGTGTCCCCGCCAAAGAGATGAAGGGGCTCAGGTAAGTAAAACGGGGGGGCTGGGGGGGGCGGTGACTGGCAAGTGGATTTTCACCTTAATGCATAGGATCCCTTTTTTTGCAGGGAGGGTTTTTTCAATAGATTTGGGAAGACTCCACACAGTTTACAGTGAATTTGCAGTCATTTTATACAGTTAAAAAAAACTAAACGTCCTACTTAAAGTGAAAGTAAACTTCCATATATGACTTTTACCTATAGGTAAGCCTATAATAAGGCTTATCTATAGGTACTGTAAATATCTCCTAAACGTGCGCCGTTTAGGAGATATTTACTTT